>OY882873.1:44604162-44944162 GCA_963693515.1 Pipistrellus nathusii | reverse complement strand
AGATGCAGCCAGGGAGCTGTCAATTAATTAAATATATATATATTGATTTCAGAGAGGAAGGGAGAGAGATAGAGAAATAGACACATCAGTGATGAGAGAGGATCATTGGTTGGCTGCCTCCTGCATACCCTCTACTGGGGGGAATAGAGCCCACAAGCCAGGCATGTGCCATTGGCTGGAGTCAAACCTGGGACCCTCTGGTCTGCAGGCTGACGCTCTATCCACTGAGCCAAACTGGCTAGGGCCAGAAGGCTTGTTAAAATACCATTTCTGGGCCCATGCTCAGGGCTTCTGACTTAAAAATTACATATATATATATATATATATATATATATATATATTTCAGAGAGGACAGGAGAAGGAGAGAGAGAGAGAGAGAGAGAGAGAGAGAGAGAGAGAGAGAGAGAGAGAGAGAGAGAGAGAACATCATTACATCATTGATGAGAGAGAACCATCAATCAGCTGCCTCCCACACCGGGGACCAGCCCGCAACCCGGGCATGTGCCCTGACTGGGAATCGAACTGTGACCTCCTGGTTCGTAGGCTGACACTCAACCCCTGAGCCAGGCCAGCCGGGCAAGGCCTTCTCACTTGGTCGGTCTGGGCAGAGCTGAGAATCCTCGTGGATGACTAGGGCCCAGGTGGTGACCGCGGAGTCAGGAGCTGACTCGGTGAGAGGCACTGACTCTGGGCCAGCCCTGGCTTGGGAGCTCGGGGGCGGGCAGGGGTGGAGACATGGCCCTGGAGTCCCCAGGGCAGCGACCCGGGCTCCCTGTGAGCAGGTGCACACCCAGCGCTGCGGGGCCCCGGGGAGGAGGCCCGGAGTCAGGTTTGGAAGAGCAGTCTGGCCAGATGAGAGAGGAGGGGGACCTCCTAGGGGGTGGGGCTTCTGGGGCAAGGCTGCAGGGGTAGAAAATGCGAGAGTGTTCCCTAGAGACCCACCTTCTCCTCCCAGCCCTTCCCACCAAGAGCAGGGTGCCCACCCCTGCCCCACAGGAGCGGCCCCCTGGGACTGCTTCTCCTGGGAACACCTGGGGAGCTTTTACATCCCATCATCGCCCCGTCCCTCCTCCAGATCCTGAGTTAATTGTCTTGGGTAGGGCCCAGACATTAGTTGTTGTTTTGTTTTTTAAATGAAAACTCCTCCAGAGATTTTCCTGGGCAGACAGAGCCGAGCAGCCCTGGCTCAGCCCCAAGCCCCTTCCTGCTTGCCCAGCTGCAATTTGCTGGGAGTTGGGCAAAGGCTGGCTCCCTCCCTCCCTCCTCCCGCCCCCACGGCCTTCTCTCCAAAAAGCAGCTGGCAAACATCTGCTCCGTTCCCCTCGGAGCGGGGCGACCTACTTTCTGGCCTGTGGCGTCTCTTGCCCGGAGGGGTCCCGCTGGACGCAGGGGCAGATGGAAATGCCAGCGTGTCTGTGTTGATGCTGCGTTTGGGTGTCACCCAAGTGCCTATTTCCCTGTCAGGCTCCGGACGTGGTATTTAGAGAGTGAGCCACGGCCGCCAGGCGCTTGCGGGGCGAGCAAAGCGTCCGCAGCATCCAGAGACATCCCGGTCCGGCTGCCAAGTGCGGGCGGCTCTGGGCGTGGGGAGGACCGCGGCCCGCGGGGGCTGCATCGCGTGAACACAGAGCCCAGGAGGGAGGACGGCAGCGCACCTGGGAAGGTCACTGCTCGCCACAGAGCTGCCCAGCCCCACGCTGGCTCTTCGCGCTGTTTCCTGTCTGTCTGTTTCCCATTGTGAAGGGGGATGGGGCCACGCAAGATGAGGCAGGCATCTCTAGAAGGTTCTATCTCCATGGGTCCACCTTGTGGATCAGATAATCCCCTTCTCCCACAGCTTTCCTTTTTTTTTTTTTTTTTTTTTTTTTTTTTTAATAAATATATATTTTTACTGATTTCAGAGAGGAAGAGAGAGGGAGAGGGAGAGAGAAACATCAATGATGAGAGACGATCATTGATCGGCTGCCTCCTGCACGCCCCACACTGGGGATTGAGCCTGCAACCCTGGCCTGTGCCCTTGATCAGAATCAAACCAAGATCTCCTGGTTCATAAAAACAACCCCAAAGCACAGGGTGTGGTAGAGAGCGTTCTAAAAATGTTCCCTCCACCGGCCCCTCCCACGGTAATTCAGCTCAGTACTCATGGTCTAGGGCAGGGGTCTGCAACCTTTAAGACATAAAGAGCCACTTGGACCCGTTTCCAAAGAAAAAACAAAACA
The DNA here is from genome assembly GCA_963693515.1 of Pipistrellus nathusii. Taxonomy (NCBI): domain Eukaryota; kingdom Metazoa; phylum Chordata; class Mammalia; order Chiroptera; family Vespertilionidae; genus Pipistrellus; species Pipistrellus nathusii. The sequence goes on along the minus strand of OY882873.1, from coordinate 44,941,943 downwards.
AACCTGGGAGCCGCAAAACCATTGCGACATTTAAAACGAATATAACACTGCATATATTGTTTCTTACCTTAATGCTGTATACCGGATGGTGCAGTTAGCTGTCAATCTGAAGACAAAAAGGACTTTTTCACTTAACAATGTAAAATATATTTTTGCAAATTAATAGCTAATTAAAATATTTAATTTACCTGGGTAATGGGATTTTTGCTCCTGAACCTCAGTGCACAGTGTCTGCACATCAGGGCTGTAAGACGTTACCTTCCTTTTCACACAGGCTTGCAAGTTGTCATCTGTGAGGCGTGATCGATGTTTGTTTTTAATATAGTTCATGTTGGAGAAGACCTGCTCACATACATATGTGGAGCCGAAGATCGACAGGACTCCAAATGCATACTTTTTCTATGTTTATATAAGTGTTGGGATGGCATTCCATGTTTCGAATACAAGTTTGTCCTGTTTGGGAAGGTTTTCAATATCACTCCATTTAAGATTCTGAGCCGGAATGGCCTTCTGAGGGGCAACATGCTCAAGAGTAGCGGTCAAGCATTTGAACTTGGACACCCATATATCTTTGTCGGCTATATCGGCCAGTTCCATCTCAAGATCAGGTAGACTTACACCTGCAAATGCAGTCATATTCAATAGGGATGGATCGATCGCTAGGGGAGTGACAGGGAAGGATAATGTGGTTTTTTCCTCTCTGAACTCACAGAATTGTGGTGATTGCAAACTTCAAATATTCCAAATTTATCGTATCATGACTTTGTTTGAACTCTCTCAAAGAGGGAAAGTGAGACAGTGTACCTCTCTGTAAATCTTTGACAAACACTGTCAACTTGCGCTCGAATGCCAAAACCTCCTCCAGCATGTGCAGGGCTGGGCCTCCTTTCCCCTGAAGGGTTGCATTTAGTGTGTTTAGATGTGCTGTCATGTCTACCATAAAATGTAATTTTTCCAGCCACTCTGGGGTTCCAGCTCAGGAAAGGTGAGCTCTTTGCTGGCCAGGAAAGTTTTTACTTCTTCCAAACATGCGACAAAGCGTTTTAGCACCTCACCTCTGGACAGCCACCGGACCTTGTTGTGGAGCAGGAGGTCAGAATGTATGCTTTCCACCTCATCCAATAGCAAACGGAACTGGCAGTGGTTTAAACCCTTTGCCATTATCTTATTAACAATCTGAATGACCACATCCATCACTTTTTAGATTATCCACATTTGTAGATATGGTATTAATTTATTTTCCATTGATCTTTAGTGAGAGTGGAAGGAGGCTGGGCCAGGACAGAGACGCTGTGGTTGCCTAGCGACGCTAAGTCGCCCGCAACCTGCCACACAGAGCGCTGGGAGCGCTGGAGGCGGGCAGAGGTAAGTGATACAGCTCCCCGCCCGCCCCCTGCTATCGGCCCTGCTAGTGTCGGCCCTGCTGGGAGCCGCAGCAATGCTTCAAAAGAGCCGCATGCGGCTCTGGAGCCGTAGATTGCCGACACCTGGTCTAGGGGCTTTGCAGGTGGAATTACAGTCACTAATCAGATGGCCTTAAGATACGGAGATTCTCCTGGAATATCTGAGTGGACCCGGCGTGATCAATCCCACGGGTCCTTATAAACAGCAGGAAAGGCAGAGGAGTCCATTCAAAACTCACAGCCGAAGAGAGAGGAGGACGCTGTGGCCGAAGGTGACTGACGTCAGAGCGATGCCGAGTGTGGGAGGCCTCCTCGCAGCATTGCAGGACCCGAGAGACGCCCCTGAAGCTGAGCGCAGCTCCCAGCTGACACCTGCGAAGGATTGGGGACCTCCGTCTCACAGCCTCCAGGGACTGAATTCAGCGACAACACTGACAACGCGAATGAGCTGAGAAGCAGGTTCCCCCAGAGCCTCCCGGGAGGAGCCAGCTGGCTGGCGCCTGGATCTGGATCTTCGGAAACCAGCGCAGCCCGGATTTCTGACGGGCGGAGCTGTGAGATTGCACTGCGGTGCTTCAAGCTGCCGCGTTCGTGTCTGTCGGCGGCGATGGAAGCCGAGTGCGGAGGCTCTCACACACACTGTGTCTCAGTTTCCGGGCCTGTGGCACGGCTGCACTGGGCTCAGCCAGGCTGGGCTCCGGACTTCCAGGCAGAAACTCAAGTCTGCTTCTTGCATCTTCCTTTACCTGGCATGCCCTTCCCGGGGCAGGCATGCAAGAGCTTGGAAGTGTTGTGGAGGGAATGTGAGTGAACAACCACTGGAGTCCAGATCAAATTAAAATTTAGGGAGCCTTTGTTAGCCGGCCGACTAACTGGCTGGTGACTACCCTGCCTTTCTCCACGCAGGGAGTCCAGAGAGCAGCCCTGACCCTTTGTGCAGGACCACTTTTAAGCACATTAACCACATCCTGTTTTTGCAGAACAAGCAACTCAAGACAAAACAGTGTTTCCTCAGCAACGTCAGGAGCACGCCATTGACGACCATGTTGTTCACAGGGTCATCCTGTTCTTCAGAAAGCTAACAGTGTTCTATGAAAGAAGGCCTACCTGCTGGGCCTTAAGACCGTATCTCAAGGCCTGGCCTGGCGTCAGCACTGACAGCTCCATCTGGGGCACAGTCCACAGCCTCTCTGGAATGGACTATAAAATCCCCTCTCTAACAGGGAGCACGTGTGAGCCTCTGCTGCATCATGGCAGCTGACACCCTCAATGGCCCCCAAAAGTCACATGGCCAAGGCCAGATTCTGTAGGAAGAAAGATGTATTCCACCTACTGTAGGTGAGCGGGCACCGCGTCACCGGCTCCGAGCCAGGATATCCTCTTCTGCTGGACCCGGAGAGTGGAAAACGGGGGACTGGAACCCCTTCTCTACGCACTTCCTATGGAGCAATCAATCCGATCCGCCTGGAGCATGCATCGCCTCCAACATGTAATTGAACTCATCTGCTTACCGTGTTAATTGTGTACACATGTGTGTTTCCCCAAGTAGAACATCAGCTGCATGACTGTGGGAAATGTCCCTTTTGTGCCCTCATGTATCTTAAGCACGTAGACCTGGGACACAATAGGTTAATGCAAGTGTGGGAAACAAATGAATGAAGGAACCCATGAATGAATGAATGATCTTAGCTGTGTCACCGCCTCCAGAGTCCTTACCATGGTCCCTGATCCATTTTGTGTAGGAAAATCAGCCTCCCCCCACCCCCTCATGCCCCGGTGAGGTGAAAAACACTCCCTCATCACTATGCAAACAGACTCCACCCCCAGCTCCATCCCCAGCGGTCTCCAGGGCCTCAGGAAATTCTAAAAATATCCCTCAAAACTGCTGTGATCACCACCCTTCCCCCTCCCCGGGCTGCTGAATTCAAACAGTAGGTCCCGCCAAGTCCCCAGAGGCCTCAGTCCTGGAGCTAAAATAATAATAATAAGCTCGGTGTTTGGCAGGATTTTCTGGGTACACCTGGCTTCTCTTTTGCGCGAAGGGATGGGCCATCTTGGCCACAGGTAACCACCAGGCCAACGAGGCGGCCCCTGGGAGAGTACTGATTGGTGGATTGAGGCGGGGTTTGTTGGGTGCCAGCCTTGGGCATCTCTTGCCCATTTCGGTCCTCACAGCGTGGGTGTGGTTACCCCCACTTGGCAGACAGGGAAGGGGACATCTTTCCCAAAGGGGAAGGCACTCCTGTGACTCTGAGGCCGGGCTCGCTCCCCACGTCACACAGGTGGATGGTTCCAGAATTCCTGAGACTGGGCGTGTCAGGGTGTGGCCAGTGTGGCGGAGCTGAGGCTTTGGTGAGGGCGGTGTCTGGTGAGCCCTCTTTCCAGGGACCCTCCCAGCAGAGCTTTCAAGGACTCCTGGACGTGGCTATAAAGGCAGAGCAATGGCTGAGGAGCTGGTATTTTTTTTTTTTTTAATACATTGTTATTGATTTCAGAAAGAAAGAGAGAGGGAGAGAGATAGAAACCTCAACGATGAGAGAGAATCACTGATTGGCTGCCTCCTGCTCACCCTACTGGGGATAGAGTCCTTAACCAGGGCATGTGTCCTGATGGATTTGAACCAGGACCTCCTGGTTCATAGGTGGATGCTCAACCACTGAGCCCGGCCGGCTCACGTGAGAGCAAAGGGAGCCGCGCCAGATTGGACAACTTACACTCTCAGCTTGGGGATTGTGGTCTAAGAACCAGGGAGCTGCCCAGGACCCAGCAGCAGCACCACCCAATATCGTTAATGATGTTTCTTAGCATTAAAAAACCCTTTAGAATATCCTAATAAAGAGGGAACAGGCTAATTGCCTGCCCCACCTTCAAAGATGGCGGTGCCCACAGCCACAAGATGGCGGTGCCCAGTCCCCTCAGCCCCGTTGGGGCACCTGACTTCAGAGTTCCTCAGTTCCCTCAGCCCTCCAGCCGCCCAGGGCCAGCCCAAGGCACAGGTAAGCCTTGGATGGGGACTGCCCAGCCACCCACGGTCGCCAAGGCTCAGGTAACCAGGGTTGGCAGAGGCTCAGGTAACCAGGGCTGGCTGGGGCTTGCACTGCCAGCAGAGGCAGCAGCAGAGGTGTGATGGGCCATTGCCTTCCCCTGATTGCCGGGTTGCTTCCTGCCCCTGAGGGCTCCCGGACTATGGAAGGGGGCAGGCCAGGCTGAGGGACCCCCCGTCCAGCACATGAATTTTCATGCACTGAGCCTTTAGTGTGCTCTAATTATCTCCACTTTACAGAAAAGGAAACTGAGGCACAGTGCAGGATCCTGCCCAAGGACACCCATTTGGTAAACGGTGGAGCTGGGGTCAGGCCAGGCTGGCTGCCACTGGGGCCCAGGTCCTCACCTCTGTGCTACCTGCCACCTGGAGAAAGCAGAATTCCGCGTTTATCGATAGCTCCAGACTCACCCGCTGGAGAGCAGTAGAAGGAAGCCAGGAGGGCAGGGTGCCAGGGGCCCCAGGATCAGAGAGGCCCTGACCTCCGGCGCTGGGGGAGGGGGAGCGAGCCAGGCCCTGGCATTAAAATGCAAATTTCTGCCTTGCTGGCGGCTTCATCCTCTGACTCGTTATACAATTTGCCAGTTATAGAAGAGAAATTACCATAATGGGGCCCTGGGGAATGGCTGTAAAAAGGAGACCAAACGTTACTTATCTGCGCTCCACTACAATTATCTACGGCTTTGTTCTCTGGCTCCCCGGAAAAATGAAAGCGTCAATGGCAGACAGGGTGCTGACCAGGCCTGCGGGCGGAGCAGGAGGCAGGTCCTTTGATTCCTCCCCTCTGGCAGTCCCTCAGCCAAGGGGGGGGGGGGGTGGAGGCTGTTGTGTAGGGAGAGGGAGAGAGAGAGAGAGAGAGAGAGAGAGAGAGAGAGAGAGAGAGAGAGAGAGCGAGCTCCGTCCTCTCTGCCTCCCTGGCTCAGGACTGCCCGTCTCCCAGGGGGCACACGCTTCATGTGGAGGTGGGACAACTCCACCCACTGAGCTTCCTTCTCAGTCTCACCAGGTGTCAGCCAGACCTTGGGGCTTCAGCAAGGCAGCAGGTGGCCGGGTTCCACAAGGGAGCAGCTATGGTGTGGGCTGCACCCTGGGGGCACCAGGGCCCTGATGCCCTGAGAACTCTTCTGCTCCTGAGAGGCCTTTCCACCCTGCACCTGCCACCCTGACCCTGACCCTGACCCTGACCCCGACCCTGACCCCGGGCTGCTCCAGGGCAGACACTGGGCCTTATGCAACTTCCTCCTCCCAGCACCTGGCGTGGCGCTTGGGACAGAATAAGGAGTTTAAAATGTGGTGAACGAGTGAGAGCGTCTGTCTAGGACACGCGTCTGTGTGTGTGCAGGTTACTCTGAAGTTGTCTCCGCCCAGGTCTGGCTTCTTTTAGGCCCCAGGCCTCGGTGGTCCTCAGGCTCTCGCAGGCAGCAGTTAAATGTCTCAAGTCGGTGTGGCTCAGGTAGTTTTACTTTTCTCTCTCTCCTCTCTCTCTCTCTCTCTCTCTCTCTCTCTCTCTTAAATATATTTTATTGATTTTTTACAGAGGAAGAGAGAGGGATAGAGAGTTAGAAACATTGATGAGAGAGAAACATCGATCAGCTGCCTCTTGCACACCCGCTACTGGGGAATGGGCCTGCAACCAAGGTACATGGCCTTGACTGGAATCGAACCCGGGACCTTTCAGTCTGTAGGCTGACGCTCTATCCACTGAGCCAAATTGGTTTCGGCTGCATCTCTTGTATTCGTGCCACAGCAGGACGGCTCTGGCTCCGGGCTCTGAGCTCAGGCCACAGAGGGCACACGTGAGGCGATGCCCCAGAGCTCCGAGACGGCCGGGCAGGAGCCGTCCACGTCTGGTCTCCGGGACTCAGCGAGGAGACCGTCATGACGTGACCCTCACACTTGCGCGATCTCTTACACGTTTTACTCAAGCCATTGACCTCCGGCCCTTCACCCCTTTCAGTAGCAAAGCCAGCCTGCATTCGCAGTCGCAGACGGCAAGCCGCGGCGAAGGCAGCGCCCTGCTCCTACCTCTGAGCCTCGCGGGGAACAGGCCTGTCCCCGGCCTGCAGGCCCTTTTCCGATGAGGAAGGCGAGGGTACGAAGTGAGAGAATCCGGGGTCAGCAACCCACGGCCCTGATCAGCCTGCCATTGTTTGTTTGTTTGTTGTTGTTTTAATATATTTTTATTGATTTTAGAGAGGAAGGAAGAGGGAGCGAGAGAAACATCAGTGACAAGAGAGAATCACTGATTGGGTGCCTCCTGCATGTCCCACACTAGGGATGGAGCCTGCTTCCCGGGCATGTGCCCTGACTGGGAATCAAACTGGGGCCTCCTGGTTCATAGGTCCACGCTCAACCACGCTACAGACACACCCAGCCACTCAGAGGAACAGCCCACACCTGCTACAGACAGACCCAGCCACTCAGAGGAATGGCCCCACACCCGCTGACTGGCTGTTTGACCTTGAGCAAGGCACTTACCCTTGCACAGCCTCCCTAGTATCTCATTATGAGCCTTGTCTCCGTTCCAGGCACTGGGCTTAGTGCTTCTCACCTGTAGCTACAAGTATTATTATTCCCACTTTGCAGATGTGGAAACTGAGGCAGAGAGAGGGAGAGAGGGGTTAAGCAATGTGCCCGAGGTGGCACAGATGGTAGGAAAAGGTGTGGGTGCTCCTGATTTCAGGGGGTCGCTGGGAGGGGTGAGAGCGTTAAGGGGAGAGGGCCCAGCCTGTGGCACAGGAGGAGTGCTTGGTAGATAAATGGCTGTGATCACTGTTATTATGCTGCTTCTCTGCTCCCCGCCCCATCCGGCTCCCTGCCAGGCAGAGCCACCCCAGCACGGGCCTCCGTGCGGGGTGGGAGCCCAGAGCCGCGGGTCCGCCCCAGGAGGCGGCCCGGAGCCCGCAGGACCAGGCTGGCTCTGAGCGGAGCGCCTTCTCCCAGCCGAGCCTTGATTGGAGCCCATTTACATGTTAGAACTCAGCCTAGGAAACCACAATCCATCAGCCACTGATGGTGTAAATTGCTTTGCTAAATATATTTCTGGGTGCATGGTAAGTAAAAATATCATGAATTTAATAAGCCTTGGAACTCACATTTTTCCAATCCTAATTAAGTTTCTGCTTGGCTCTGGACGTGCTCCTGTCTCCGGCGGGGCTGGGAGGGAGGGCGCTTCTGCTCGCCGCCCGCGGGGCCGCCCAGCCAGCCGCTTCGCGTCATGTGCACTTGGTCCCGGAACGGCGGGCGGGCGGCGGGCTCCTGGTTCCTGCTTTGCTGAGGCTCCCGGAGCCTCCTCTCCACCCGGAGCCCGTGCCACGGCCGGAGCCAAAGTCTGAATCTCGTTCGGCTCCCTCTTGCCATCACTCCCCCAACACAGTCCCCGACACACATACACGGGTCCTTATTTGTCAACGAAGCGGCCCCTCTGGTCCCAGGGTCTGGCACCGCGTGGCTTACCCCTCAGGGGTATCCCGGCCTTTATACCCATTTCATGCCCATGCATTCACCTCGAAGCCCCCACGTTCCCATGGGTGTCCCATGCCGATCCCCGCCGTGGCACTGCGCCCACAACCAAGAGCCTGGGTGCCGACGGCGGGGGCAGCGCCTCTGCCCAGAACGGCCGCGCCTGGCGGTGGATGTGTGCTGGCTTGGCTGGTAGATAGGTGTCAGCCCTTCCCAGGATGTGTCTGGGGTGTTTGGGTGAGACCGGTGTTTGAGGCAGAGCACCTGGGGCAGAGCAGACTGCCCTCCGCGCGGCCGTGGGCCTCCCGCTCCGGTGAAGGCCTGAGCAGAGCAAACCCTGACTTCCCACAAGCAGGCAGTTCGGTGCAGACCAGGACGCCTTTGGGTTCAAACAGCAACTCGTCCTTGTGCCCCCAGGCTGCCAGCCTCACCCCCTCCAGGTTAGACTCACCCACCCAGCCCCACAGTCATGGAGCCAGTTCCTTGGAATAAACCTCTCTCTCTCTCTCTCTCTCTCTCTCTCTCTCTCTCTATATATATATATATATATATATACATATATATATATATGATATATATATGTGTGTATATGATATATATGTATATATATGTATATACATATATACACACAGGATATATATATATACACACACACACAGGATATATATATATATATATATATACACACACACATCGTTTGTGTGTGTGTGTGTGTGTGTGTGTGTGTGTGGTGTGTGTGTGGTGTGTGTGTGTGTGGTGTATGTGTGTGTGTGTGGTGTGTGTGTGGTGTGTGTGTGTGTGTGGTGTGTGTGTGTGGTGTGTGTGTGTGTGTGTGTGTAATGTCAGTTCAGTTCTGTTTCTAGGGAAAGCCCCAAACTAATGCAATCCAGTGCCGGGCCCTCTGTCTGCACCACAGCCCTGAGCACTCCGGGAAGTGGGAGCAGCTGCTGAAGAAGATGGGGAGCAGGAAGCCAAAGCTTTGCCCTCTGTGCAGAGGGGGTGTGGGCAGCGTGGAGTCCACTTCGGAGGCGGGGCCAGGCCTCCTCAGTCATCCGGTGGGAAGCGCCTTCCCTGGGCAGCTCTGGTGAGACAGGGAGCCGGCGGGGGGTAAATGGACCCCTGGGGCGGGAGGCAGGGCAGGATCCGGATCGATCCAGGTGTCTGGGCAGCCAGAGCCTGTGCAGACGGGTCCCCTGCCCCCTCGGTCCCATCTGGGAGCCCCTCGTGCTCCAGGGAGGACTGCTTCCTCAGGGGTCCCAGGACGGGCCTGGGCCCCGTTCTCACCCCCGACCCCCCTTACAGCCGGAGAAGCCGGGAGGGCGGGATCTGTCCGGCGTGGTGGCGCCGGCAGTGGGAGGCTGTGTAACTCTCCACAATGTCAGCCGCACAGGACACGGTGACGTTCCAGTCCGAGAGGAATTCCCGTGGCCGGGATTCCGGGGAGCCGCCCGCGGGCCTGGGAGGACCTGAGCAGGCCCTTCCCCTGGGACCCTGGCGAGCGGGTCCCCTCCCTGCGCCTCGGTTTCTGTACCCCCCAAAGAACACATCATCGCGGGTGCTGGGAGAATTCCATGAGCTGTGCCCCAGCCAGGAAGACGGGAGCCGTGGACAAAAGCTGGCCCGTGGCTAGGGTGGCCCTCACAGCCCGGCCCCTAAGCCAGAGCCGGGGAGCCGGCCTCCCCGCACGTAGGCCCCGCAGGGTGTGAAGCAGGCTGTCCCCGTCCCCTCAGAGGAGCAGGGAGGGCGCTGTCCCCCCATCGAGCGCCCCCCCCCCATCTCCGTTGGTCATCGGCTTAGTTAGCCACCAGGTTCTCTGGGGCCCCTGGCCCCTGAGTGGGACGGGGCCGGGGCCGGGCTGGCTAGCGACGCTGGGGCCGGGCTGGGCAGCCGTCGGCGGCCTGGACGGAGGCCTGGGTCGGCAGGAGGTGTTTTTAGCTTTCTCATTAGCGGGCGCTTCCAAATTAGCCTCCATTAACCTCTGAGGAGAAGGAGAGTGGGCTTTTCTCCCTTCCCCAGAGCAAGCCTCTCCCGCCGGTGTCCATGATTCACGTCTCATGCGCCTCGAAGCTCCAATGAGAGCGAGTCTCTGACACGGAGCGGGTGGAGCGGGGGCCGCGGCCCCTGCCGTGGCGCGGAGACGCTGTCACACGGGGGAGGGGGTCCCTTCCTCATCTCAGACATCCTTGTTTCCGTCCCGTGTCTCCGCCGGTCCCTGCTCCCCCCCTGGCAAAGGCTCAGGGTCTGGTCCCACCTGGGAAGTCCCCGCCAGGCCCGTGTCGGTGATGCCAGGCTGACCCTCAGCCGCTGCTGCTCTCGGGAGCTCTGCCTGGCCCCGGAGCCCTGCACCCCGGGCCACGGAGGCCGCGTGACCTCGGCGGGGGGCGGGGTGCCGTGGCGGGGGCTGGTGGCCCTGCATCCGGTTCAGGCCGGAGAGGAGGATGCGGAGCCCTGTGGTTTCCCCGCACGCCAGGCAGCTCGTGCCCTGAGGCGGATCCAGGCTCCACGCCCCCGGCAGAGGCAGGGGGGATCCGATCGGCCGGGGTCACCCGTCAGCAGGCCTCTGTGTCAGGAGTGGCCCACAGACGGGCCTGCTTCCCCGGACCCTGGTCCCTGCAGCGCTCATTAAGGCTTCCACCTGCGCGGGGCGGGGGGACGGGCAGAGGGAGCCACTGGGTTGTGCTTCTCATTCCCAATCAGGCCGAGGCGTGGAGGGGAGGAAGCGGGTCCTGCTGGGGACAGGGAGGGGGGCAGCTTTTCTGCTTACCTTCGCCCGCTGACCCCTGCCCTTCCCTCTCGCCCGCCGCTGCCTCGTTAGCCCACAGGCCAGGCAACAGCACTGGGAGGCTGGTTTTGGAAAAAACACTCAGACCCAGAAACCCGGTCCTCACGTCAGGTGGGGGGTAATTAGTCACATTTCAAAGGGATTCTTGGGTTCCAAAGGCTCAGAGGCAGGGAGCCCGGAATTCACCAGCTTCCCTGGAGTCTCCCGTCAGAGAGGGAGGGACAGCCCGGCCGAGCTGCATTCCTGCGTGTGTGTGTGTGTGCGTGTGCGTGTGCGTGTGTGTGTGTGTGTGTGTGTGTGTGTGTGTGTCCCTGCTTACATTCCTTCCTGCTAGTTAATCCTCCTCCCTCCCTCTCTTCCCTTCCCTCCCTCCTTGCTTTCCCTCCCTTCCTCCCTCCCTCCCTCCCTCCCTCTCTCCCTCCTTCAGTTTTAATTAACTTGTTGTTCCCATCCCTTCCCTCTGAGGCTGATTTCCCTCACTTCACGGATGTGAAAACCAAGGTTATAGCCAAATCCCAGAGCACACAGGACCTGGGATAGTGGTCGGCAAACTCATTAGTCAACAGAGCGGCAAACCGCGGCTCGAGAGCCGCATGTGGCTCGCGAGCCGCAGTTTGCCGACTGCTGACCTAGGACGAGCCCAACCTGCCGGCTCCATCCAACAGGTGGACCCGTTTCTTCTTGGGAGGAGACTCCCTGTCATGTGGGGGGGGGGGGGATCGGACTCAGCGAAAGCCCCTCTGGCTTCCAAGCAGCGGGGCTTGGCCACGGGGCCCCCTTCTGCTCAGGAGGTCAGAGGAGATGCTGAGTGGGACCCGGGGGTGGCTGCAGGGCAGCTGGCGCCGCTGGGAGGGCACTCGGCCCTCTGATGCCCTCGCACCCCGCTCCCTGCCTCCTGCCCCGAAGTCGGCGGCTGGGGCTCTGGCAGCCGTGCTGGGCCAGGGGGAGGCTGGAGTGGGAGCTCTGCACCGGGCTGGCGGGAAGCAGAGGGGCAGAGGGGGGCTGAGTTCTGAGCTCCGTGGAGTCGCCTTCCCAGCCCTGACCTGCCCTGCTTTTGTGGGAGGGAGGAGGGAAGCTGCCATCTTGGTTAGGCCCCTGTGAGCGTGGATTTTCCCGTAGACACCGCTGACCCCAATCCTGGCTGGTAAATCAAGTCTCTCATCTTCAAGACTCGACTACATCCGCAGCTTCAGAGGCAGATGGGAGACTGTTAGTTTGCTCGCTGCCTGTATTTACCTTGAAATTATAACTTTCCCCACACCCAGTGACTTTCACCTTGTTGTTAATCCTCACCGGGGATGTTTTCCTTTTTATTATTGTTTTTTAAGACGGAGCGGAAGGTTGGAGGAGAGACAGAAAGAGAAACATCGCTACGAGAGAGACACATGGATTGGTTGCCTCCCGCACAAGCCCCCATTATGCCCGGGGGATCGAGCCTGCAACCGAGGTACCTGCCCTTTCCCCAAATTACACCGGGGCCCCTTCCGTCTGGGGCCTGGCGCTCTAGCCATTGAGCCAGCCTGGCCAGGGCGAAGCCCGTGGGTGTGAGCACCCTGGGGAGCACCGCGGGAGAAGTCTTACAAACGGGGTGTGCGTGTCCACGTCCCTTTTGGGGCCACATCACTCAGCTGGACGCACCGAGAGACCAACCATGGGGCTGGGCGGTGCGGCAATGCCGCAGGAAATGAAGGCCACCGCCTTTTGTGATTGACTCTCCCCCGCAGCCACGCCCACCCAGGCTCCGCCTCTCCTCCTCCTGTCCTCCCAGTGCTCTCTGGTCTCCTCTTCACTCAGCACTGAGGGCCTGCTCACTGCGCAGGGACGGGCTCTGCCCTGTGTACTCCCCGGCCTGCGCATTCCTGCTTCTCATTCTTACTCTCCCTGCCAGGTTGGGTCTATCTCTTCTCATTCCTAACCCTCTCCTTCTGCCCTCCGCAAAAGGATTGGTCTCCAAGACGGAATGAGGTCAGACAGAGAGAGCGTCTAACGCATCGTTTTTGGCTGGGGCTCTGCCTGCCCCTGGCCGGGCTCCCGCACGGGCCTGGCAGCGCAGGGAGGCGGCCGTGTCCCCCGTTCCAAAAGGTCCCCCCGAACTCACCGCCGGGTGACCCCTCTCTGGGGCCGGGTGGGAGGAGGGGGGCAGTGGCTCAGGCTACACGTCAACTCAGGTCTGGTGTTGAGTTTTCCCACGATTTCCCACGGCTCCCAGAGCAGGGGGGCCAGGGGAGTTGGTTTTATCACGGAAGACGCCTTCCGGAACGCTTCGCTGGCAAATGGTGTCCACAGGCCTGTGCGGGGCCGGGAAGAGGGATTCGCCGGCCACAGTCACTAGGAAAAGCCGCGTTAGCGGAGACGGTGGCCTTGGCCGTGGCTCTGAGCGGCCCGGGGGTCCTGGCTGCCTGGCCTTCCTGGTTGGACTCCTCCCCGCATCGCAGCATGGATGTGTGTGGCTGGACTCGCCTTTGGGCCCCGGTGAGGTAGCTCATAGTTTCTAATCTATTTGTTCTTTCCAACGACCCATGTGCTCCCCTCTTCCAGATGCTTCCCTCCTCCAGGTGCTCTCCTGTTCCGGGTGCTCCCCTGTTCCAGGTGCTCCCCTGTTCCGGGTGCTCCCTTGTTCCAGGTGCTCCCCTCTCCCAGGTGCTCCCCTCTCCCGGGTGCTCCCCTGTTCCGGGTGCTCCCTTCTTCCAGGTGCTCCCCTCTTCCAGATGCTCCTTTCTTCCAGATGCTCCCCTCTTCCAGATGCTTCCCTCTTCCAGGTGCTCCCCTCTTCCAGGTGCTCCCCTCTTCCAGATGCTCCTTTCTTCCAGATGCTCCCCTCTTCCAGGTGCTCCCCTCTTCCAGGTGCTCCCCTCTTCCAGGTGCTCCCCTCTGGTTCTGCCACAGACACCGGTCAGCGGGGCTCTTCCTGCCCCAGGGAGGGCGGGTTAGGGTTGGATTCATCACCCTGAGAGCAGTGAGAGGCAGGCTGGGAGACTGTCCTTGGGTCCCCACCATGGGACACTCTCACAGGCAGGGGACCGCCCCCTGGGTGTCTGGATGCCGCCCACTGGCCTGTTTAGCAGAAAATCTCTGATCTTCGTTCAAAGATGCAGGGGAGAGGGTCTGGCCTTGGACCAAGTCCCCCCTCCCTTCTCTCCTGCTCCCCGCCTCTTCCCTTCCCTCCCTATCCCCTTCTCCTCCCCTCTCTTCTGCTCCCCTTCCCTTCCCTCCCTATCCCCTTCTCCTCCCCTCTCTTCTGCTCCCCTTCCCTTCCCTTCCCTCCCTATCCCCTTCTCCTCCCCTCTCTCCTGCTCCCTGCCCCTTCCCTTCCCTCCCTATCCCAGCCGATGTTGTAAGCCCGTGTCCCCCGCATGGGAGTGTGACCGGAGGCAAGAAACAGACGAGAAGCTTTCCAAACTGCCCGTGGGAACAAAATGGAGCCCGTGAACCCGGGGGGCACAGAGGGTGGCGCTCGGGCCACAGCGGGAGGGCCAGACACAGGAGCCGCTGCAAAGGTTCAGAGGAGGGGACGGGGCATGGTCTCACTGTGGGGGGGGGGGGAGGTGGGAGGGAGAGAGGAGATACACCCCAGCCCCAGCTCTACTTCATGAGCCAGTGGGAGCCGCCCGGCCCTCTTCCCCTGGCTGAGATGGCGCCCCCGTGACCTATGACCCTGAGCCACCAGACCTGAGTTGGCGTGTAGCGTAAGCAAGATAATAACCGACCTCATGTCGCTCTCGAGCGTCTTCTATTCCCACACGCCGGGGGCACAGGGGGCAGAGCCCCGCACTACGATGGCCCTCAGGGCTGAGGGTCTCGGGGGCCACCTAGGGCCTAGCACTGCCCACACCGGGAGGGCCAGCCCCCTCCACGCAGACACAGCCCCCTCCTACGCAGCTCCCAGAGAAAGGAGAGTTATTAGTCTTTCCTGAGTCCTTTCCACACAATGACAAAGAAAAAAAAATCTAAGAAATAAATCTCTGGGCCTGGAGAGGCAAAGGAACAGGCGGCAGGCATTGTTCACCTCGCTCGGAGCTCCACACTCATCGCAACAACAGAGAAGGCGCTGCCTTAGAATTCTCCGGACCCTTACGGCCCCTGGGAGCCACCAGGGAAATGGGGAGGGGGCAGGCACCCACGAGCAGGCACACACCTGCACCCCATGGTGCGTACACAGGGCCCGTGGTGTCTTGGCGAGAGCAGAGACCGCCGGATGGAGGAGCGGAGAACGCAGGCTCGCCCTCTGGGGGCCCAGGCCACAGCTGGTGGCTCTCTCGAAGTGGAAATGTGATGCTAATCAATAGTGGAGTCCCGACCGGAAATCTCTTCTCCCTTTGCAAGTCCCTAGCTTCAGGTTGGAGCGGGCACCTGTGCGTGGCACCCCGGGGAGTCTGGGGTTCAAGGCCGCAGTGGGAGCTGGCACGCGGGGAATGCGGATGGGGAGTTGGGGTAGAGAAACGCTGGTTCTTAGGGTCCTTCGATAGACTTGGCAGCAGCAGGGGGGCGGCAGTATTTATGGAGAGACTCACGGAGAGATCTGCGTGTGTAAGAGAGGCGAGAACTCAGAACACAGAGATGGGGCAGGCCTGGAGGGGAGCGGCCATGCGGAGTGTCCTGACAACGGCGATTATGGGGCAGGCAGTGCTCATGGTGGCCACGGGCACCCAGGGAGGAGAGAGATGGCTGGAGGCAGTGAGCCAGCTGAGGCGGGAAAGGGGGTGCCTACCCCTTAGGGGGCTATCTGCAGGCTGAGGGCAGTGGGCCGTTGGGAAGGAGCAGTGTTGTCCCCTGGAACCGGAAGGCCGGTTGGACAGGAGCTGGCTTCCATTCCTTTCTGTGATGGCGGTGAGGCACACACAGTAGGTCCTCAGCCAGCGCCTGCGGGACGCCATGGAGCCGTTGCGGTAGACGCCCGGCACCAGCTTTGCCATCAGAGCTGCGGAGTAGTGGCAGCTATTCCAGAGAGTTATGGCTGCGATCAAATCAGCCGGCCTGCGGACCACCGGCTTGCAAGGCAGGGCGCTCGGGTCAGGGCTGCGCTGGGAGGAGGAAGCGCACCCCCACGGATAACCTTGGCGGCCAAGGAGCGGAGAGCTCAGAAGAGCGGGCGGCAGGAAAGGAAGCACGGAGCAGCCTCTTATAAAAGGACCCGGAGGGCTGGAGACTGCGCAGGGAGCACCTGGCCAAGCAGATGCAGAGGGAAGGCAGGTCCTGATCAGTCATGAGCCTCACGCTCTCTGACACCCGGGCCACTTCCTGCCCTGCTGCGTTGTGGTCTTGGGACAGCCAGGCCTCCAGGAGGAGGACTTTGGGGCAACCTGGATCTGCCCCCGAAGTGCAGCTCACATTCACTGAGCTCTCTCTCTCTCTCTCTCTCTCTCTCTCTCTCTCTCTCTCTCTCTATATATATATATATATATATATATATATATATATATATAATTGATTTTTTTACAGAGAGGAAGAGAGAGTTAGAAACATTGAGGAGAGAGAATCATCCATCAGCTGCCTCTTGCACACCCCCTACTGGGGATGTGCCCACAACCAAGGTACATGCCCTTGAACAGAATCGAACCTGGGACTTTTCAGTCTGCAGGCCGTCGCTCTATCCACTGAGCCACACCGGTTTTGGCCATGGAGCTCTTGATGGGTGCCAGTCCCCACTAAGGGCTTCATGCTCCAGTCCCTCCAAGATTCATGTGTTGAAGCTCTAGCTCCCGAAGTGATGGGAGTTGGTGGTGAGGCCTTGGGGGGTGGGGGGATAGTTTAGTTGAGATGAGGTAATGAGTGGGATGCCGTTAGTGTCCTTACCGAGGACCAGAGTTTCCTCCATCACTGAGGGAGGACACGGCAGAGAAGGCTGCCGATCGCACGCCGGGAGGAGGGCTCTCCCGGCACCCGTGCCCACCCTGGTCCCAGACGTCCCGCCTCCGGAACCGTGAGACACAAATGTCTGTTGTCTGAGCGCCCCCTGGGCTCCCCTCCCCACTCCTGTCTACTGAGTTTGGCGGTGGCAGCCCCAGCGGACCAAGGAAGGCACGCAGAGCTTTACGGATTACTCCTTTAAGCCTTACAAGTCTAAGGCACAGAGGACATGTGCACGTAGAATATTTTATATTTCGTGTGACATGTAGTGGTTCTTCTAGGAAAGGCCTTTGCTGAGCCAACCCTGGCTCCTGTCCTAAGCACCGTCGTCACCCGATGGAACTAACCGGTCCCTGGAGCCGGACCATCCGCGCCCTCCTGCCCTGTCTCAGAGGCTCAGAGCGTCCTGAGGACCAATGGTCAGGCCTCGTATCCACTCCCGGGCAGATTCATCGGATGCAGCCCGTGGCTGACCTCCAGGGGACACCAAGGTCTAATTCTTGAATCATGGGCACAATCCACGTGCTGCCTGCCGTCCAGGCAGGGGAGGCCCCAGGAGCCATGGCTCAGTGCCAGAGAAGCACCATGCAGGCAGGGCAAGGGCAAGCTGCTTGGTGTTGCTGGGGGTACATTGCAGGAAGTGGGGGGCTGAAGAGGGACTCCGGCCCGTTCACGGAGGCCCCGTGGCCCACCTGAACCGCGGGTGAGGACGCCTCTGAGGCTGTCACATAGGAAGGCAGCTCGTCATGTCGGGGATTCGCTCTAGTGAATGTGCGGGGACTGATGGGAGGGAAGGGAGACTGGGGGCCAGGAGGCTGTTAGGAGCTGCTGTGGCGGCCCCGCCTACCTCCTGGGCTCATGTCCTACCTCTGCCTCCGGCTCACCCCCTCCTGCCTCACGTTCCCCGTCTCTCCTCCAACCCCCGAGGATGCTCCTGCGTCCAGACCTGCCTGGTTGCCACCTCTACCTGGCCCTCTTCCCTCAGGTCTGCACGGCCTTCAGGGGTCCCCATGGCCGTCAGGTCTCTGCAGCCCTACAAGGTGGATACTATTATCCCACTTTACAGAGGAGGAAACTGGCTTGGAAAGGTTGAAATTTGACAGGGTCACCCGGCTGACAAATGGTGGGACCTGACTCCGAGGCCACGCTTTGCCCACGGTGCAATATGACTTCCACACCCACGCGCGCACCTCCTGTCACATGATTACTGGACCATTCGGCTTCCGTGTGAGTGTGACCTATGGGTATGTGGGGGGGGGGGGGGTTAAGGACACCTTTTCCCTTTAGTGGGTGATGACGAAAATGCCAATCAAATGTTTAAGCTCTATCATTTCTCTCCTTAAAGGGAAAATAAAGTTTGCTTTACGTTTTCTCGAGGATTGAAGGAAAGGTTAGGTCCTGATGGGACTGTGCTGATTTCCTTGGAGAACATGGACAGCTCTAACCCAGAGGTATTGATTACTTCGGAGTCTGATGGCTAATAGTGTGAGGCTATTAGCCATATAACAATGAATGGAAGCCTTGCCTTCTAAGGCCTTCTGCCCCAATGTTTCCAGCGTTGGGATAAATACTATAATATATTAACACAAAAGAAGGCAGGAAAGGAGGATCCGAGAAAGAAGACAGATGAGACCAATAGGAAACAAAGAGCAAAAACACAGATTAAACCCAACCATGTCGATATCTTTATTAAAAGTAAATAGACTACACGTTCCTTCTAAAAAGCAGAGATTGTCTGACTGGATAAGAAGTCTGACTCGCTATATATTTACAAGGCATGGGTTTTAAGTACAAAGACAAAAATAGGCTAAAAATAAAGGGATGGGAAAATGATCATAAAGGCAAAAGCTAGATTATAAGCAAGTTAAAATGGCTGTATTGATATCTGACAAAGTAGACTCACCCTGGCTGGTTTTGCTCAGTGGATAGAGCATCAGCCTGCGGACTGAAGGGTCCCAGGTTCGATTCCAGTCAAGGGCATGTACTTGGTTGCGGGCACTTCCCCAGTAGGGAGTGTGCAGGAGGCAGCTGATTGATGTTTCTTTCTCATTGATGTTTCTAACTCTCTATCCCTCTCCCTTCCTCTTTGTGAAAAAATCAATAAAATATATGTTAAAAAAAAAAGATAAAAGGAATATCAGCAAAGATAAAAGGGAGACTTCAGGAGGTCAAGGGCCCAAGCACGGGGAAGACAGAACCATTTAAAGTGTATGTGGACCAAATCACACAGCCAAGGCTGTCAGGCTAAAATGAGAGCTAGGTAATCCCAGATCTCAGCGGTGGTAGGGGGATTCTGGCACCCTTGACTCGCTACTTGATAGAACAATTAATAAAATAAACCAGTAAAAAAAATATTGGAAAAATATCAATTATCTCGGCCTAATGATATTTATAGAAATTCATACCCAACAACTGCAGACTATACATTTCCCCCCAAAGGTACGTAAAACAGTTGAAAGACATATGGTAGGCTGTAAGACAGCTCTCAGTAATTTTAAAAGATTGAACCCTTACAGAATATATTCTCAGACACAATGAAATTAAATTAGAAATCAAGAACAATAAGAAAGAGCCAGCAGATCTGGAAATTAAACAACACTTCTAAATAACCCAGGGGTTAACAAAAACAAGATCAACACAGAGGCAGCTGAAAAACATTTAAAGCTGGAAGATAATGAAAGCGTAACATATCAAAATTTGTGAAATGTGGCTAAATCAACGCTTACAATAAACTTACAGTTTTAAGTGGTTATACTATCAAGGAAGAAAAGCTTAAAATAAGTGTCCAAAGTTTCCACATTAAGAAGCCACAAGAAGACAAGCAAATAACCCCCAAAATAAGAACAAAGGAAGCAATGACAAGGAGCAAAAACCACAGCACAGAAAACACAAAACACACACACAAAAAAACCCCCACAAAACAAAAAAACAAAATAAAAACAAAGGTTAAAGTTGGTTCTTTGAAAAGATAAAACTGATAAATCTCTAGCAAAACTGATCAACAAAAGAGAGGGGAAAATCACCAACATTAGGAACGAAAAAGGGGTTATCACCATAGAGTTTATAGACATGTAAGGGGAAGTATGGGCTATTGTAAACAACTTTATTCTAAAATATTTGACAAATTAGATAAAATGGAGGAACTCCTTGAAAAATACAACTGAATGAAGACAGTTACAAGGTAAAATAGGACATCTGAATTTCCAAAAAATTGAGTTTGTTATAAAAAAAAATCTTGACAAAATGAATTCCAGGCCCCAGTACTTTCACTGGCTAATTTTACTGAATACTGACACCAATTCTACTATGCTATTTTCTTTATGAAGAGAGGAAGTTGATAAATTTATTGTCTGTAAGAAAGGAAGTTAGAAAAATGTTCCAACTCACTTCATGAAACCAAAATACCCCTGATACCAAAACTTGACAAAGATAATAAAGAAAAGAAAAATATAGACCAATATTCTTCATGAAAATAGATGCAGAAATCCTTCACAAAACATTAAGCCAATTGAAGCTAGCAATAAATACAAAGACTAATACATTATAACCACGTGAAGTTTATCACAGGAATGCAAGGCTGGTTTGACACTCAAATTAATGCAGCTCACCATATTAACAGAATAATTAGATACAGAAAAAAGCATTTGATAAGCAAAAGCACTTGAAAAAGTTTAATGCCACTCAAAAATTCCAATTTACTCTAAAATAGTATATTTGAAAGCAGCTAAGAGAGTAGATCTTAAAAGTTCTCAGCACAAGAAAAAAATGTGTAACTATGCGATACAACATTGTTAACTAAACTATTGTGGTCATCATTTCACAATGTATACATATATCAAATCATTATGTTGTACATGTTAAGTTAATATAAGGTTATATGTCAATTATATCTCAGTAAAACTGGGGGGAAATTTAAACTCTCAACAAATAGGACCAAAAGGGGACTTCCTCCATACAATAAAGGGCATTGATTAAAAACTGCAGCTAGTATTATACGTGATGATGGAAGACTGAACACTGTCCCCTGAGTACAGGGTCCAAGGTAAGGATATTTGCTCTTATTACTTCTCTTTACATTGTGCTGGGTGTTATGGCCAGCGCGATAGGCAAGGAAAAGAAGCGAAAGGCGTACAGCTGGGAAGGGAGAAGCAAAAGTCCCTGTTTGTAGAAGATCCTCAAGAATCAAGAGCAGAACTTCCGGAGCCACTAAATGACTTTAGCAAGATCTCAGGCTCCAGGGTCAACACACAAAAGCCAATTGTGTTTTCAAATAAGTAGAAACGATGAGAAGACGCAAGTTAAACGTTCCATTTACAATATCTTTAAAAATAAAAAACACCTGGGAATTTTATTATTCCGCTCGAGCTGCCATAACAACATTTCATAGACTGGGTGGCTTAACAACACTGATTTATTTTCTCAGAGTTCTTGATGCATATCAGTGGGGGGTAGGGGGGAGGATGAGAAAGAGAGAAATAGCCGAAACCGGTTTGGCTCAATGGTAGAGCGCTGGTCTGCGGATTGAAGGGTCCCAGGTTTGATTCCGGTCAAGGGCATGTACATTGGTTGCGGGCACATCTCCGGTGAGGGGTGTGCAAGAGGCAGCTGGTTGATGTTTCTCTCTCATCAATGTTTCTAGCTCTCTATCCCTCTCCCTTCCTCTCTGTAAAAAAATCAATAAAATATATTAAAATATATATATATAATAAAAAAGAGAGAAATATATATATATATATATATATATATATATATATATAGAGAGAGAGAGAGAGAGAGAGAGAGAGAGAGAGAGAGAGAGAGAGAGCGCGCTTCCTTTTCTTATAATAAACCTATCAGATTTGGAACCCAACTTTTTGACCTCTTTTCACCTGAATTATAATACCTCCTAAAAGTTCCATCTCCAAATACAGTCACTTAGGGGGCTAGCGTTTCAACATATAAATCTCCGGGGCACACAATTCAGATCCCACAAGAACTAAGTGAACAGAAGACCTGCAAGGCCCCTACACATAACACGACAACATACCGCTGAGAGCAAGGACAGAGTCTGCAATCATCATAACGTCTGCAACATGGTTTTGTAGTTTCTGTAATAATAGGAATAATGTGTGTGATGAATAAAAGGAGAGATAACCCGTGTTCAAGGGTTAGCTCCGTCAATATTGTTAGGATGTAAATTCTTCCCAAATTATAGTTTAAATCCAAACCAAATAAAAAATTCCCCAGACTTTTTTTTTTACAAGTAGACATTGATGATATGCTTCTAAAATTTATATGGAAATAAAAAGGACCTCATCCCCCAAATCAATCTTGAAAACAAAGAACAAAAATAGAGAACGTATACTTTCTAAATTCCAGGCTATGAGATAATCAGAAACGGTGTAGTATTGCCATAATGATAGAATAGCAAAGCCAGAAATAGACGCACACTTTCATGAACAATTGATTTTTGACAAGGGCACTTAAAATATTTCAATGAGGAAAGGAAAACCTTTTGAACAACTTGATATCCACAGGGGGGAAGAACAAAAACACTTCAACACAATACATACATGATGAATTTAAAAAGTATCATGAGGTGAATGACAGCGCTAAACATAAAAATGAACACTAAACAGGCAGGCAGGTAAACCATTTTTAGACAGTTCACAGAAAGCAACCATAAAAGAAAAAAAAGAAAGAAAATTTCCATAAAATTAAAAGCAAGCCGCACACCGGCAGACAATGTTCACAAGACATGTGTCTGCTGAGGACCTGTATTTCGGGTGCACAATGAATGTCTACAACTTAAGAATGAAAGGGCAGACAACTCAGAACAAAATGCTCAAAAGATGTTAACAGACACTTTACAAAGGAAGATTTATGAATGAGAGAGAAACAGCAACTTCAACATCGATCAGCTGCTTCTTGCACGCCCCCTGATGGGGATGGAGCCCGAAACCTGGGCATGTGCTCTGGCTAGGAATCGAACCAGTGACCTCCTGGTGCATGGGTCGACGCTTAACCGCTGCACAACACCAGCCGGACAACAGTGTAGATATTTTAAGCTTAATAAATGAAAACAACAACCACCACAACAAAAGGGCAGAAGCAGGAAGGTCACTCTGACCACCCCCACTTCGCCCCTTGCCCCTGAAACAGGTAATAAAACTCCCGTGTACCAGGAGGAGAGAAGGCATTCCAACCCCCGGACACCAGCACTCCGGGACCCAGAAATCTGTGCCAACAAACCTCCTTAAACCATCCCTTAGCTTCCCGGCTACTTCTTCCCCGTGTGTCCCGCTGGCCCACAGCCCTCTGTCTGGTCAATTCTCCCCAAATGCGGTGGGCTTTGTCTCAGAGGTAAAAAAGCATCCAGCTCTGGCCACTCCGTCCGGTCTCCACTCTCGCATGAAGGCTCCCACGTCCACGGTCAGATTTGATCAGACCTGTGTGGTTTCCCCCTGTGTATCTGTCTGTCAGCTTCATTTTCAGACCCAGCCGGGGGACCTGGGAAGGTCGAGGAAAACTTTTTCCTCCCCTGCAGGTTAGATTAACGCAGCCATTTGTCAAAACCGAGGAGTGACGATCTGTGCATTTCAATGCATATCAATTTCATCTAAAGAACCGCAAAAATAATAATAAATAATGAGGAGGAGGAGGAGGAGGAGGGCTGTCGAGTGGAAGGAGGAGAAGATGACACCCAGGCAGGATGCTAATCATTGTTGAAGCTGCAGGATGGGTACAGGGGCTCATCCCCCATCCTGTTTACCTGTATGTATTTGTCACAGTTTAATAATAATAAATAATAATAATAATAATAATAATAATAAAAATAAATAAATAAATAAATAAATAAATAAATAAATAAATAAATAAATAAAGTGAAAGAGCCCTAGCTGGTTTAGCTCAGTGGATAGAGCGTCAACCTGCAGACTGAAGGGTCCCCGGTTAGATTCTGGTCAAGGGCACATGACTGGGTTGCAGGCTCAATCTCCAGTAGGGGGCGTGCAGGAGGCAGTCGATCAATGATTCTCTTATCATTGATGTTCCTATCTTGTTCTTCCTCTCCCTTCTTCTCTG
Source organism: Pipistrellus nathusii (assembly GCA_963693515.1). Taxonomy (NCBI): domain Eukaryota; kingdom Metazoa; phylum Chordata; class Mammalia; order Chiroptera; family Vespertilionidae; genus Pipistrellus; species Pipistrellus nathusii. Next base: position 44,918,344 of record OY882873.1, on the reverse strand, counting down.
AAGTCAATACAAACATATGTTTAAAAAACTGAAGGAGCCCTAACCAGTTTGGCTCAGTGGATAGAGTGTCAGCCTGAGGACTGAAAGGACCCAGGTTCGATTCCGGTCAAGGGCATGTACCTTGGTTGCAGGCACATCCCCATTAGAGGGAGTGCAAGGGGCAGCTGACCGATGTTTCTCTCTCTGAAATTTCTAACTATCCTTCTCTCTTCCTCTCTGTAAAAAATCAATAAAATATATATTTTTTAAAAAGTGAAGGAAAAAAGGAGTGGGAGTCACATCCCTTGGCTCAGGGCCTCTCTGGAAACGGCCAGAAAAGCATCCTCTCGGAGTAAGGACACAGTGCCTCAGCCTTGGCTTTGTCCCATCCCTCAGCCGCCCGTAGACTCCGGCAAGGTCTGCACTACCCGCAGGCACCTTGCCAAGAACTGTCTGAAAACGCCCCCCCCCCCAGCCTCACTGAATGGGGGGAGCCGGACCCCCAGCACTGGGATGCGAGAGCCCCGACAGTGTCTGACGCCTCCTGCCAGCGCTGCCTGATCCTCCTCAAGGTGACCGCCTTCAGCACGCCCATCCCCATCCTCCGCGCTGCAGCAGCAGAGGCAGCGGGTGGCCGGGCTGGTGCCATGCCGAGGCCCTGGCCCTGTCTCTGCCCCGTGGCCCGTGGCCCTGCCCTCAGGAGCCCTGGACGCTCAGGACCTGATTCTGTAGGAGCCGCTTCTGCCACCTCTGGGACGTGGGCTCCGCTGTTTCCTCAGTTGGGATCTTCACTTTGCACCATTCCTCGTAGGTGTCGGTTTTGGTTCACTCCTACCCCTCGCCCCTGCTCCCCACGGGGTAACCCCCAAAGAGGCCATCCCAGACAGGCCGCACGTCCTGCCTGCTGCCCCGGGTACATGCTGCCCGGCTCCAGGTGCCACGTGTGAGCCTCCCCTCCGGGCAGAGTGCCAGAGGGCCAGGCGTTTGCCACCCTGGTGGGTGCAGCACAGGATCATAAATAAGCAACGACGGAGCCAAGGAAGCCTCTGGTGAGGAACATTCTGAATTCAACCCCACTAAGTCCACCAAACGCCAAGTGCTCAGAGATGCTGGGAGCCCCCAGGTGCCGTCTCATCCTCTCCCGGGCTGCTCCTCCTTCCACTCCCAGCCCCTCTCCCCTGCCGCCCCACAGCCGCCCGCCGCTCAGAGCGATGGTGCTGGCCTTCAGCTTGGATTGCAGGTGAAACGGAGGCATTTCAACATCCTCCCTACTCCCTCCCCTGCCCCCACCTGCCTGGGGAGGGTGCTTGTGTACTGTTAAATTGAAAAAAGAAGAAAAAACTAGGTAAAAATATAAGTACAAAGTAAGACTAGAAAGCTGTCAACTCTTGTCCCATCCACCCAACTCCTCCTTGTCCCGCCTCAGCCAATAACCCTGCAGACAGTTTAGCATGTTTACGCCCTAAAGTTTCTTTCCTACCTGCACACTCTGGGGATCTTCGTGGGGCAAATAAAGAGCTAACCCCAGGAAGTGAGTTTACGTCCTCCCCCCACCCCCCCGTCTCCCTGCAGCTATTTTATTTTATTTATTTATTTTTTAAAATATATGTTATTGATTTTTACAGAGGAAGAGAGAGGGGGAGAGAGAGTTAGAAACACCGATGAGAGAGAATCATCGATCAGCTGCCTCTTGCACACCTCCTACTGAGGATGTGCCCCCAACCAAGGTACATGCCCTTGACAGGAATCGAACCTGGGACCTTTCAGTCCGCAGACCGATGCTCTATCCACTGAGCCACACCGGCTTCGGCCCCTGCGGCTATTTTAATCGCCTGTGTGTCCGCCTGGAGGGGCCGGAGGGGGAGCCTGCGGGAGGGTGAGAGCATCCTGCCGCCGTGGCAGCGGGAGCTTATCCACAGCAGCAGCCTGACAGCCGGGAGGCCTGCGGGGTGAGCAGGCTGCGAGCAGACAGTCCTTCGCTTGGCAAACGGCTCCTCTAATGCCTGTGACAGTCCTCCCGCCGCCCGGCTGCGACCTTTTCTCAGGCCATTACAGAGCCAGCGTGGCCGGCGTCGGGAGGCATCAGGGGAGGGCTCCGTCTTACGCTCGGCACACAGCTCGGCGGGGTGCTGAGAGGACGGCCCTCTGCTCTGTCCTCCGCGCCATGCTCCCCAGAGGTGCCCAGATGATGGCGGGGCCGCGGTGCTGGGAGGGCGGGTGGAGGGGCCCGGTGCAGAGCGCAGTGGCCTGGGCTGGACGGAGGGAGGGAGCCAAGGGGATGCATTTGACACCCACCTCTCTGGAGAAGGGGTTGGAGTCCCACATCACCCGCAATTGTTGCTTCTGGCTAGAGGCTCAGGGAGTCCTGAGTTCGGCAGGTGTCTGGGAGTTTGGACAAAGAAATAAGCCTGGAAAGGTCAAAGGTTCTGGAGCCAGCCGGGGGCCGAGCTGCCCTTGAACCCGGCCTCCTGTCCCGCTAAGCAGAGCTGGTGATAGACCAGGTGTGCCAGAGGAGCTTGCGGGGGTGGGGGGGGGGAGGAGGAGGAGGAGGAGGAGGAGGAGGAGGAGGAGAGGGGCGGCTGTACATTGTAGGGCTGACCCCGTGGGGGATGAAACCCAGCCGAGCTCTCTGGAAGCTTCTCCGTGTAGGGAACGTTCTCCACGAGGCTGGGCCCTCTGCTGGGAGGCAGCCCGCCATTGCCGGACAGTCCGTGGGGCCAGGCCTGCACGGGCCTGCTGGTTTTGTCCATGCTTTGGGGGGAGCAGGGCCTGGGCAGAGGCGAGAGCTCCAGCACATTCGACAAGGGCACGGAGGCCATCAGAGTGGCCCATGTCGGGGTGACCCGTGTCCCAGCTCTAGCTCTGCCCCAGGTCACAGTGACCGTGGGCGAGGAAGGCCTCCATCAGAGTCCTCCTCCTCCTCCCGCCAACCATCACTGAGCACGTGCCACGTGGGAGACACGGTTCCGAGCGTCTCCCGTGGATCCTGCCCGTCGGTCCTCACGGCAACTTGTGACGTCAGTGCTGGCACCACCCGCTTTACAGATGGGGCAGCACAGTGCGAGGAGGGTGCACCCTGTCGGGCCTCCCCCGGCCCCGGCCCTCCCCAGGCCCCGGCCCTGGCCCCCCATGTGCTGCTCTGTCCGTCTGGCTCATTCCCCCGGAGCGTGAGGACTCAGGCTGTGTCTGGCCTCTTCGAGGGCACGGCCAGGCAGTTGGAGGGACGTAGCCGGCTGCACACGTGTTGATAGACGAGGCTGGAGGTTTCTGGCAAACTCTGGGAGTTTCTAGGTCTTTCTGAACGTGTCTGCATTTCCCTCTTCCCTTTGCCTCTGGGCATGGGGGTAAGAGGAGCCGGGGCACAGCAGCCAAGGAAAGGCCAGGCCTGCCAGTGTGGCGTCAGCTCTGCACCAGCTGGGGGCGCTCCCTGGGCCCCTGTTCTTCCTGGGAAACCTGGGGTGGGGCCCCTCCAGCAGCCATGTCATCCTCTCGGCATGTGGGGCCAGGAAGGCGGTCAGACATTTCCCAGGGGCCTGGAGAAGAACCACGCTTGGCCACGCCCACAAAGGGAAGACACTGGGGCTAGGAGGGGGGTGTCCTTCTGGCTCTAGGGGCGTCCCACTACCTGCCCCCACCCCAAAGGACCCTAACCCGAGCACAGGCTTCAGCAGCCGCCTGCAAGGGAACTGCCCTGGCCAGGATCCCCTTCCCCCGCCCTCCCAGGGGGTGACCCAGCCCTGCTGACAGCCAGCCGGGTCCTGGCTCAGGGGGCACTGCGGCCTCGTGTGAGGGCGGGGGGTGTCGGGGTCACACGCACTCACGCATCCAGAGAGGGAGCTAACGCTGTCCAGGAATATGACTCAAGCTGAATTCCCAGGAAGCTGAGAGAGCAGCATGGAGTGGAAATAGTCCAGAAAGTGTTTTAGAAGGACGTGTTAAGCCAGCTTTTAAAGGTCAGGCCCATTCATCCCGCCGCCCGCCCGCTCATCCATCTCGGCCGACGCCGTCCCCGGACCCGCGCTAAGTGAGGCCCGGGGAACGGTGACGCTAATTGAGCCGTTCGTTTATTTATTCACACCGCGGCCAGCGGCGAGGGCCTCCTGTGCCAACCGCCCAGAGCCTGCAGGGGCGCAGGGGGCGGGGGCTGCAGGGCGGGGCCTTTGCTAGTAAAGGCCGGAGTCAGGAGGCACCTGGCCATGGGCGGGCAGGTAGGGGTGGGCCTTCCCCTCTCTTTTTTGGAGAAAGATGGACGGCTGAGTGAAGTTCTGGGTTGCAGCAGGGCAGCTGCTGTGCGTTCCCATGGAGGTTTCGGCTTGGGGTGGGGGTCGCACGGCTGCTCGTTGAAGAAATGTTTACGAAGAACCTACTGTGTGCCTTGCCCTGGCTCGATGAGTTGGGGAGGGAGGAAGGGGAAGAGATGGACAGGGAGACATGTCAGGCCTGGCCATCCGGAGTGTGCGTGTGCATGTGTGCGTGTGCATGCGTGTGCATGCATTTGCATGTGCGTGTGAGAGATAGAGAGTTGCGTATGTCTGTGTGAGCACATCTGTGTGTGAGTGTGCAGGTGGGAAGGGACTTTGGAAGCAGGGAGTGGCTGGGCTGATGGGACCGATGGCTTGAAATCTACTCCATGAGTGACTCCAGGCTGGGCTGGAGAGTGTCCGTGGGAACGGGCAGGATGAGAACCCAGAGGGACACGGGGGAGGAAAGTGCTCAGAAGGTGCCGCTGCATTGAATGTCAGGCTGGAGGAGGGAGGAGCTGAGCTAGGGGTGAGAAGGACACAGGTGGCCAGCAGGGGGCGCTGTCCCTAGCAGAAGCCCCAGGCTCTGCGGGCTGGTCCAGGGGGCCAGCAGGGGGCGATGTGAGAGGAGAGGGGACCCAGGCCTGAGGTCAGCCTGACGGACCTGCTCCTCGTGGAAATAAAGGGCCTGTGTTTGGGGACAGTGGCCGTGTCCACCCAGCGCAGAGAGTGGGTTACAAGGAGAGGGAAGAGCACTGTTTAGACCGTGACCAGGAGGCCTGGCCCCCGTGGGGTCCCCAAGCAGGCCGGCAGGGTGCCCCTGGAGGAGGGTGCATCTCAGGAGGGAGCAGGGAGGGGGTGTGGTCTGGTCCCCACCCTAGGCAGGCTCAGGGACCCCGGACCCAGCCGTGGCCGGCGGGCACGTGGCTTCCAGCCCTCTGCTTTTATACAGACAGATTCCTCAGACGTTCAAGGGAGAGACTTTTCACCGCGCTTTGTTTTCGTCAGGAGCAGCTGATAGAAGCCCCCGTGGGCCTGTCACCCCGCGTCCCTCCCCTCCGTTGTGTTCTCAGCGGGCGCCTCCGGCCCCCGCCCCTCCGCTGTCTCCTTGACTGACCCAGTGTCGTAATCCTGGGCTCTGGCATCGGAGACGTTGCTATGGGGACCTCCAGATTCCGCGCTTGGATGACGGGTGCAGGGGGATGGATGTACGGAGAGGGAGGAGGGGAGGGGGAGGGCGAGGCGGCGTTCTCTGGTTCTCCCGTGGGGACAGGGATGGAGGTGGCAGGGGGGAAGCGGGGAGGGGGATAGGGCCACCGTCACCGAGGCCCACAGACTGGGTGGCTCAAAACCCACACACACCGGTCCTGTCATCCTTCTGGAGGCCGGATGTCCACGGTCCGAAGGTGGCAGAGCTGATTTCTCCTAGAAGAGAAGCCAGGCCCCTCTCCCGGCTCCTGGTGCCGCCCGGAGCCTCGGTGCCCCTGGGCTTACAGAGGGACTCCCCACCCCGGCCTCTGCACCCACATGGCCACCTCCTCCCCGTGTCCCTGTTGGTGCTCCTTTTCTGTCCCTCGCAGGTCGGTCTCCGCTGGGGCCAGGCCACCCTGACTCCGCTGCACACCTTTCATCGCACCGGCAGAGGCTCTCGGCCAAATCGGGTCCCCTGTGGACTTTGGGGTCACTTTGGAGGTGATGAGCCAAAACTGGACACTGGGGGCCTCCAGCAGGGATGCAGCTGTGCGCCTCAGATCCGCCATGCCAGCTTAGAGCCAGGGGAACTGCTGGGGCCTGGGACCGAGAGCCAGGGGAGGCCTTGCCCGGCCACGGAGGGAGGAGCAGACAGAGCGGAGGCCTCAGGCAGTGCCCCCCGCAGACCAGACCAGACAGCGTGGCCCAGGAGGCAGGCCGGGTGAGAAAATAGACAAATGTACAAGCAGAGGAAGGAAACAGGCTGGGGTAGGGAAAGGCTGCCCGCAGCCAGCGTCCTTGGTGCCACCCAAGGGAGGAAGGAGGGCGTCTGGAGGGAGGTCCCACAGGAGCTGAGCTAGAGCCAGGGCAGGGCAGTGGCCCCCAAAGCGAGAGAGAGGGGGAGGGAGAGAGAGGGAGAGAGAGGGAGAGAGAGGGAGAGAGAGGGAGAGAGAGGGAGAAAGAGGGAGAGAGAGAGAGGGAGAAAGAGAGAGAAAGAGAGAGAGAGAGAGAGAGAGAGAGAGAGAGAGAGAGAGAGAGGGAGAGAGAGGGAGAGAGGGGAAGGGAAGGGGAGGGATAGGGAGAGGGAGAGAGAGGCCTTCTCTCCCATCGCCTGCCCTATAACAAAACCTCAATAAAAGGGTAGGTCCCCTAGGCCGGTTATTCCCATTCAGTGCGAAACGGACACTAAGGAGACTAGAGCAAGGTGGAGAAGGAGCCTGAAAAGGAAAGGAGGCGCGAGGGGGGGTGGAAGGGGGAGGCGGAGAGGGAGGGGGAGGAAGGAAGCGAGGTTGGGGGGCCGTCCACGCGGGAAGCAGGCTCTCCCCCCCAGGTGTGCAGGGGCTGCCTGCCAAATCAGTTGATTGCATCTGCAGGCCGGGCTGCCTCTTTATTTCACACCAATTTCCACGGCGGCGGCAGATAAAACGGGGAGCCGGCGGACGCGCAGCTGATTGAATGTTGATGTAAAGGGGAAGGTGCGGGGAGGGGCGCCCGGACCCTCGGCGAGGGGAGATTGCTGGGGAGGGCGGTTTGAGTCACGTGGCTCCCCCCACGCTCCAGCCTCCCTTTTCCTTTTCCGTGTGTTTAGCGAAAATCTTATCTTCTCTTCCCAGGGACCTGCTGGCCACCCCCCACCCTGACAAAAGGAATGAGATGCCCAGGCCCAGAGGGGGCACAGCTCCACTGCCCCGCACCCCGCCTGCACCCCGCCCCTCACCCTGCCCTGCACCCTGCCCTGCACCCCACCCACACCCCACCCTGCACCCCGCCCCGCACCCTGCCCTGCACCCCGCCCCTCACCCCGCCTGCACCCCACCCACACCCCACCCTGCACCCCGCCCCACCCCCCGCCCCCAGTTCCACCCCCGACCGGAAGGCCATGAGAGACACGAGGCAGCTGCCGGACCATGACTCAGCCTCTTCCTCCCCCTGAACCTCAGTTTCCCCACCTGGAAACTGTGCACAGGTGCTCAGCCACTTGGCCGTGATGCTGGGAGCGCCCACAGGGGAGAGTGAAGGGGAGAGTGTGGCTCCCAGGACGAGAGGCGAAGGACACGTGTGTCTGCCTTGTGAACGCACATGGAGGAAGCTGTCCGTCGTGTTTCCTCATCACGGCGTCTGTGTCCCTCAGCCTGATGGCGGGGAGGGGGGAAGCTACGGGGCTGGGCGACCCCCCGATGTGGGGACATCGCCCTGTTTCTGAGTCTCCGCGACACTCTATGCCCGTGGGGGCGGTGGAGCTGGGGCCACACTTTTTCATCCGACTCCGGAAGCAGAGGCTGGCTCCCAGCACACAGGGACCGGACACAGACACGGGGGGGAATTGGGGTACTAATGGGATCACTTCCGCCCCCTGTAGGCAAGTGGGACTGACCGGGCAGAGCCTGCCAGTGGCCTGTGCTCCCCCCCCCCCCAAGGTCACCAAGACCAAGACGGTGAGCGTGGTTCCAGGCCTGCAGCAGGCTCCCCGCACATCCCCAACAGCTGCCTCCCTCCCTCCCTCCCTCGCGCTTTGGCTGTGATGGGACTCAGCCCCCCGGGGCGGGCAGGAGCGGGAGTGACAGGCCCAAGGTGGCTCTGGACCCCGAGGGACCGGAGCTGTGAGAGATGCCAGCTCCCGGAGGACCCGGCCGGTTGCCCGCAGCGGTAACCTGCTTACTCACACCCTGAGCCTTCCTCTCCTCCTTCCTCTCTCCCCTGCTCCCTCCCGGGCTTCCTGGAGCCTCCTCCCAAGCAAACTCCTTCCTCTCGAACCCGTGCCCGAAGCCCGTGTCCCGGAGAAAGCCTGGGACCCGGCTCCCGGCGTGGCAGCGGAGGGAGCGTGGGGACCGAGCTCCGTCCGCTCCGCTCCACGCACCACGCGGCCCCCTAATTCCCCGGAGCCGCCGTCTCGGCTGTGTCCAATGCGGGTTCATGCTCTGCGCGTCTGTGCGAGTCTGTTTCTTAATCGCTGAGAAATCAAATTAACGTTGGGCGGCCACGGGGCAAACGCAGAGAGGCCGCGAGCCTGTCCCCGGATGGCAAGAGGCAAGATCGATACGGGACTAAACGGAGCTGGGAGTCCGAGAGGGGAGGACGTGGCCGTGATGGCGGGGGGCTGCCCAGTGGCTTCCTGCCCCGCACCGGCGCCAGGATAGGACCTGGCTGGGGGGGTGCCCGTGATTCCAGGGTCCCGACGGGCCAAGGGGAGGCTTAGCAGTTGCCTCCAGGCCAGCCCCTGCCCTCAGGCCCCCCAGATACTCCCCTCTTTCCCTCCTCCTTCTCCTCCTCCTCCTCCTCCTCCTCCTTCTCCTCCTCCTCCTCTGCGTGAGTCCCCACGGAGGCAGCCCAGTCAGGAGGGCTACTACCCCGCTAATGGCTTACAAATCGTGGGCGCACCAGGCCCCCCCGGACATGTCTGTTAAGCCTGGCCCGAGTCAAACGGCCTGAGACAGATTTACAGCTGCCTTCCGGGCCCAGCAGGAGCGCCCACGAAACCTCTCTCACGGGCTCCGAACACCTGGGGTGAGGAGGGAGCCTTCTAGGGTGGGGGTAGGGGGGCAATAGCACCCCCACATGGCTGTTTCGAGCCCAGGCCTCCTCTGCAGTTTGGGACCAGCAGTCAGACTGAATTTGCCTGAGTACGAACAGGAGTCAGAGCAGAGGGCCGATGTCTGGGCTCGCCGAGCGGCAAGTCCAGAGACCAGCTCATCAGCACTGATTGGCAGAGGCCAGACTGACCCAGCAACAAATCCCAAATCACAGAATCTTAGAACACAGTGTTAGCACTCTCAAGTACACAGGCTGCTCCCTATGGGCCCTACGGAAAGCACCCAATGTGTGTGTGAGAGAGAGATGGGGGGATGGGAGGTTGACAGGGCCGGGGAGAGGGAGGGAGACCTTATTCCTGTCCTGGAGGAATTCACAATATACCTGGGACCCTGGTCGGCAAACTGTGCCTCTTGAGCCACAGGCGGCTCTTTGGCCCCTTGAGTGTGGCTCTTCCACAAACTACCACGGCCTGGGCGAGTCTGTTTTGAAGACGTGGCGTTAGAAGAAGTTTAAGTCTAAAACTTTAGCTCTCCAAAGAAAGGTCAATCGTTGTGCTGTTGATGTTTGACTCTGCTGACAAATGAGCTTGCCGACCACTGGCCTGGGAACTGGGCGACATACACTCTATTACTTGTCACTCAGGAAAATTAAGTTACCAGAAGGGCCAAACGAAGGTTCTCGAAGAGACGGACGACGTGTGATTGCCCAGTAACAGGTCTGCGTGGCATTGGGAGCCTTTGCTCTTTTTATTTTTTTATATTTCATTGATTTTTTACAGAGAGGGATAGAGAGCTAGAAACACCCGAGAGAGAGAATCATCGGTCAGCTGCCTCCTGCACACCACCCCCTACTGGGGATGTGCCCGCAACCAAGATACATGCCCTTGACTGGAATTGAACCTGGGACCCTTCAGTCCTCAGGCCGACGCTCTATCCACTGAGCCAAACAGGTTTCGGCTATTTTATTGATTTTTTACAGAGAGGAATGGAGAGAGGGATAGAGCTAGAAACATCGATGAGAAACATCGACCAGCTGCCTCTTGCACACCCCCTAACCGGTGATGTGCCCGCAACCAAGGTACATGCCCTTGACTGGAATCGAACCTGGGGCCCTTCAGTCCGCAGGCCAACGCTCTAGCCATTGAGCAAAACCGGTTTCGGCAGCCTTTGCTCTTTTTTTTCTCTCTCCCCCCCTCCCCCTATTTCCTGCGGGTCTAACACCTCCCAGCCCTGGCTTACACCTTCCCGTGGCTTTGCGCGTCCCATCCCCTCACCTGCTCAGGTGAACGCAGCCGCTCCTCTTGGCGGCAAACCTGCTCCTCATCCACGAACAGCCAAGGTGCTCTCGGCAGAAGAGTTTGGGGCCCTGGCTCTTGGGGGCCGAGTTTCCCCCCCGGGGGGACCTGGCCCAGAGCTCAGAGACAGGCTCATGCTCTCAGCAGTTTTCAGAGACGGGGTTCTCCCCTCTCGCCTCCCCTCCGCCCCCAGCCTTCACCTCCGCGGCAGAGGGCTGGCATTCCCCGCTCCCCGGCCGGCAAACGGTGCGGCAGCTGTGAGCAGGAAATACGGGGACATCAAGGTTCCACGGTCCCGGGCTGACAAGACGGATAACCCTCCGCACGCCAGCGTTTCCCAGCCTCCTCTCTCCCCACCTCTCTCTCTTTTAATTTTTATTGTATTATTATTTTTTATTTATTTTTTTTATTGTTCATATTATTACAAGTGTTCATCCCCCCCACCCCCCATTGCTCTCCTCCACCAGGTTCCCACCCCACCCTCTGCCCTTTCCCCACTCCCCATTGTCCTCATCCATAGGTGCACAGTTTATGTTCAGTCTCTTCCCACATCCCCCTCTCCCCTTTTCCCCAAGAATCGTCAGTTAAGGAAAACATTTTTGGAGACTTTAATAGCAGCGGAAGGGTGCTGTAAGGCGGGCAGGGCCATGGATCATTTTTACTCGGTGGTGCGCTGTGAAACGTAAGTTTGAGCGATAGATCTTCTTACCTGGATGGGAAGGACGGCGGGCGGGCCTGGCCACTCACACGACTCATGTTTGGGAGATTTTAATGAGCCGAGCCTGGGTCCGAGTCATTGAGAGAGACTCCCACCTTCCCGGGGGTCTCCGGGTCCCAGGCTCAGGGTGCGGCTGGAGGTGGGCCTCCCTGTCTCCCTCTCCCTCTGCTGCGACGGGCCCTCCCTGGCTTTTAAGCAAGGACTCACCAGACACACATAAAGCGCACACTGTGTGCAAGGCACCATGCTCGGCACCATGAGGGACGCAAATGAATGTCTCAGAGTCTCGGGCAAGCCGTTCCTAGGAAAGGCTTCCCGTCCGGGTCTGAGGTGATGCTGAGGGTGGGGGAGGGGTGCCAAGTTACCTAGATGCTGGGGGGGGGGCCTTTGGGGAAGTAAATCAGAGGAGGCTGCCTGGAGGAAGGGACTCAGGATTCTTATAAATTTTCATTGCTACCCCAGGAAGCCTTCTCCAAGTCCTGAAATCCCAGAATCAAAGCCGGGACCTTTCAGTCTGCAGGCTGACACTCTATCCACTGAGCCAGACCAGCCAGGACTCCCCTCCTTTCCAGGCCCTTCCCAAGAAGGCCACCCATGAGCTCGTGGCACCCCTAGCCCTCCTCCCCTTGTGGAGGAGGGGAGATGCCTCCAGGCACTAGACATGGCCATCAACCAACGCCTTTCGCATTCCCGGTGCACGCACGCTCGGTAAACAAAGACGAGACATCCAATTATTCTGAATACAGGCTGCACCTGTTTACTTATCAGGCCTCCACCGTGGGCCCTGGGCTTGATCGATCGAGCCAGTCCCCTTTGGGCCTCATTGGATTCAGGATTTGTGGGTGGGGAAGGGCCGCTGGGCCTGGGCCTCGGCGTGCCAGGACCGCGCTGCATGTAACTCTCTGCGTGGCTGGTGCCAGGGCTTCTGCTCTGAAGGCGGGAAGCTGGGGCTGGGGGAGGCCTCTGTCCCAATAACCGGAGGCCAGTTCATCTGCTCACAAGCCCGCGCCCCTTCTAGTACATGGAAGTGGCTCCTGGTTGGCGCTCAGCGGGGACTGTCACCCCACTTTAGACCTGCACCGAACAGAAACCAGGAGGGGACCGCAAAGGCGGAGGTGACCACGGTTATGCGGAACTGAGGGCCTCGGGCTACGTCGGAGCAGTGGTTCCCCTTTTCTGTGCCATGTCCCACCGAAGCACCTCTAGCATCCTGACGCCCCTTCCCCGGTGTCACAAAGTTCTTATTAATCAAAAAGCAAACGCCCAGTCACGTGGAGGAAGCCTAACAGGCCATGAACCTGGTCTAAACAGGCTTCCAAAGAACATGGTGTCCGTGAAAGAGAAAAATAAAAGAAAGCACAGTTGAAGTCCTGAGAAGGAACCACCAAGGGATTGTTAAACAATAACATGAAGCGCTATGAAAAAATAGCAAAGCTTCAAAACATATCCTAGAGAACTGCTATGCATAAACACGTCACAGTCTATATTTATATACTGTCTATGGAGAAAATGCTAAAAATGCAATTCACTGTACATAACTCACCCTCGAACCGCCCCCCCCCCCCTTAAAAATCAAAGTGCCCCCTGTGGGCATGTGCCCCGAGCTGGGAACCTCTGGGCTAAAGTTTGATGGATGGGTCAGTCCAGCTTCTTGACAAAAATGGCGGCTGGGTATACTCTTCCACTGGACCCACTTTCAAAGCCTTCAGAGTGAACATGAGTCACGGGGGATTACGGCCAAAGGGCAGCACCGTCCTACGCCCGGTTCCTGGGGGAATCTTCCCGTGGAGACCACGTGAGCGTCCGGTCCGGCACGTGAGGCCGGGTGGACACAGGAGACTCCACTCACACCAGCCCCATGTCCCGCCGCTGAAAACAATTCATCAGCAGGGTCCCAGGGGACGCACTTCATTAGGTGCCCGGGGACGCAGGGAGGTCTCCCCGAGGCACTGGTGAGTAAGGAAAGCACGAAAAGGAATATCACATAATTCCATAAAACAATTACCCAAGGCTATCGTACGTGCACAGTAAACCTGTGCAGGTAAGTGGACGTTGGAAATGTGCATAAACATGCATGCCCGTGTAGGTGACTATATCTGCTGGTGGAGAAAAGTATGGGAAGACCCCGGCTGGGACATTAGCAGGGATCTCCAGGGGGTTTTGTGGCTAAACGGGAGGTAAAAACACAAAGTAAGGAGAAAGGAAAAATAACACGCCCTCAGAACTAGTTTGCACATCTGTTGCCGCGGAAGACTTAACACTAGAGATTTGGAAGGCACGTGTAGGCACGTGTGGGCACGTGTGTGCATGTGCGTGCATGTGCGTGTGCCTTCCAGCCTTCCTCCTCCTGCCCATGCAGAGTCCTAGCGGGGCCCACACAGATCGAATGACTTGCCTGGGGCAGTAGATGCGTTTTTCTGGACTTCAGGGGGGTCTGGATCTAGAGTCCACGGGCAGGCTGCAGCGGGGCCCACGGGCAGGCTGCAGCGGGGCCCACGGCCTGTGACAGCCCAGAGAAGGCCAGGTCCCGTGAGGATGCCTACAGGCGTCTCTCCCACGGTTAGCACCTTGAATGGTCCAGACCCCATCTCCCTGGGGCTGTCTCAGCCGAGGAACCCAGGGGGCCACGGGTCCTGGCCGGGCCTCTGCCCCGCACTCCACGCCTTTCCACGCCTGTCACCGCTTCTCCCGTCCCTGCGTGAGGCTGCCACGGAGATCCATCTCTCGGGTGGTGATGGCGGGAGGCAGACAGCATTGGCCTCCCGGACCTGATTGCTTTGACAGCTTCGCCAAATTACTGAGCAAAGGCCCCTTTTGGTGATGAGAAAAGCAATATTGCGCCGGGGACGTCTCATTTCTCTGGAAATCAGCAGCGAGCGAATTTGCATCCACTTAGCAGTAAATATGTCGGGCCGGCCCCCTCCCCAGCACCTGGGAAGGATTTAGAGGCACCGGGCCTGCCTTATTGTTTTATGACGGAGGGGAGGGGAGAGGGGGGAAGGAGTGGAGCCCGGGGGGAGAGGAGACTGGGAGGGATTTCTTGGAGGGGGGGGGGCACGACATTGAGGATGGGCAGCTACACGTCTTTAGCGTGTGGCCGGGGCGCCCAGGATTGGGAGTGGGGGCGGGGGTGGGGGAGGCAGGGAGCGCTGTCGGGAAAAGAAACGGCCTCTCTCGGCTCCGTGGGCCGTGATTTAGACGCTTCTGAAGAACCCTTGTTATGACACGCTCTCTAAAACCCTCTTTAACATTCCGCCGGCAGGGTCCGGGGAAGATATACGGGCCTTGGGGAGAGCCGCGGGCCGCGGGCACTTGCCCGGCCGCCCGCCGGAGGGGGTGCTCCATGCACATTTGTTTAAAGCCCCAGGCCGGTGGCTGCTGGGAAGAGAAACCATGTTAACCTTTTTGAGAATCAAGTGGACTCTCTCCCTCTCTGTACGTTCTCCGCACAGGGACCCCGGGGGGCTCTCCTTCTTGCTGCTGCTGGCTGGGAGGAGAGGGGACAGACGCCTGGCCGCGGGTGTGGACGAGGTGGTGGCTCCCTAAGTGGGCGCCCCTGTGGGTCTCGGAAATGAAGGAGCCGGAGAGAAGGGGAGGATCAGGACCAAACTTCTTACCGGGGCTCCGAGGCCTCTGGGACGGGAGCGCCCCACGCCACGGAGAGCCGGGGAGTCACGTCCGGACTGAAGAGATGGGGCGCCCCAAGCAAGCCTGTTGGCTCACCTCCGCGTCCTCCTCAGTGGACGTGGGTAACTGCTCCTTCCCTCGGGGCTCACGGGGCGGGGGGGGGGGGGGGCTCAGGGTTGTTCCTTTCGCTCAGCACCGAGCAGTCTGCCCCTCAGACGCCGTCCCAGGGGCGTCTGCGTGGAGAAGGGCCGCTGACATCCGGTGGCCACTCCCACATGGCCCAGACAAGCACGTGGCTCACTCCGTAGAAACAGGACGTGGGGGAGGCGAGTGGGGGGCCTCCATCAAGTGTGCGGCGGAAGTGTCTCCCCGGCCCCTGGTCCCAGCCTGGCCACCCAAGGTCACTCAAGGTCACCCGACTGGGAAAGGGACTGGGCCAGGCATCAAACCCAGAGAGCCTGGCCCTTATCCATTCCACCACGCTGCCTCTCTAAGGTCACAGAGAAGAACATGTAAGAGGACAACATGCTTGTGAAGCGTCTGCATGTGCCCGGCCATATCCTCCCTGGTGGTCAATATCCTCACACCCACCTCTAAGGCAGGGGGTCCTCTTATCTCCATTCTATAGATGAATAAAGGGAGGCACAGAAGAGTTGAGTAACTTACCCGAAGTCACACAGCCAGCAAGGGGAAGGAAAGGCCTTTGACCTGGCCGGTGCCCTACCTGACTCCAGATTTGCATTCAACGGAGTTTAGGACCTGCCAACTCTAAATATGGCACTTTTTTCAATCAATCAATCATCAATCAATCATCAATCAATCGTATTGATTCTTTGGAATGGAAGACACTTGAGAAAGTGCACACGCAAGAAGGGCCCCCCCCCCCCACTCACTCCTTCCTTCTCCCCTAAAGCAGGTCCTACATTTCCCAGGCGCCAGGCGCCTCCTCGTATCAGGAAGAGAAAGAAGTTCTTGTCGCCAGAGACTAGACATCCGCGCTACCACGGACCCGTGCAAACCGACCTGCGGAAATAATCCTCATTTTCCATTCGTCTCCCCCATATATTTCCCAGCCACGGTCTCACAATTTACTGCCCCGGGCCCAGGCCTCTCTGTCTTTGTTTAAAAAGATAAAAGCTTTTGCTCTAACAGCTTCTTCAGGTCTTTATGTTCCTCGGAAGATGCCGTGTCCGTGTAAAAATATTAAGTAGGCCTGTACGCGTCTCTCCTGCTAATCTATCTCCTGCTGCATTAACGCGTAGGCCGGCCCCAGAAGCCCAGAGGGTGGGAGGGACGGCTCCCTCCATCACAGGTTCGTAGCCACTAAAGGATCCCACGTTCCACACAGCCAGGCCCGCAGCCCAGCACACGGATTCCCAGGCCCGAGGCATCCCTGGTCCTCGTTCTCAGAGCACCCAGCGCCCATGGGATGTTTGACGGGGAACGGATAACGACAGAGCGGAGAGCTGGGCTGGAGGGACGCCTGGGGGCTTCAGCAAGAGGCCTGGGGAGCTGGACGCCAGTGTCCACCCTGGCTTTGCAGGTGTCTCACCGTCAATGGCAGGAACACTCTCTCCCTCTCTGTGCCATCCATGGCCCAGTTGTCACTGGGCATGGAGACGGCTGCCCAGCTCGGGCATTGAGGGAGGTGGGGCAGGCACACAGGGTGGAGCTGTGGCCACATGCCATCTCCCGCTCAGCAGACATCCGGCTGCCCGGGGCCCTGCAGCGCCCACCTGGTCCCTGCTCCGGGCTTGTTTCCTGTCGCGTTTATTGAATCTGACTGGTCTGGAAGTAATTGCACTAATCCTATTGATATTAATAGCACACACCAGGAAGTATTTATATTTGGTTTCTCCCCGAGCTAAAATCCAATCTCATCATCGTGCTTGCACCAGTGGTCAGAGGCAGGGAAGTCAGGCCCAGGTACCATGCTGTCTAGGAGCTGGAAGGTGTGGGGCCAAGAGGCTCGGGACCCCAAACCAGAGACATGCTCAAAACTTCACACCTTCCTGCTGTGTGGCTCCCATAGCCAGTGGCCGGTGCCCCTTGGGAAGGAGGGAGAAGGAAGGGGTGCTGGGGTTTTTGGAGGGGGACGGTGGGTGTCCCCGGAGGAGTTTCCGAAATGCTCAGGTGGGCGATGGTGTGTCTGGAGCCCCTTCCCCAGGACCTCGTTCTCCCCTGCTCCTTCTCCGTTCACTGGCCGCTTCCAAAGGTCACCGATCCCCGCCTCCAAGGTCAAGGACACCAACCCAGGTCAACGCCTTGGTGGGGATGCTGGACTGGGCGGTCCCCGCTATGCACTCACGTAGCGCTTGGCTCGCATTGTCCATCCGGCGGTAGCTGAGAGTCTTAGAATGAGGCAGCACGCCCCTGAGGTCCTGCTGTCCGAGCCGCCATTGCCTGACTTGCAAATTGTGTGTGTGTGTGTGTGTGTGTGTGTGTGTGTGTGTGTGTCAGAGGTGCAAGTAACCTCGATTCTCAAAACTGCAACTTTTTATAAGTCCCTCGGTTTATTGTGCTTGCCACTTGGGATTTCAATGCAAAAAAGCCTTCCTGCTGCTTTTTTATTCAAAAAGGGTATGTAAATGTATATGTGCAGCTGACAGAAGAATCGTTCAGTAAGCACCCACACAGTCCCCCTCGGAGCGAGGCCTGTCCCCGGAGGATTCGCCCCATCGCGTGCCCTCCCCTCCCCCCCACCTCCTCGCCGCCAGAGGCAGCTGCTCGCCTGCGCTGTGCGCTCATCCCCAGACTCGCCTTCCTGGGGAAGTTTCCCAGGTGTGTGTGCACTGCTAAACACATTGTTTAGCTCTGCCCGCGTTCTGAACTTTAAATAATGGAGGCGTGCTGTGTTTTTCCTCCAGTGCCTTGCTGCTTTGGCTCAACGATACAGTTGTTGGGTTCATACATTTTTAATGGGAGTAGTTGCGGTTTATTCATTTGCACTTCCAAATTGAATTCCTGTGAATATGCTGCGACTGACCTGCCCACGGCTGGTGGAAATTTGGGGTCTGGGCTGTGACGGATGCTGCTGTACATATCGGGACATGTGGCTCCTGTTTGCGGCGCTCCGTGTGGTTCTCAGGTGGAAGTGTGGACATGGTCCGGGAACCTGTTAAAAGAGCAAAAATTTGGCCTCTTCTTCCAGACCCAGCAGATCCGGATTTAATGTTTTAATTAGTTACTATAAAGTGCCTGATGTTCTAACTCCGTCATAGCTGAGTCTTATTCTCTTGGCTGTTTTAGCCCTTTTTTAATAATTTGTATTTTCTGGTTTTGCATGTGTCCATGATTTAAAAAAATATATATTTTTAATTGATTTCAGAGAGGACGGGAGGGAGAGATAGAAACATCTATAATGAGAGAGAATCATTGATCGGCTGCCTCCTACAAGCCATGTGTCCCTAATTTTTTGCCGCTTGCCAGACATGTGTAGAACGAAGTAGTATGAGGTAAATAGTATTTATAACTAGAAACAAGCAGGCTGCTTCTTTTAGGCCATCAATCAAGATGGAAGGTTGAGTCAGTCTAGTTATAAGATGAGCTGGTTTTGAGGTTTTTTTTTTTTTAATATATATATATTTTTTATTGATTTCAGAGATGAAGGGAGAGGGAGAGAGTATTAGAAACATCAATGGTGAGAGAGAATCATGGATCGGCTGCCTGCCCCCTACTGGGGATCGAGCCCACAACCCGGGCATGTGCCGTGACCAGGAATTGAACCGTGGCCTCCTGGTTCATTGGTTAACGGTCAATCACTGAGCTGGGTTTCAACGTTGCTGTTGCTATGGTAACCTTCAGTGCCCCTCAGGCTTCATGGCAGTGGTAGGCTGTTTGTTGTCTATACTTGGGATGGGTGCTGGGCTGGTTTTTCTCTCAGTGCTGGTGACCCACCCTCAGCGTCCATCTGTCCCCGGATGCCTGTGCCCAGTGGGTCTCTCCCCATGCCGGTTCGGGGTACTCCTCACGAGGCTTGTGATGGGGAGCAGGAAGGCTTCCTGTTGTCCGGCCCAGCTTCAGTATGGGGGGCCCTGCACTTTAGGGGTGAAGCTTTTTCAGCATTATTGCCCCCTTTGTCCTCTTTCCTCTTTCCTTGGCACCCAAATGCCTTGTATAGGAGGTTGGTTCGGATCAGGAATGTCCTGCCCTCTCCACGCGGTCTCAGTACTACAGGCTCTCGAGCCTAAGATGGTTACCAGTACCTCTCCCAGCACCAGAGAGCAGTTCTTTCCCCTTTCCCCCTGTGCCGAGCCAGCTCAGCCAGGCTCGGTGAGCCTGAGAGGGGGCGGTGAAGGATGGAGAAAAGACAGATGAGAGAAAAAATCTGGGCCTGGGTGGGACGCTGCCCTCTCTGATGGAGAGCTAGCGACAGCACCACGGCCTGTATGCCATCTCTTTATTTTATAGCCAGATGCCACGAGGCAAAGTAAGGGCATGGTTATAACGTTCTCTTGGATTTCGAATCTACTCAATTACAATCACTTGAACTCTATCAAGCCCACTTCATTCAAGGCACGTGGAACCATGTTTTCAGGTTCAAGCTCACAACTACAGCTGTTGGCTATAATTGTGCTGGGAGGCTCTGCCCTCCAAGTCCCTTGCACGTGGCCACGGAAGGACTGTGCCCTCTCATCAGTCCGAGGCTTGAACCTGTCCAAACCCGGTAGCTGCTCTCCACATTCCCACGTTACATCTCTTCCCTTTGCACCACATCTATCCCTGCCTCCACCCCCGTCACCACACCTTCAGCAAGACTCCTTTGTTCATTGCACAAAGAACAACAACACTGAAGTTGGAAAATTCCTTTCAAGTCCGGGGCTTCTAAAAAAAACCTGCCCAACACACCAATCCACTTAAAATGCAAATTCCACGGGCACTAATAAGCAATATATATACACACATGCATTTACACATGCAAATGAGGACGACGGAGCGCAAGCCTTCCCTCCACAGCCTCCCGCCCATGGTGACACGTTCCCGGCCTTCCACCAGGCGGAGCCGAGAGGCGACCTCCCACCTCCCTGCCAGGTTCTGTCCTTCCCAGACCCCCAGGGCCTCAGGACACACTCCTGGTCCCTCAGAAGCTAGAGCATCGCCACGTGCCAGGCTCCCTGCTAAGCATAAGTCCCAACACCTCAAGTGCTGGCCCTGCTGATCTTTTAATATATATATATATATATATATATATATATATATATATATATATATATATTCTTATTGATTTCAGAGAGGAAGGGAAAGGGAGATTTCAGAGAGGAAGGGGAAGGGAGAGAGGGAGAGAAACACCAATGGTGAGGAAATCATTGATTGGCTGCCTCGTGCAGGCCCCCACAATGGGGATCCAGCCTGCAACCCAGGGCTTGTGCCCTGACTGGGAACTAAACCGTGATCTCCTGGTTCATAGGTTGAGGCTCAACCACTGAGCAGCACCAGCCAGGCAGCCCTGCTATTTTGATCCTGTTGACCTTCCGCACCTGCCTGTTGCAACCTCCCTCAACCTTCCACCTACCTCCCTGACCCTTGACCTCAGGGCTCATATTCTCATTCATTCATTCATTCATTCATTCTGGACCTGGCCCTGAGCACTAAATCCAGTGCACAGCTGCCAAAACAGACCCTCCCTCGGAGATCTCTGGGTTCCAGTTGTAACTATGCCTTCCCTTCAAAGCGTTGGGATTTCTGGCAGGTGATCATATTTGGGAATCTCCCCATTAGTGCCTGCAGCCGGGGATGGAGATAGGAAAAAACAAAACAAAAAACAAAAAAAAACCAAACCAAAACAACAACAAAAAAAACCTTCTTACAGGAAGGTGAGACACCAGGACTATGCTCAGGTATCACAGGTATTCACCCAGGAACAGATGAGCTTTTCCACGTACTTACATCCTATACAATAAAAGCCTAATATGCAAATCAACCAAGCAGCAGGATGACCAGCAGAATGACCAGTTACTATGACGTGCACCAACACCAGGGGGCAGACTCTCAATGCATGTGCTGCCCCCTGCCTGCAGGCCCCAGGTCAATCAAGGCGGGTGCTAATGAGGGTTTTTTTGGGGGGGCGGTGATCAACCCACTAGTCACCCCACAGATTGGCCCTGATTGCCAGCCAGGCCTGGGGACCCTACTTGTGTGCAAATTTCGTGCACTGGGCCTCCAGTTTTCAATAATAAGCACCCCCATTCTCCATTATCAAAGCTTTCTTCCAAAATATAATTTTTGATGTCCAGCTGCCTTCTTACATGACACTGGGCTCTAAGGGTCCTCGCGATAAACGTCATTTGTGAGAGCTCTCTGGGACAAGCTGGCGCCTCCAAGGGCCTTTGGGGTCCCCAGATGGCTCCCCTGCAGCCTACCTTCCCTGGAGGCTTTGGGGAAAGAGGCGAGGCACGGCAATAGACAGAAGATTATCATTTCATTTGGGGGGGGAAAGCATGTATATAAAAACAGCCAGAACTACGTACCCCAACATACTGGAAATCACCTCTGGATCATTCTCGGGCTTTTAGCATGTCCGTCAATGTTTTCCGACCACTCGTGTTTTAACAAAATTCCCTTATATGGCTGTACCATCCGTTACAAAACCAGCCTCTTACCGGGTTGCTCTCCAGGGATCCCTCTGCTATAAATAATGCCTGGCAAAGCTTGCAGCTCATCTCTGCACACACGCATTCCCTCGGGAAAATTTCTGGAGGTGGGACCCCCGGGTCGAAGGGCATGCTCACGGAAGCTTCTGCCCCAGCTTTCAGACCGCCCTCTAGCACGGCCGCTCCTGCTGGTGCTGCACCAGCCTCCGGCTCCTAAAAGCCAAGTCGCACCTCTTTTGCCCCTGTCATCCCAGTTCTGAGTCCCAGAAAGTGCTCCTCCCCCCTCCTCCCCACCCCTGCCCCACCCCCGCCGTGGTACCATGGCTCACTCTCCTTCCTGTGCCCACAGCCGACTCCCGATCAATGCTGTGGCTCATTCCCTGAGAGCTCCGTCTCCAGCCCAGCCCACCCCCTGGCAGGCCCGGTGCGGGCCTGCTCTCCTCCGCGGGGCAGGTAACAGACGGCCGGGAGCCCGCCCAGCCTCGGCTCCGCGGTGATGAGGGGCAGGACAAATGCTAAGCGAGCGGCAATATGTCGAGGACGCTGGAGCCCTCAGAATCCATCACTCCGCCCCGGAGGCCCCACCGACGCCACGGAGGGAGCTGTCTGCGCGAGGTGTGAGGCAGGGTCTCCAGGTGGGACGGCAGCCAGGGGCCAGGGAGGGGGCAGGGGGACAGGACTCCGGGGGAAACACTGAGCTCCAAGCAGGAGGTAGCCGGGCAGCCACCGGGAATGGAAACATAACATGGAAATTCCTACACCGTTCATGCCCAGCTCCACGCACTTACAGGCGGCGGCGGGGATGTTGAAGGCAGAAAGGAGGACGCAGGGTAGGCCGGACAGCGGGACACGCCAACGGTTCTGGGTTCTTCCAGGTATTTTATTTTGTTTATTTTTCAAATTAAATTATTATATGTGTACATATCTCACCATTGCCACCCCACTACTCCCATACATGCCCTTCCTCCCCAGAGTTTTGTGTCCATTGGTTGTACTTATATGCATGTATACAAATCCTTCGGTTGACCTCTTATCTCCCCTGTATGTCCCTCCCCTCCCCGCTGTAATTTGACAGTCTGCTTGTTGTTTTACTGTCTCTGGATCTATCTTTTGGTTCATCAGTTTATAATGTTCTTTATTATCTATAAATGAGTGAGGTCATGTGGTGTTTCTCTTTCATTGACTGGCTTATTTCACTCAGCATGATGTTCTCCAATTCCATCCAGGTATTTAAAAAAAAATATATATTTTATTGATTTTTTACAGAGAGGAAGGGAGAGATATAGAAAGAGATCTAGAAACGTCGATGAGAGAGAAACATCAACCAGCTGCCTCTTGCACACCCCCTACTGGGGATGTGCCCGCAACTCAGGTACATGCCCTTGACAGGAATCGAACCTGGGACTTTTCAGTCCGCAGACCGATGCTTTACCATTGAGCCAAACCGGTTTCGGCACCATCCAGGTATTTAAAAAAAAAAAAAATATATATATATATATATATATATTTATTTTTATTGATTTTTCACAGAGAAGAAGGGAGAGGGATAGAGAGCTAGAAACATCGATGAGAGAGAATCATCGATCAGCTGCCTCCTGCACATCCCCTACTGGGGATGTGCCGGCAACCAAGGTACATGCCCTTGACCGGAATCGAACCTGGGACCTTTCAGTCCGCAGGCCGACGCTCTATCTACTGAGCCAAACCAGTTTCGGCCATCCAGGTATTTTAACGTCTCCCTCCTCCCCACCTCCTCCCCAGGCCTCGCACCCTCAGGCTCCCGTGGGGGCCCCAGGTGAGGCTGGCAGGCTGGCTAATCTCCAACTCAGGACACCTGCCTGGAGCTGCTGCCTCTGCTGCTCCCTCTGGGGGTTACTCCAAGGATGCTGTGGCCCGGAACCTGCTCAGAGCCCGCCTCCCACAGCCAGGGTCCCCGGGGCAGGTGGACCCGATGCTGCCAGTATCTCCGACCGCTGAGCCCTGAGCTGGCCTCCGGCCCTGTGGTGGTGACCTCCCACAGCCCCCAAGCAGCTCAGCTCAGCTCTGACGTGCGACTTTCTTTGGCCGAAGGGGATGGAAGCAACTTTGACTCAAGCAGAGAAAGTGCCTGGGCGTTTCCACCAGTTCCTGTGCCTCCACCACGGCAACCTGGGTTGACGTGCTGGGAGCGTGTGAGCGATGCATGCAGGACCGCCAACGGTCACAGCCCAGGTCACTCTGGACCAGTCAGCCACCGGCCAACCTGGACCGTGGGTGTGTGAGCATGCCCAGACACGATTCCCAGGGCCCTGTCCCGTCGATCCAGAGACTCCCGAGAAGCCTTAATGGTGATGTTTGAAGCCACTAGGGTTTGGGCTGCTTGGCACATGGCGGCAGCTAACAGGTCCGTCTCCTTCATCTATACCTGGGGGTCGGCAAACTCATTAGCCACCAGAGCCAAATATCAACAGTACGGTTGAAATTTCTTTTGAGAGCCGAAAACTGACTTCTGCGCATGGGCCACGAAGTTTCAATCGCACTGTATGTGCGTGCCCACACGTGGTGTTTGTGGAAGAGCCACACGCAAGGGGCCAAAGAGCCGCATGTGGCTCGCAAGCCGCGGTTGCCGATCACTGATCTATACAGTAAAGCCGTTCCAGAGGTGAGGCTGGGGCCTCGCAGAAACCCGGGAAGCTCAGACAGAATGTGGGATGCCCGTTTCCGCTGGTGAGCTGTTGCGTGATGAACCAGAAAAGCCAAACGCAAGCCCTGAGAGCTGCTAGGATCCTCTTCAGTTCCACTGGCTGCAGTGTTTTAATTGCATTCGTGTCCATCACATTGCATAAGCAACACTTGCTCATGAGAAAGGCAACAAACAAAACAAGCAAATATAAAGTGAAAACATCTGCCCCCCCCACCCCACTGGTCCCCGCTCTGATTTCCTTCCCTAGAGGGATCTGATGTTAACAATTTGATGTACATCCTTTCAGATATTTTTCAGTGCGGACACACACAAGTATGGCATTTGCTTAGGAAGCCCCAGCCGGGTTTCTCATGAGGGGGATATATATATATATATAAAATTGATTTCAGAAAGGAAGGGAGAGAGAAATAGAAACATTAATGATGAAAGGAAATCACTGATCTGCTGCCTCTTGCACGCCCCCTATTGATCGAACCTGCAACCCAGGCACGTGACCTTGACCGGGAGTGAACCTGTGGCCCTTCAGCCCGCAGGCTGGTGCTCTATCCACTGAGCCACACCATCAGGGCTCTTGTGGACTTTTGTTCCAGGACACCCACCTTGGGTTGTAGTTATGTAGGGTTCGCTGGCCCCACCAGCATCTCCCGTGACTTCACAGGATGCTGTGAGTCTTGGGGTCTAAGGTGTTCCTTCCAGGCCCCCTAGGCTGTAACCAGTCTGCTTTCTTCCCCCTCATCCCCACCCCCACCCCCACCCCCTACTCTCAAGACTCCTTTCCAGCCCCCCTCGCACCCCCATTCCTGCGCTGCACCGGAACATAAACCTGCTTTTGCTTTACGACGCAGAGCGAGTCAATATTTCCTTGTCTCAATCTTCTCCCATCTCGCCGTGCCCACGGGCCAGCAGGCCCATTAAGGTGTTTTCCCAGACAAAACGGAGTAAATCTTCCCTGCCCACGAGGGAAGGCTCCTAATGCAGTCAGCTTTTACACCCGCTGCTCCTGGTCCCGCTGGCTACCCCTGCGGAGCACTTACCGGCTGCCCCACGCAGAGGGCGCTCAGCCGGACAAGCGGCCGCAGGTGGCGGCTGGGGCGCTGCAGGGAGGGCGGGTGGTGGGTGGGGCACCGCAGGTGAGCAGGCCCTGCCCCAGCCAGGGAAGACCCCCACCCCTGCCACCCCCCCAGGCCAGCCCGGCTCCTCTCCCCTCCTCCCCGGGGAGTCCAGCTGCCTTGAGAGAGGGTCCTGGCAGCCTGGCCGGGGAACAGACTTCTCCCAGGTCAAAGGCGGGTCTCAGGGACCAGGCCAAAGCGTCTGCCCCTTTGCAGTAAGGACTGGGAGGAGTACCCTGGCCTGGGTCTGAGCCTCTGGGGAGGTGGGCAAAGACGCAGAGCTGGGAGCCACTTGGGGAGAAGCCACAGCCCCTCACAGCCGCCCGCAGGCCCTGGTCCAACCGGGGCACAGAGCAGCTGCAGGGGATGTGCAGGGAGGGCAGCGGGAGGGGCGGGGTGGGGAGGGCCGAGCTGGGCCAGGAGTCTGCCGGCCCTTTAATGAGGAGGTAATTCGGTTAGCCGGATTTCCCTGTCAGCAGCTTCTATTAAATGCAGGAGCAGCCGTGCTATTAGGGGCCGGAGAGGAGCTCCGAGCCATGAGCCGTGGGGATGGCGGGGGGAGCCAGCCGGAGCGAGGCGGGCTGTTAAGCAGATTAGGAGGGAGGAGAGTGAGAAACATAAAGAGGAGAGGAAAAGCAAAATGGGGCCGCGGAGAGCGAGCTCCAGCACAAAGCGGGCCCCGACGAGGCGGAGGGGGGGCTGCGTCCTGCCGGGCGCCTCCATGGTGCTCCACAGACTCCATCAGCGGCTAACACAACCCGCCTCATCAGAAAGGCCACGGGCCAGCCAGGCCTCACCGCTCGGGGAGGAGGGGGAAGGCCAGCCACCGAAATAAATAATAACACAGCAGCCTGCCTCGGCAGGCTCCCAGACAAGAGGGCATGTGACGGCTGTGGTGCCCCTGGAGGCCTGCTGGGGCCTGCTGGGTGCCTTGTGGCGGTGGCTGGGGCTGGGGTGCAGGGTGGGGTGGGGGCTGGGGCTGGGGCTGCGGCTGGGGTGCAGGGTGGGGTGGGGGCTGGGGCTGGGGCTGGGGTGCAGGGTGGGGTGGGGGCTGGGGCTGGGGCTGGGGTAGGGTGGGGGTTAATGTAAAAAAACAAGTGAAACAAACAAAAACCAAACTCACTGTGCAGTTTCAAGTACTTCTGTTTGTACCCATGCTCAGCGATCCTACGAGGGTCTCACTATCCCCATTTTACTGATGAGTAAACAGAGTCAGAAAGGTCAATTGTAAGGTTGACCAGACACCCCGCTTTTGGCAGGACAGACCCGATTTAATTGTTAAAAAGCGGGACCTCCTTAAATTAGGAATTCACCGGTAAACCCGGCCCACTTCCAGCTTGTGTAAATAAAGTTTTATTGGCACGCAGCCGCACCCACTCAAGTACATAGTCCCTAGGGCTGCTTTGGGAGCGGCAGAGAAGCAGCCCAGAGATCCCAGGAAGGCTAAGCTACTTACTCTCCGGCCCCCGTTTCGGAAAGCAGTTGCTGACCCCTGGGTTAAATGGCCTGTTGGAAGTTATGGAACCGGAAAGAGACAGAGCTGGTGTTTAAGCTCCATGGCAGAGCGGGGCTTAAAAGGCCCCGAATGGGAGGAGAAGAGGGGGTGCCAGTGTGATGGAGAAGCAGAAGCAGCCAGGCTGCTCCAGCCGGGCACTGGGCGGACGGATGGGGAGAGGAGCTGGGTGGAGGACCAGGCAACTGGGGTGGGGGTCTCTGAGGAAGCGGGGCCTCCATACCCTGCCCAGCAACAAGCCGGCTGCCAGGATTTCTCACTGTCCAGGCTGGAGAGAGACCCACCGAGACCTCCGCTTCCACCACACCGACCCCTGGTGCCTGGGGCGGGCCCAGGAGGCTGGGGCCGGCAGAGACTGCCTCTGAGCAGGTGTGTGCAGGGATGGTGACCGCTGCCCACTCGCCCAAGGCCCCTGAGGGTGGGTCATGATGGGTGAGTCCTTTCACCGGCGTTTGGTGAAGGCTCGGACACGGGACCAAGAGGATGAGCTGGGGGCCTTGGGGAAGGTCCTCCTCGTGAAGAAGGATCCGGAGCGGCTGGGAGAGAGCGAGGGAGCATAGCTCTGTGGTCTTCTCCCCCAAACCCAACTCCGGGCTAACCATGCAGAAAGCACCAGGCTGCTCCAAACTCCAGTTCCTTCTACAGAGTGTCCGACCGGCCCTTCTCAGAACTGCCCAGCGCGTCCAGTCAAGGAAGGACGGAGAAGCTGCCGCGGACCCGGGAGGATGGGGACACGTGACGAGGAAATGTGTGTGGGACCCTGGGTCAGGCCACCAGCGAGGCCCGTGTGCGATCGCAGTTCGTCAGCCACGGGGACCGGAGCAGGCACAGGGGCTGCTGAGCTTATGCCCGGCTGCAGGCGTTCTTTTAAAAAGTCCTGGGGGTGCAGATGCCCGGAAGGAAGGATCCTGTCTCTGCAAGACTTCATCGCGCGCGCGCGCGTGCACGCGCACGTGTGTGTGTGTGTGTGTGTGTGTGTGTGTGTGATGGAGCCACAGGCCACGTGACACCCCGGACGGGTGGCATTGGTCTCCTGGAAAGGGCGGGCGAAGAGAGTGCCTGTGTGTCTGACAATATTGTCAGCCTCTGAATCCTCCAGTTCCGACTCAGCCCCACCTCCTATTCCAGACTTCTCTTAAAAAAAAAAAAATATATATATATATATATACACATATATATATATATATTATTGATTTCTTACAGAGAGGAAGACAGAGGAATGAAGAGTTAGAAACATCGATGAGAGAGAAACATCCATCAGCTGCCTCCTGCACACCTCCTACTGGGGATGTGCCCGCAACCAAGGTACATGTCCTTGACCGGAATTGAACCTGGGACCCTTCACGCCACAGGCCGATGCTCTACCCACTGAGCCACACCGGTTTCAGCTTCTCTTTACGTGAGGTGCTGATTCCTTGTTGTTAAAGCACTTGGGGGTGGATTCTAAGTTACTAGCCGCCCAGAGCGGTCTCACCTGTTCATTTCAAGGCTCCGACTGATGCCCTTGGCCCAGGTGAGCCTGGACTAACCTGTCGCTTGTTACCCCGCCTATGCTGCCCTCCCCTGGTCACAGGTGGTGGTGCCCAAGGCCAGGGCACCCTGGAGCCGCCAGTCAGTCCAGCTTAATTAATCCCAGGCCCAGCACGGCGCCAGAGCAACCCGGTGGCAGGGCCTGGGAGATGATTGCCTGGGAGCGAAACACAAGGGAAGCGCCAGGCTGTGACAGCAGATGTGAAAATGACCACAACTCACATCCTATCCCGAGTCCGTGCATTATATTCCTAATAAATAACTGGTTCCTGCAGGTTAAGTGTCTGTTGCCGCATTCCAATTGTTGATATTTAATTAGCTCTAAAATTAAAGCGGTCTTTTATGGCTGCACGGCCAGGACGGCTCTCTCCCTAATTGATGGAGATTAAAGTGTCTTCCCGAGATCCCGGATCCCTTTGTCAGCCCGGAGTGCGAGAGGATGTTAATGAAAAACGTTTGACATTTCAAAGGCCCGACGTGCGGATCTGTAAATGAAGCTGAAGACTGTGTTCTTTTGCTTTATTTCGAAATCAGGGCGCCGATGGGTGGGGAACACTTCTTACTAGGGACGAGCTTTTAGGAGGGAGAGGACGGCTAAGGGATGGTCCACATTGGCCATGGCCATGACAAGGTGGCGGGAGGGGTCAGCCATCTCTCCTTGGGGAACTGGCTGGCGGGGAGTTGTGTTCCAGGTTCCGGGCGCATGAAAGGGAGGCGTGAGAAGTGGGACTTCCTTGGGCTCCTGTGCTTGCCCGGGGGGTGGGAGGGGCTGTATGTGGCATGAAACAAAGACGTGCACTCACGCCGGCCCTGGGCCCCAAGCAGGTGTGAGGGGACCTCGGCTGCGCACGCCCCGTCTTTTCGGGAGGAAATCCGGCACCTGCACACGCTGTGCTCTCCTCTCTGGGATCAGGGCGTTCCCACCAGGACAATGCCCAGCTGCCGTGGGTGAGGCTGATGGGTAAGAGCATCCCCACACCTGGGTTCCGTCGTCCTCTCCGTATTGTGGTCACTGGGTGGAGAGGGGTATGGGATCAGATGGCTGTGACTATCAGCTAAAATCAGTCACTCGACTGGTGAAGTTCAAGCACCGATGAAAAATAGCAGATGCCTATGAAATATGACAGCTGGCTTTGGGGACAGAAAGCTAACCACAAGCATAGGTCTGACAGCAATGATGTGGTCCCGTCCTCCTAGGATATCACCGGTGCTCGTTAGCCACAAGGCAACACACATGCACACTTATACACACACATACACACACACACACACACACACACACACACACACACACACACGGTCTCGTGTGGCAACAGGCTTTGGCAGCCTCATCCATTTCCCGGCATCTCTGCACCATCACCGAGAGGGGCGGAAAGAACAAAGACCCTAGGCTCATATCCCAGGGGAATCCCAGCGGGAACGGGCAGATACCAATCCTCCCAGGGACCTGCACCCCGGCAAGCAATTTACAGAAATAAATGGGGTCAAACTCTATCTCTGTGGCCCAGGACGTAAGCTGTGCTCAGACGCTCGCTTCTGAAACTGCTGTCCCCCCCGCTTAGCCTATCAGGCGGGATTCCCATTTTCCCTCCAGCCAAACCCAGCGCCCACGTGGGACCTGCAGACGGTCTCACCAGTTGCATCCACTTTGCAGGTGGCTGGGTTCTAGCGTGGAACAGACTTCCCCCAGCAAACGGAGGAAGGCCCCGCGGTGCGGAGGTTGAGGCAGGGATGCTCAGATTCTTGCAGAAGGACGAAGCTTGTCTGGCCCCGCCCCCGGTTCCCGCCCCCGGTTCAATTCACCGCCACCTACACAGGCATCTGTGCCCGGAGAACTGTGGGCCTTTGAGGCGGCCACGCTGCACCCAGGACAATGGTCACAGCCCCAGGCAGGACCGATGTAGCTTAGAGCAATCTCCTGGGACCAAGTCCGCCCTAAACCAGCCCAGAGACGACCCCTAAAAGATTCTCCACCTGCCCCTGGGCGGCTCTGCTGCCGAGAGACCGTGTGGAGTCCCCCTGGGCTGGATGGACCGCAGCGGTGAGCTCCGATGGCAGCCAGAGGGATGGCTTTCAGCTGCCGGGGGTGTTCCCGCTGAGGACTGTTTTGTGTTCTGACTGTCCATAACGGGATCTAATTGTAATGATTTGGTATTGAATTCCCTTTAACAATCAGGGGCAATGGATCCCGACTGTTTGTAAATGTGTTTGCGCGAAGTGGAATGATTACACCTCTGTGTGCTACTCTGCTCCGGGCGCGCCAGAGGGAGGGGAGGCCAGGGTGCTAAGCTGAGGGGAGAAGGTGGGTTTTGAGGAGGTGGGACCAGGTCTGACCTGCTGGGCTGTGGTGGGTGGGTGGGTGGGTGCAGACGGCTCCTCTCCGCCCCTGGGGCTGCCCTCCCCAGGCCGGTGATCAGGCTGGGTTGTGTGGGGGGCATGTGATCAATTGTATGTGCTCACGTAGGTGGGAACGTAAGCCATGATAGAATAATAATTATCATCAATATTCATGTGCTAGGATGGATTACAGTAAGGATTATAAATATTGCCATTGCTGAGAGCATTTACATGTATGATCTCATCCTCCCAAGAGTCCCAACAGTATGAGCTAGGTCATACTGTTATTCCCCGGATGAGAAAGTTAATGCTGAGTAATCTGCCCAAGGTCACCCAGAGTAGAAGGTCTAGGATTCAAATCCAGGCCATTTGCCTCCAGGCAGGGGTCATGCCTTAACTACTATACTATTCTGCTAACCGTAGAGTTGTATGTGACCTGGTGTAGGTCAGAGATCAGAGGGTGTATTAGTAACTTGTGGCTGTGTAACAGATCACCCCAAAACATAGCAGCTGATGACAATTTATTATCTCACAGTTTCCGGGATCAGGAATCTGGGTGTGGCTCCGCTGGATCCTCTGCTTTGGGGTGCCGTACAGGCTGCAATCAAGGAGTCAGCCAGGGCCGAGGTTTGATGTGAAGGCTCGACCGGGGACTGCTTCACTTGCGGCTGTGGCAGCATTCAGTTCCGTGATGACTGTTGGACTCTGGTTCCCAGGTGGTTGTTGCCAGAGGTTGCCCTCCAGTCCTTGTCACCAAAGAAATCCTGCCTGATGCACCTTTGGCACACTTGGATACCATGTGGCTCAAGCACCCACCGTAAATCACACGGAAGCATCATCCATCTGGCTGGCCCCAGGCCCCAGGTGAATAAAGACACTCTTATCTGGCAGGACATTCAAGGGCTGGTCCTGGTCGGGGAGAAAAATAATCGATGGAGTGTCAGTGGGAGGTGGGGACTGGGCATATCACCTTATCAGGGTCTCTCCTCACCGCCTTAGACAAAATAGCAGCTGCCCCGCGTGAGCGGCCTCTTCACCCATCTTCCACCCTGCTCTGTGTCCCAGGAGGTGCTGGAGGCGACCACATCAACCAGACCCCTGGTCCTCCACCTTCCCCTGGGGTGTGGCCCACAGAAGTCTCAGGCAGGGGACTGGCTGGGCAGGAAAGGGCCTCTCCTTAGCAGACAGAGGGCCTCGTTCCTTTTACAGCTGCAGCTTGCCTCCTGGGAACTTCCCTGGCTGGTTCAGGCTTAGCGGGGAGGGGAGGAGGTGTGCCAGCTGGCTTCCCACTCCGGCTGGTCCAAGGTGACAGTCGACCCTCCTGGTTGCATCCCCTTGACCCTGCCCACACCGTTGTCGCTTTATAAAATCTCCCTCTGCCGAAACCGGTTTGGCTCAGTGGATAGAGAGTTGGCCTGCGGACTGAAAGGGCTCAGGTTCGATTCCGATCAAGGGCATGTACCTTGGTTACAGGCATATACTCAATAGGGGTGTGCAAGAGGCAGCTGATCAATGGTTCTCTCTCATCGATGTTTCTAACTCCCTATCCCTCTCTCTTTCTCTCTGTAAAAAAAAAACACAATAAAATATATATTTTTAAAAATATCCCCTATTCCGCCAGGTGAGGACCCCTTGCTTCCTGCCTTCCGCTGACCCGGGTCCTCTCCTCCCCAAGGTCTTTATCTCCTACCCGGCTTGACCTTGCTTCAAAGCACAGCTCGTCGCCTTCCATTGCATGATAGTCACTGGTCTGTTCTGTAGTCTGTTCCCCGCTAAGACACAGGCCTTGGGAAGATCGTTTGTTCTCCGTGGCGTCCCTGGAGCCCAGGACGGAGCCTGCAGGAGCTGAGTGAGTCGCCAATGCGAGCCCATGACCCTCCAGCCCTTGTCTCTCCTCCGCCCCAGGGCCTTGTGGGAAGGTCCTCGGAGAGCGGGGGTTTGTGGGGATGGAAGGCTCTGGAGCACACAGACCTCGGGGCACCTTGGAAGGAGCAGGGAGAGGGGAGTCCGTGGGGCAGGAGAGTGAGGCACCTCTTGTTGTCGGAACGGCCCTCGCACCAGGAAATAAAAGGCTTTCACCTTTATTAGCACTGATAAGAAGAATAGTCCGTTCTCCCGGCTTTTAAATCTTCCTCCGCCGTCATTTTCCAAGCAGAGCTGCTGAGCGCAGCAAAGGCAACAGGCTTGATGAGGTTAAATCATCCTCAGCGGCTGGAGCCTCTGCCAACACGAGACCCTAAGGAGGGCCAAGTCTCCGCTCTTCCCCTTGGAGGCACACCTGGGGGAAGGGCGGGATTCTTAAGAGCAGGGCGCTAGAGTTCTGCGGGCATTGCATTCCTGCTCTGGCTTGACCCAGCACATGCGTGTACACACACACACACACACACTCATTCACTCACTCACACATACACACTCACACACACACTCACACACACACACACACACACATACACCACACACACACACTCACACACCACACCACACACACCACACACACACACACACACACACACCACACACACACACATACACACACACACACCACACACACACCACACACTCACACACACACACACATACACACACACACCACACACACACATACACACTCACACACACACACATACACACACACCACACACACACACCACACACTCACACACACACATACACACACATACACACTCACACACCACACCACACCACACACACACACACACACCACACACCACACACACACCACACACACACACATACACACTCACACACACCACACACTCACACACACGTTCACATGCACGTACACACACACACACACTCACACACACACTCACACACACACACACACCATACCACACACACACACATACACACACACCACACACACACTCACACACACATGCACATGCACGTACACACACACACCACACACACACACACTCACACACGTGCACATGCACGTACACACACTCATACACACACACCACACACTCACACACACTCACACATGTGCACATGTACGTACACGCACTCATATACACACACACACACCACACACACACACACACACTCACTCACACACACACACACTCACACACTCACACACACACACACATACACACGCACACACACACACACTCACACACACACATACACGCAGGGGTAAAGCTTGTGGGTACTAGCCCCAGGCTGCCTGGTTTCAAATCCTGGCTGTGCAGCTATTAGCTGTGCAACCTAGGGCAAGTTATTCGACCTCTCTGGGCCTCTGTTTCCTCATCTCCAGAAAGAGGGAGATGGAGAGAAATGAGTTAATGTAGATAAGGTGTTGAGACCAGTGGCTGCTTGCTTATCTGTTGGGGATGATGGCTATTAGTTGGGAGCTTACTCTGTGTCAAGCATGACTCGTCTTTGTCTCCTCACCCCGATGAGCAGAGGAGGACACGGAAGCTCGGCAGGGTCAGTCCCCCCCTCCCTGTACCCAAGGTCACACACACGCCTGCGGAGGGCAGCGCTGTGGCTGCAGACAGGCAGGCCTCCGGGGGCTGCCCCCGTTCCCTCTCCATGCCGCTCCCCACGATGAGGCACAGGCGGCGGGACCCTCCTCCAGGGAGCAGCCCAGTGTCCCCTGAGCCGCCGTGACCACAGACCGTGTCCCTTGGGTGTAGGTTTCTTGTTGTGTCCCTGCCAGCATGACAACACGGGGAAAGTCAGGGAGCGGACAGCAGACACAGATAAGGGTGGGGGTGTGAGGAGGGGGGAGGCAAATGAGGAAGGAGGGCAGGCGCCCCCGAGCACAGACCAGCGGGGACACCCGTTCCCCCGCGGACAGCACTATCCGTATCGATCACCTTATTTTCAGAAGCAGATTGATCTGGGCTTTTAACAACTTATCTAGGCCAGAGGAGTCCGCCAGAGGCCTTTTCACGGGGTGGGCAGCCCGGGGTGCCCGTGTCTGTGCGCGAGGCGCTGCCAGACCTCCCTCCTCTCCCGGTGCCAAGGTCAGCGGCAGCGCCTCCAGCCTGGAAGGTCTGCTCCGCTTTGGACAAAGCGCCTTTCCCCAGAGACCTCGCCCTCCCTCCCGGCAGGGAGGGGAGCAGAGTCGCCCGGACAGTGAGACGTGGAGGTTGGGAGGAGGGTTAGACACACAGAGACCCTCCGGGGGGAGGGGGGGAGCGGCATGTGAGGACGAGGCGAGGACGAGGCTGAGAGGTGCCCTTGGCGGGACAATGCTGCCAGACAGCCTGGCCGCCTGCAGGAGACGGGCCCTGGGGAGACCCGCTGCCCGCTGGAGGAGAGCCTGTTGCTAAAAATGTCAAGACTGTGTACTCTCTCCAGCAGTTCAGTCGCAATGGGGGCGGCAAACGCCCAGTGTCCGGGGCAGGTGGACCTGGGCACCATGGATGGAGTCCTTGTGGGGCCCTCCTGGTCCCGCCCCCGGTTGCCACGGCAGAGGCATCTCCGTGGGCGGGCTGGAGGCCCCCGAGCTCTGAGAGCAGGACCGGGTGCCACGCGCTCCCACGCCCTCCCCACGCGAAGACACGCCCTGTGCCTCTTCACGAAGGGAGGGAGGTGAGCGTTATCACCTGCCACCTGAGCCCGAGTGGAATTCAGCAGCCCGAGGTGGGCCTGTGCCACTGATGGAGGCCTACCTGCCTCCCTGCCAGCGGAGAGCGCTGCCGGGAAGGCTAATGCGTCATTCAAGTTGTGCCATGGGGTGGGCTTCCACAGGGCGACCCCGAGCCTCGCCTCATGGGTAAGCGGGCCCTGGAGGGATGGGGGAGGGGGCTGGGTTTCGGGGGGAAGGACACTGTTCTTTAAGAGCAGGTGACCAGGTGGGGAGGGGCTCAGCATGAGCAGAAGGTGGAAGAAGGCGGGTGTGTGGTGATTCCCAGAGTCCCTTGGGTCCAGCTCAACACATTGGTGGCTCCTCCAGCATGTCAAACTCAGCTGGTGGGCCGCATGCCTCGTTTGCCCTCCGGCCGCCAGCTTGACCTGCTTTCCTGCCTCACTGTGGCCCTCACCTGGGCAGATAGATGGCATTTATGTCCGGGGATCCCCCTTGTTTTAAGGCCCCCTAGTAATACCCTGGTCTCTCCTGCATGACAGGGCTGAGCCCCCCACCTCCTCCCTGAATGCCACCCTCAGCTGCCCTGAGACAGGGACCCAGGCTTGTCTCTGTCTCCTGGACACCAGCTCTCTGACTCCAGCCCCGACTTGGGGACCGAGGGGTGCTGACAACCAGTGGGAGGGCTCCCCGCTGGAGACTAAGGGGCCCTCGAGGTGTTGCTGGAGATGCAGGGCGCCCCGTCAGCCCATGGATGGTCCTGAGAGCAGGGAAAGGTGGTTGTCTGGGCCGGTTTGGGTTCTGGAGGGAAAAATGAGGTACCAGCTGCAGGGATGGGCAATCTGCCGCACCTGTTGGCACTGACCAGCTGGAGCCACCGCAGCGGAGATCTGCCCCAGGTGTTACTTTGGGTCGGGCTTGTCCTGTCAGGAGCATGTACTGCTCATGGTGTCTGGAAGTCATATATTTTTAAAATATATATTTTATTGATTTTTTTTACAGAGAGGGAGAGAGAGGGATAGAGAGTTAGAAACATCAATGAGAGAGAGAGTCATCAACCAGCTGCCTCTTGCACACCCTCTACTGGGGATGTGCCCACAACCAAGGTACATGCCCTTGACCGGAATCTAACCTGGGACCTTTCAGTCTGCAGGTAGATGATCTATCCACTGAGCCAAACTGATTTCGGCTTGAGAAGTCATTCTTTCAAAGGGCCTGAGCGCCAACTGGCTGGGAGCTGGGAGTCGGAGCCAGGAGGCGGCTCACCCCCTGGAGCCAGATTTTTCCAATACGTTCCAGATGGAAAGCGTGAGGCTGCTGAGTAAGATCATCTCCGGAGACTTTCCGGCTAGATCTGCTGCCGTCCCCTGTGCCACCTCATGGATGATCCTCGTCCCGAGGCCCAGCTCCTCGCCGGCCCTCCCGCTCCCTGGGTCTGGTGGGCTGTGGGCAGCGGGGCGCTGGCTGTGGGCCCGGATTCCTGTGTCCCCGGTGGAGGCCGAGTCCGCTGGGTCCCTTGAGACCCCGAGTCTGACAGCCCCGCTCCCACTGCTGCCCAGGAGGGACGGGAGGGCTACGAGGGAGAGGAGGGTGGCAGCCTCACCCTGCCTCGGCCGAGGTCGGAGCAGGCGCTGTGGCCTGTGCATTCCCCATCGGCCTCTGGCTCCGAGCCAAAGGCAGAACATCGGCCACAGGCCTGCGGGTGCAGGGCTCCTCACCCCAGGAGCGACCTGAAAAGGAAAGAACGCTTTTCTGGCCGATCAGAGGTCTCACAGGCATGCTGTCAGCTCCCCCTCCACTCGGCCCTTACACACAGAGAGGGGCCTCTCCGTCCCCAGCACCCGGCTTCAAAGCTGCCCCCATGGCCCTCGGTCTCCGTGGAAACCTGACCTGGTGCGCGGGGAAGGGAGGTGTGCGATGGAGAAGGGGCAGCCAGTCCTTGAGATCAGGTGGTGCGGTGGGTGGGTGCTGTGGGTGGGTGGGTGGATGCTGTGGGTGGGTGGGTGCTGTGGGTGGGTGCTGTGGGTGGGTTGGTGCTGTGGGTGGGTGCTGTGGGTGGGTGGGTGCTGTGTGTGTGTGGGTGGGTGAATGGGAGCTGTGGCCGGGTGGGTGTACCATCCTCCACCCTGGCCTCCATCCACCCCGAGGAACGTGGATGACTCGATAGGAACTTCCTCTTGCCCTCTCTCCCAGCCTTTCCCTCCTCAGACCTGCTCTGAGATGCTCATCCCGCTTCTCCTCACCTCCGTTTTCCGTCTGAAATCACCGTTTCCTAAATAGCTCCTCCCGGATCTCTCCCATCCTCCCTCCCCCTCGCTGGCCGCCCACAGGCTAGACCCACCTCTTCCTGCAGGCCCCCTCCTCTCCAGGGGCCACAGCCTTCATGCAAACAATCCCATCTCCCTCCGGAGAGGACCCATCACTGCCCACCACCACAATAACTTTTCCAAAGGCTCCCCTCTTTATACATAAACCTGCGTGCTGGGCCTGCCCGGGGAGACCCCAATCCACACTCATTTTGGTGGGTCCGGGGAGGGTGGAGGGAGGCAGGCACCATTGTCACGGGAGGATCCAGAGATGGGGTTAGTACTGTAGAGAAGGAGGTGGCAGGCGGCTCCAGCCTCCAACTGTTAAGTTGCCCCCAGCCTCCTGGTCTGCCCAGCCAAGGCCCTATGACATTTTGTAGCCGGAACCGACCATGACAGCGCCCTCCCTGTCCTCCCTGCCTGAGGAGCAGGCTGGGCAGGATAAGCTCTCAGGTTCTGCTTGGCTCTGGGTGTCTACGCATCGATCTGTGGGCTCCATGTTGCATGCAGCCTCTGACGCTGACGGTGAGGGTTTCGGCACTTGGTCCACAAATCCGGGAGGAGGCTGGCGAGTCTGTGGGGGAACGAGTCCCTGCTTCCCCCAGCCGTTCCTTGAACATTGAACAGTGCCAGGCCAGGGATCCCAGGGAGGAATACCGCTCTGAGCACACGGCTTGCTCTGTTATTTCCTTGTCTCTTCGGAGACTCATTTGCAGACAATTAATCTCAATCATTATTTAGACGCTGTCTAATCATGTTCTCAGCCCGGCGTGGAAAGCCACGGCCGGCCCATTTGTCTGTGAGGTGATAGTTTCTCACGCACGGGGCTGGCTCACGGATTCAGCCTCCTAACGGGGAGAAGGGTGACCCCAGAGTCAGGTTGCCTCTGGCCTCGGTTTCACCACCGGCAACATTTCCCACCAGCAGACCCCGAAGGTGGGTTGGGTAAAGACACGGAGTTCCCACGTGCTTCCTAACGAGGTGGTGTGGGAAAGTCTCCCTCTGAGGTTCAGTATCTGGGACAAGACCAGCCCCTCGGCGGCAGAACACCCTGCCTCGGTCCCAGCCTGGCCAGTTCCTCCTCTCCCCTCAGGCCTCAGCATCCATAACACTGCCTCCCGGAAGCCTGCCCTGAATGCCTCCCCACCCACCGCTCCCAAGGCAGATACCAGGCCGGTCAGAGCAGCAATACACCTGCCTGCACCCTCACCCGCCCACCGCTGCCCTCAGGGGGAGAGACCACGTCTGCTGTGCTTCTCGATCTGTTCCCAGCCCCTGGCGCAGCCGTGGCCAGGCGTAGGCGCTCAGTGAATATCCGAGGAAAGAATGGGCGGAGACGGTGCCAACGCCCCGGCCGCTGCCCGCCATCCGGCGGCGTGATGTATGAGCGGGCTGCGCTGCAGAACGGGACGCAGGCGAGACTGATCATCGCCGTTAATGATGATAAGCGGCCAGGCGCCGCCCGCTCCCTCCCCGTGTGCAAAGGCGATCGGATCTCTGTGAGCCCCGACTCACCGGACGAGGCTACTTCCCCGCAGGTGCGGCCAGGGTGCGGAGATGCAGAGGGCGTTACCGAGGCGAACTCTCCCCAGCACGGGGCGGGGGGGGGGGGGATGGAGAACCAAAGTGGGTTATTCCGTCTGGACTTGGCAGCTCTGTCCCCCCATCCCTGCAATCCCCCCTTTTCCACTTCCTCAAGGAGGGGTGCAGAACTCAGCAGGGGCCACAGTTATGGGGTGCAGGGAAGGCAGAGGGCTGTGCTTCCCCATCTGGGGCTGCCAACCAAGGGATGGCTGTACGTAGCCTCTCAGGAGATGAGGGAGGAAAAGGTGGCCGTGCTGGGTGGGGGGTGGGTGAGCAGAGCCACCTCCTGAGCAATGCCCACCAAGAGCTGGCTCCCCGTGGCTGCTGGGACACTGGAGGGGCAGGGGTGGGCAGGCCGGAGCCAAGACCTCAGGTCGGTTTCTGCAAGAGGCGAGCTCCCCGCATTGGGAACACCCCAGGGCCCCTTCGGGTGTGGGAGGGAGAACCCAGTGTGGGCGCTGCGCTGTGAAAACCCCTCACTGCTTGGCCTGGCAAATGAATGAACTTGTTAAACAACATGCATACATTTGCATACATTTGCATACATGAGTCAGACCAGCTCAGAGCCAGCCCAGGTCCAGCTCTTCCCCCAGAAGGAGGGGGACTCCGGAGAAGGCAGTTCGGCCGCACCTGCGAGAGCCCACGCCATGGCGTGCCGCGTTTATATTATAGATTAAACACGGGAAGCATCTCCCCGCATTAAAAACTACCCATCAGGGCTGAGGACTCGGAGGAGCAGTAAAAATCAATCTCATTGCATAAAGACAACAGCCAGCAATTGGCATGACATTTTAAGTAAATGCTACAGCCATTTGTAAATGTTCATTTTCCACGAGACCCCATCTATTATATGACAGCTATTTTCTTAGCATCCCAGTGTGAATTCAGCCGGTTTACAGATAAGCCCGTTGAAGAGAATGGATATCAAGATGTAAAGTGCTATAATATGGACGATTTGTTACCATTGCACCCTGTTGCTCTGTCATCGCGTATCTGCCTCCCGCAGGGACGGGAAGGCACGGGGCTGTCTCTGCAGGTCGGCCGAGGGGGTCCGGGGAGGGAGGGAAGAGGCGGGGACACAGAAGGCCGCGGTGACCCAGAGGCGGATCACAGAATGCAGACTTGGAGGCAAAGGGGAGGAGACGTGAAACCATCCGCAGGGTGCAGACGTGCCCGTTCCAGAAGCTTCTTCCCCCGAGAGGCCGGGGACAGCAATGCTGAGGTGGCGCCTCTGCTGCTCCTTTGCCCACGCTTCCCAGGCCTTTAGGGAAGACCGGCCCCTTGGGCTGGACCACGGAGGGAGCCCCTTTCCTGGGATTTCTCCCCAGCTCCCTGTGCACCTGGCAGGGGTGGCCCAGGAGGTGGGGTGTCCTGGCAGCTGTGTGGCTCCTGCTCTGGGGCCGCCCGGCTTGAAATACGGCCCGAGAGAAACCGAGGGTCCCCAGCCTCATAAGTCACTGCTAATTCCGACAGCCCGGAGGTTGGCAGGGAGAAAATAAATGACCCCCTCGGTGGACCTGGAGTGCTGAAGCGGCAGGAGGGGTGGTGACGGGGCAGGCCAGGGTCCCCAGTGGGCGGTTGAAGGGAGGAGCCCGCTCCTCAGGTGATGAGAAAGTCCAGCTGCAGACAGGATGGACGTGCAGAGAGAAGGACAATGCTACTGGCCACTTAGGGCACAGACCTCAGGGCCCTAGTTACCAGGGAAGTCCCCTCCCTGATTGACTAGTACGAGTGCCTCCAGCTGCTTCCCTTTGTCATTCATTTGTTCATCATTCATTCATTCAACAAACCCTATGGACCTATCAGGCCTTTGCTCAGGAGATCCTGGCCCTCTTTGGGTCTCCCTTTTATGATGAGGGGCAGGTTATTTAGTTTGTTAACCCTTCCAGGGCACAAACTGTGTGCCCGAGGCCTACCGATGCCCGGCACATAGTAGGACAAGTTGCTGAACAAGTGAATAAATACATACACGGATGAATGAATGAATGTATGAATGCATGAATGAATGCGTCTGCTTCTCAGGTGCTGGTCCTTGATGGTGGGGCCTCAGCAGGCCTCCCCCTGGGACAGGGGATCCTACCTCTCACTGGGGTTGGCTTGGACACAACTCAACAGGCACATCCCATGGCCTGAGGGGTAGCCCAGGTTGGCGTGAGCCAGCCGTGAGCGCCCGCTGGCCATTTCCCTGGTCTGGGAAGTCAGGCCACGTGACCTGTAAGAGCCACGTGACCTCTAGCCATTGGTTGGGTTGGGCCGGTGACTCCCGCTGAGATGAGCACCAGCTGAGCCCAGTGGAGAGCGGTTTGCCCTCCCCTTAGGGTTGGGTGGGACGCAGCTGAAGGGCCTGGCGAGGTTGGTCCTCAGGGATGGTGCTCCTGGCCCTCGGGATCCAGCGAAAAAATGACCACCGCTGATGGGCAGCTGTGGTCTCCCTGAAAGGCCAGGCTGGGCTCTGGCCAGGCTTCCGCTAGCAATTTGCCCTGAACTGCCCCTTCCTGCCCCCCTTTTACCTCACCCCCAGCCAGAGGGAGGGTCCAGCTGGCCTTGTCCCAGGAACCTCTGGGTGGGGGGCAAGGACCTGAAGGCGGGGGGCGGGCAGTCCTCTGAGCTACTCGGCAGGGACCCCCTTGCGCCCAGCCCCGTTGCTCCCGGGGCGCTCACCCTGGGAGTGGGCATGTCTCTGTGGAAGTGGGAGGGTGACCGTGCCACACGCAGTCCCAGCAGAGGAAGCGAGCCGTGCCGGGTAATAATGGGACCTGTCCCTGCGTGGCCATGCCCAGGCCAGCTGAGCTGGGAGGCACCTGGCGCTGACAAAGAAACGTCTGGATCAAATACAAGGTCTTCGGAGGTGAACAGAGGAGCACTGGCCGGCGGCAGTGCCCCCGGGAGCATCGGCTGCCCAGGCAGGGTCACCCCGAGGTAACGCAGGGGCCCCTTCGTCTTGCCGCCTTCATCTTCTCGTGTCGCGGCTGCTGATTGTTCTCGAGTGAAGGCAGCAGATGCCAGGAACGTGGAGGCCCGTCCTCACGTCCACACACCAGCTCTGGCATCTCTGGGGGGAGGCAGGTGCTCTTCCAGGGAGGCCCGGGACTGACCCATCAGAAGGGCCACCAGTACGGTTGTCCGAATGGCCTGGGGCAGTGGGAAGCTGCGAGGGCCCTCCCTCCCTGGGTCCTCCCTCCCCCACGGCTGGAGATCCTTAAGAGTCCACATCCTTCTCCCCATGTCTTACCTTAGCAATCAGAGGCCGGGGAGAATAATGAGGGACAATTGTCATGATTGTCACGAGGGACGATGGGTTTCAGACCCAGAGAAAGAGAACCAGCGATCAGACTCTTCAAACCTCAGAGGGAAAGTAGGGGAGGGTGAGGGTAAGGTGAAGAGATCAACTAAAGGGCTTGTGTTTGCATATGGCCCTAGCCAGTGGCCATGAACAACAGGGGGATGGGGGCATATGTAGGGAGGGGGTTGGGATGGGAATGGGGGGGATAAGGACAATTATGTGAGACCATAATCAATAAAAATAAATAAATTAAAAAAAAAAAGCTCTTAGGTTCTGTTGCTTAGGAGCTGTGTGACCTCTTGCAAGTGTCCCAATCTCTCTGTCCTGTCCTTCTGTTTTCACCTCTCTACCCTAGGGCCAATGATACCTCCCTCCCCGGGCACGGGAAGATCAAACGAGGCCCCTTGTGGATGGGACAGGCAGACATTAAAAGTGGAGCCCAGTGACACCAACAAGATATCGAAACGGGATGTTCCGGGCCCTTCTTCCCACCACAAACACCCCGACTGAGCAGCCATTCACAGGCAACCCTCCTTGTAAGAAGTGGGAGTCAGTTACAGAAAATCCGGAAGGGCGGGAGGGGGAAGACTTGCTTTAAGTCTCACGCTGGGTCGGAGTCAGGGGCGAGGTCCGCAATCCCAGTCTCATCGCTCATGCCGGTGGTTTCCGTAGCAACAGATCCCAACCTGGTGACGAGGCGCGCTTGATTTTGTGACATCCCGGAGTACACATAATTATCCGAGGGCCATTGCAAACCATCCGGCGGCTGCTCTCCGTGCCTCCTCGCGGCGGGGATGTCAGAGACGTGACGACAATGACAAGATGTCAGCTCGGTGCGTAGGGAGCCAGAAGGCCCAGGTTCAGCGTCTTGAGATGGTTTGCGCCTTGAACGCTGACGCGGGAAAAGTGGGAGCCGGATTCTGGTGCTGGTGCCTCTCTAGTGCACCCCCAGAGGCCCAACTTCAGTCCCCCCAGATCCTTTATCCCTGCACGCCCCCCTTGGTGCTCCGTTGCTCCAAAGCTCCAGCCCACCACGTCCGCCCACCAAAACTCACTCCTGCCCCCACCCCAATCTCCAGACCTCCACGGAGAGGCCGAAGCACTAAGGCTGAGCTCCTTAAGCCTGAGTGCGTGAGAGCCGCCCGGGACGCTGCTGGACGTGCCGACGCTGCGTCTGTGCGTGGGTCTCGTGGATGCTCCCGAAGCTGCTGCAAGACGGCCCTGGTGTCTGTGTCCTTAGGCAGGGGTCCCCCACTCCGCCTGCTCCGAATCACCTGCAAGACATTCAAACGAGTCCCCGGGCCCCACC
Organism: Pipistrellus nathusii; assembly: GCA_963693515.1. NCBI lineage: Eukaryota > Metazoa > Chordata > Mammalia > Chiroptera > Vespertilionidae > Pipistrellus > Pipistrellus nathusii. Next base: position 44,874,955 of record OY882873.1, on the reverse strand, counting down.
TCCGGAATCTCTGATTCAGCTGCTCTGGAGTGGGGTGGGGGTGGGGGGCTCAGAATTTGCTTTCTATTTTATTTTTTAAAAATATGGTTGTATTGATTTCGGAGAGGAAGGGAGAAGGGGAGAGAGAGCTAGAAACATCAATGATGAGAGAGAATTCATGGATGGGCTGCCTCCTGCACGCCCCCTACTGGGCATGTGCCCTGAACAGGAATCAAACCGTGACCTCCCGGTTCATAGGTCAACACTCAACCACTGAGCCACGCCAGATGGGCTGCTTTTTATTTTTATTTTGGCCAGATTGTAGGGGGAGAGAGAGAGAGAGAGAGAAACATCCATGTGAGAGAGAAACATTGATCGGTTGCCTTCCACAGGTACCCTGACCGAGAATCAAACCCATAACCTTTCGATGTACAGGACGACGCTCGAACCACAGCTGAGCCACACTGGCCAGGGCAGGATGTTTGCATTTCCAGCAAGTTCCCCGGTGACAGCTGATGCTGCTGGTCCAGGGGCCAGACGGAGAGACCCGCTGCCCTGAGGATGGACGTGGCCAGGTGATGCGGAAAGCCTCAGCCTCCCGATTCCCCGGCGTGGCACACCCGCGCGCTGCCTGCTGCCTCTCCATCGGCCCGGCCTGTCCCCGCATCTCTTCCCGGGACCAGGCTTCCCTGTGCCACCCCCTCGCCTGGCAGGGCAGAGCGTCCCTCCCGCCCCGTGCCGAACACAGACACAGAGCTAGACGGAGAGAGACTAATTTTGCAAAATCTGCACAAAAACCGGGCAAATTTATGTCCCCCTGCAAGAGAAATGCTGCCGAGTGGAAATAAAATGCAGGGTTCCCGGGCACTTCTATTACCTCTTCCTGTCACCGGGGGTGAGTGATGGCGAAAAGTAAGATTGCAGGCGGAATCGCTTCTGCTTTCCCCGGAACAGACTCCGCCCGCCGAGGCGCCTCCTGCAAATCTGTGCTTCTCCCAAGTGTCCCCGACAGCCCGCCGCCGCGAGGCGAGCCAGGAGCACGGCCTACGGGGAGGCGCGCGCCTCCGCCCGGCCCAGGCCCCCGGGGCCCATCCTTCACCGGAAGGCAGGGGCCCTGCCGGCGAGAGGGAACCCGGCTTGATTTAATGGGGCTCATTTTTCTTCTTTGTTTTAATCACAGAGTAATAATAATAACACACTCGCCTTTATATATAGTGTCTTTCATTGCCAGTGTATCACCCAACACTTTACAGATTTAATAATAAGAGTTTCGGAAATAAATAATGGGGAATAATAAGAGGAAGGATAAATAACATATTTATGGAATTGTATTGTGGTTTATGGCGGTAAACAATTCCTCAGACAGCCAGCGGCAGGAAATTAAGAGCTTCGGAGGGGGAGGAGGGAGAAGGAGAGAGAGATGCCTCCAGGTGAGATGGGGCTGAGCTGGGCGGCCGAGGGGGGACAGAGAGGAGGAAGCAGGGGCTGCCAGGGGGGCTCCTGGGAGGGCAGCACTCAGGCCTATGCCCGGGAGGAGGGTGGCCGTGGAGGCCGGATTCTCCAGAAATAAACCCTGCAGATGAGGTGCCACTCATTCGTTCTATGCAAGTTTCCTGAGCACCTACTGCGTGCCAGACACTGTGCGATGCCCTCTGGATGTGGCCGTGAGTGAGCTGGACAGGACGCCCGCCCCCCACGCGATTCTATAATAAAACTCACCGTGGAGTTATGTGTCACCGACTGGGCCAGGACTCGGAGTGGATGACAGACATGGGCAGAGCCTCGGCGTCACACCTGTAACCCGCAGCGAGAGCCCAGGTGGCCGTGGAGCCCAGGTCCCCACTCCTGCCTGCAGACGCGGCTTCGTGTCCTTCATCACCGTGGCATTTGTCACCGTGTCCTCCCCGCCAGCGCTGGCAGGTGGTGTGGGATCTCCTGCTGGGAGCATTGGAGTCAGACAGCCGATGTGCATGTGATTCTTTTTACAAAACAAAGCTTCCTCACCGCCTCCATCCCCAGGGATAGGGCTCCTGGCCCGGGACCCTGGCTGCCCAGCTCGAGGCTCTCAGATTGTCCCAAGGTTCCGGGCGCTCCTAATAGTGGCAAACCAGTGTGGGCCTCTCCACACCGGTCAGCCGGGCCTCCTCGGGGCTGCGTGTGGGTACAGACCAGGGAGTCCTTAGGCTCAGAGAGTGAAGCTGGAGAGAGAGCAGAGGAGAGAAAGCCAGCGATGAGAGCCCAGTGGCTGGTCCTTATGCAGAGCCTGTGGCCCAGCCCGAGGGTTCGAGAAGGGAGCAGGCAGCCCTCCCCCTCATGCCGCTGTGGGGAAGGGATCCCCAGAGGAGGAGCGAGTGCCCCGAATGGGAACACGGCCCTGATGTTGGTGCCTCCCCATCAGCCCTCCAGGTGCCTTCCCATCAGCCCTCGGGGGAAGCGAAAACTTTTCCCCACACGCTTCCCTCAGGAGGTTCTGGAATGTTCTCACGTGTAGACGGAGGAGCAAACGGAAGCCTGGGGTGGGAGGAGGGGGCCCCAGGTGCCTCAGACTGTGCAGGTGATGGAGAAGGCGTCTCTGCTGTTAGCTGAGCACCCTTAGCCCCACACCCCATGGCCTCCGTGCGGTGGCTGCCTGCTGGCCTACCGCCACTAACAGTTCAGGACACGCTGCTCCTTTTTCAACGGGATGACTTTGAAAACCTTCGGAGGCCGAAACCGGTTTTGCTCAGTGGATAGAGCGTCGGCCTGCAGTCTGAAAGGTCCCAGGTTCAATTCCGGTCAAGGGCATGTACCTTGGTTGTAGGCACATCCCCGGTGGGGGGTGTGCAGGAGGCAGCTGGTCGAGATCTCTCTCTCATCAATGTTTCTAGCTCTCTATCTCTCTTCCTTCCTCTCTGTAAAAAAAAAAAATCAATAAAATATATTAAAAAAAAATAAATAAAAACCTTCAGGTTTTGAGGCACTGAGAGGCAACGTGGGGAGTTCTACTCGCCGACGTCTGGAGACTCAAACCCTCCACCGGCTGGAGGCGCCTGGCCCAGGCTCTGCTTCACCCTCGGCGTGGGGGCCACGTGGCTGGGATGCAGGAAGAGACCCTGATGGGCGGAGCCCTCCCGGAGCCGCCATAGCTCATGAGAACAGCCTGTTCACAGAACTTTCTGGTACATGGACACGAAGGCACCCAGAGAGGCTGAGCGCTCAGCTGGCTGACTCGGGACCAGGTAAGAAGCCGATCCAACAGGGCATCCGAGGGCTAACTCTGCCCTCGATAACTCCTCACCCCTTCCCCGTGGAATGGAAATAAGCCCCCCAGCCCCCACCACACACACACCTGTGGGATTGCAGGGCCCCGGGGGGAGGGGGTGACAGGGAACCGGCGCTGGGGACTGTGCAGATGGCGGCCTGCACCTGGGCTGGCGGGCCCGTGCTCCCGCGGTGAGCGCCTCGTACGGCTCGGTGTGTCCCTTTGACGAATCGCTGTACTTTTACTCCAATCGGTACCCGGAACAACACCTCCGAGGCCCAGAGGAAGCCCCGAGGCCCCGCTCAGCCAGAGATGAAGGGGTTTCCAATGAGAGGGAACGATTGTTACCGAGAAGGGAAAGGCAGGAGTCAGTGGGGAGAATTCTCAGAAAGCGAGGACTGGGGAAACGTTTGTTCTGGGAGACAGGAGAGGGGCCCCCCAGGCTTGGGGAGCACACAGAAACAGCTGCCCCCGTGGGGTCAGGCGGAGGGGTGGGGCAGGGGGTTCCCAGCGGGAAGTCAGTATCTGTGATGAGCCGGGGAGAGAGCTGGACACGGCCAGGCACACGTGACGCCAGCCCTGGAGGCGGTGGCGGGTGAAACAGCCTGTTTACAAGTTTCTGGTAACCCGGTGCTGTGGGTGTGAGGACTGCTCAGGATCGAGGGGCAGTGAGAACAGGGCTGCGAGGGACCTGGGCTGTGGAGTTGGTCAAGGGTTCAAGTCCTCCGTGCGCTGCTTACTCCCTGGCTGCGTGGTCTTGAGCAAGTTACTCTCTGAGACGCAGTCTCTTTGTCGAGTGGGGATCACACCACGTCTTAGGATGGCCGAGGAGGCTGAGGGACGGCTGTCATGCACGCTGAGCTCAGCCTCGGGACACACTAATGCTCGGCCGAGAAGAGAGTTTGAGTCTCACTAATAACAGCTGCACGGGGTCAGGGCTTGCTAGGAAGACCAGGGTCAGAGGGGAGGAGCTGGTCTCCTGGCTTCTGCCGCAGGAAGTCACCCAAGCTCTGGGGGGCGACCCCAACGCAGGGAGCCTGCTCTCCTGTCCCTGTGGAGTCGGGAAGGACAGCCTGGCCACAGGCCCAAGGGACTGCCCAGGCCACCTCTCTCCTCCCCAGGCTGCTGGCCCCGGGCCCGTCACAGGCAGATGCCCCGTCCAGGGGGAAGCCAGCAGCAGGGGGAAGGGCGAGAATGGAGGGCCAGGCTGAGTCACCTGACTAGGTCCTGGCTGTCAGGATTGGCGAAGCCTACTTACATGGCGCAGCCGCTGAACCGCCTGACAGGTGAGTGGCGTTGGCACAGTGAGTGCGTGAGACTCTACCAGGGCCCACTTAAAGCACAGCGTTTGGAATGCGTGTGCGTGCGTGTGTGCATGTGCACGTGTGCACGTGTGGCGGGAGGACCTGGGGAGACAGTCCAGGTACTAATCGGAAGTCTGAGTGGCCTGGAAAAGCCAGAGGAGTGGAGTCTACCTGGGGGCAGGGCCGCCGGCCACCCTGGCGCTGGGCAGAGCCGGTGTCTCAGGCTCCGCTGACGACCTGGATGGGGGCACCTTGTGGGGCTGCCATCCTGTGCCTTGGGAGCTGGGCAGCAGCACCCTGGCCTCCACCCACTGGGTGCCAGGAGCTCCCTCCCTGAGTCGTGAAATGTCTCCAGTCGCTGCCACATGTCCTCTGGGGATAGCCAACCCCTCTCCCTCCACCCCCCTACACACCCCGGAGCAGAAACCACTGCTGGTGTCTTGATACATCCTGTCCTTGGCCCCAGATATGGCTCAAGGAAGCCGGGGCCAATGGTCTATGAACTTGGCAGTGGGCAAGGGGAGGAGAAGCAGACAGATGAGCTCCATTTCCTGTCTGCACGCGACCAGGAGTGTGCGGGTGACAGCATCTCAGAGCCTCTGTGCTCAGCCCCTCTGGCTCCGGAGGGAGGGGCAGCCAGCTCTGGGCTCCGTGTGTGCAGGAAGCTGGGGAGCGGGGGAGGGAGCCTGGGGTCCGGCCCAGCAGGCAGCAGCCTCCCCCTCGCCCGCCCCTGCCCCCATCTCTGGGGCCCGAGGCTCCCGGAGAAACATCCCCAGCCTGGGCAGGGCCGGGCTGGCGCGGGGAGCTGCTGCTGGAGCAGCCGCAGGCTGCGGGGGCCGGGCGGGGAAGAGGACGTAATCACAGAGCCCTGATTTTCCCACACGCCACCAGCGCCCATCTGTTCCTTGATTAAATGAATTACTGCGCCGCCTCCCCACACGCTGGCTGCCGGGACGTCTCCGGAGCCCTGATTGCATCTGCGGAGGGCGCCTCGCACCTCGCAGACGGGCCGGGCTGTCCATCAGCCTGGCAGCGGAAGCCTGATCCGGAACCTGGCCCGGGATGCTGAGCTGGGTCTGCAAGGGGGGCCTCACACCCCCAAGGGGAGGCCTGCCATCCTCCCCCGCACTCCCACCTGGCAGGGCCCGGGGCTCAGGTTGGCGTCAAACATGGATTCCAGCTGCGTGACCTCAAGCACGCCACCTCCCCTTCTTGGCCTCGTGTTCCGTCTCCTCGTCAAGGAAGCAGGTGATGGTAGGGCCTCGCCCCGAGTCCCCAGGCCTTGGCTTTGCAACGCGCAGCCTGGAGCCCAGGCTGGCCGCCGGCATCCCCGGGAGCGTGGTGGGAATGCAGGCTCTCAGGCCACCCCGGCCGCTGGGCCAGAGACGCCTGCTCACAGGAGCCCCAGGCCGCATGGCGGGCTGCATCATTTGGTTACTATGGAGATGAAGGTGCCTGAGAAATCTCCCCAAGGGATGAGTCCCCACGATGTTCTCTGGCCTCCCGACACTTCCATAGAGTTGTTTTATTCTTGTATGAGAACCTTCACTTTGGAAAGAAACCAGCTCTGAAGCCCCGGACACGCCCTGTGGAGGGAGCCCAGATGGCAGCACTCGCTCCCTCGGTAAAGGCCTGGGGATCAAGCAGGCAGCCCGGTCCCTGCCCTGCGGCAGCCTCCCCTCCAGCAGGTCCCGGCCACCCACCCTGAGGCCTGAAGAGCTGCAGAGAGAGGGCCTGTGTGGCCGTCCCCAAGCATCCCCCTCTCTCCTCCTGGGGTCCGGCCACACCCTGGGCAGGGCCAGTGCCTCTGCCTCTCCGAGTCTGGGTCCCAGGCTGCTGGACTCCACTCTGAGACACTCGGTGGCTAAAAATGACAAAAATGGGTTCTCTCCCGTTCTGGGAGCCCCGGCCTTCCATCCGGTGCTGGGGGGTTGGGTGGGGGGGTGGTGGGGAGAGGGGCCAGGCTCCCTCCAAGCCCTAACGAGCAATCATCCCTGCCTCTCCCCGCGTCTGGGGGCCACGGCCTTGCCCAGCTATGGCGGCATCACTCCCCTGTCCACCGCCCCCACGTCTTGGGGTGTAAAAGCTCCTCTGTTTTCTCAGGACACGTGTGATGGCATTTAGGTTCCAGCAGATAATCCAGGATTATCTCCTCTCAATCCTAAATTTAATTACTCCTGCAAAGACTCTTTTCCCAAATAAGGTCACGTTCACAGGTCTGACTTAGACACGGCTGTCTTTTGGGGACCACTTTTCAGCCCATCACATGCTCCCCTCAAGATGCGGCCTCCTTGTGGGATCCTGGGTGAGGTACCCAATACGCTGAGCCTCAGTTTCCTCCCCGGTAACTGCCAGGTGATCTCCCCCCCCCCTCCCGGGCGGCTGCGTTCCTGGGTGCGCATTGGGTGTGAGCCGGAGAGCACGTCTTGTTCAGCCCAGTGGCTGGGCCCGCCCAGGAGTCTGCCATCCAGTGTCTCTGGGGAGGGCATTAGGGTTTGCATTTCTAGCAAGTTCCGGAATGCTGAGAACACTGGGTTAGATAGAGGGATGCATCGGAGGTGGCCGAAGAAGTCCTCCCCACAAATAAGTACCGCACAGATCCATGTTGGCGCACAACCAAAGAAAAAATGACCCCCAGACCCCCACCCTGGCTGCTGGGCCAATGGGAAGGCCTTGCAGCCGGAGGGCAAGGCTTCCGGGGGAAGACCAGTCCCCGTGGTCACTTTCCCTCGGATTTTCTCTGTGCATCTCCATCCACAGCTGAGTGGACTCCCCCAAGGTCACGGGCATGAGCCAGGCACGGTGCTGGGCGGGGCCTCGCCTCTGTCAGCCCTTGCTGGCCAAGCGGTTTCCCATATAACGCTTACATGTATGTTAACAGGGACCAGGCGCCCATGGAGCAAATGTATAGGAAGGTATGGAAACCAGACGGAGCAGGGAATGAGGCTCCCGCTTCTGAGAGAGGCCCCAGGGGAGTGGCGGTACCCGCCGGGAGGGCCCTCCTTCCACGTGGCAGTGAGCACCTGGGTGCTGCAGGCACCATGGGGGTACAGGGGCACACTTTAGGGTGCTCTCAGGGAGGGAGACTTATTTAGGTTTGTGGTGGGGAAGATTGGCCTATGGCAGTGTGTGTGTCAGTGTGTGTCAGCGTGTGTGTGTGTGTGTGTGTGTGTGTGTGTGTGAGTGTGTGTGTCAGTGTGTGTGTCAGTGTGTGTGTCAGTGTGTGTGTGTCAGTGTGTGTTTCAGTGTGTGTGTCAGTGTGTGTCAGTGTGTGTGTGTGTGTGTGTGTGTGTGTGTGTATTGAGTGAGGCAGACACTGCATACTGGAAGATCACTGGGGCAGCTGGTGAGGCAATTCAGGCACCAGCTGATGCGGGCCTGGGCCGAAGTACATGCCAGGTGAGCGTCTCGCTTGATGGATGAAGGTGAGAGTGAGTGAGAGAGCAGAGGCCAGGTTCGCCTGGAGGAGGTGGCCCCGTGGCTGGTGCCAGTGGCACCCCGGAGCCCTGGCCCAATTTGCACCGGGAGCACGGGCTCGGGCCTCTGGAATCCCTGCGCACCTCTGCCCCTCTCCGCTCCCGGGAAGAAGGCGCATCCTCCGTGATTACTCAGCACATGTTCTGCTGAGCATCCCCAGATGTTAAACTGGCTAATTTCTGTGGGGATTTTTCTCTGAGCCAGCATGACACAGGCTTTAAATCAATTTGAAAGCCATTGTCTACAGTCCGCATGGAGCGGATCCTCGGAGAACGGGCACCGGATATTCTCATCAGTCAGCGGGGACAGAACAGGCTGGGATGGGGCGGGCTGGTCTGGGATGGGAGTTAGAGGCCTGAGGCCTCCCGGGACAGCTCGGTCTTCTGAGCTCAGGGACACTGCCCGAGGCTGCAGGAAGGGGCCCCAACGTGGGATTGAAGGAGAAATGGGAAATCATTTAAAAGGGCTGGGGATGCTTCGGGGATGCTGAGTGAGGCCCCTGCACGTTTAAGGACCTTGGACATGGCTCTCAAGGTCACTTTCCCTCGGATTTTTTCTGTGAAACACCCCAAGTGGATAACGTCGGAAACCAGGGGGCAGAGTCCGGGTGCGGTGATGGTGGTGGTGTGTAGGGGACGGTCACAGAGACTCGTGAGCAGCCAGCGGCAGCCCGCTTTGGAGCTCACGATTGCGGGGAGCATTTGTGAATGAAATCAGTCTTGCCCCTGATCCAAGGAGACAAGCCAAACCCACTGGCTCCGTCTTCACATCCAAAGGGCTCTCTTCTCCTTCGGAATGTGCTCTGTCATAGAGCCCCTCCTTGCCGTCTCCCTCCCCAGGGCAGTTTCTGACTTGTCTGCCCTAGAGGGAAGGACTCCGGGAAGTTGTGAATTGGGCATTGACCTTGACCAGGCCAGCAGGTGAACTGGGGAGGAGGTGAGGGGAAAAGCTTTAAGGATGGGCAGTGGACTTGATGTGTGTGGGGTAGACCCCCACTGCGGGAAGAGTTGCAAGATACAGCTTTGCTCCATTCATTCCTCAATCCAAAGGGGGGACCTCTTCTCCTTCCCTTTGATAGCCAAGGCCAATCAAGTGGCTCAGCTTGGCCAGTCCCAACAGCCAGCGCCCAGCCTGGTGACTAGGCCTAGTCAACCCTAACAGCCAGGATCTAGTCAGGTGACCCAGCTTGGCCAATCCCAATCTAAGAGCCCAGTCAGGTGACTCTGCCTGACCAATCCCAACCCAAAGGCCCAGTCAGGTGACTCAACCTGGCCAATCCCAGCCCAAGGGCCCAGTCAGATGACTCAGCGTGACTGGTCACACAGTCAGACTTTGGAGTGTGTATTGAAAAGACATTGGGATGTTAGAATGTGTTTTGTTTGCAGTGGTCTTTTGGGGCAGTGACCATGTCCAGAAACCATGGTGATAGAGGTATCCACAACTAGATCGATTCTGTCCTTTAGCTGTGGCTCCAGCCATGTGGGTCCAGACACAGCCACAGCCACAGCTTCCTGTTCCTGCCCTCCCAGGGCTCCAGGGATCTGTAACACTAACAAGCCCTCCTTGGCCACATGGATTCTCCATCCTCCCCATCCCCCCAACCCCGCCAGCTCCCTGCATCCACTCCCTGACTTCTCCCTTCTGCAGATCCCTCCTGGGCTCCCCGCTGGGCAGGGCCAGCAGAAGGCACTCCAGATTCCTCTTGCACACCCCCCTGCCCCAGCCGCTCACTCCCTGCCAAGTGCCAGGCGGAGGAAACACCGATGAACCAAGGCCAGAAACATGACCGGCTCACACCACCCCCCTCTCCCCCCATGAAAGAGGCTTTTGACTCTCCCACCTTGGCTGCAAGAGGGGAGATGGAGTGCATGCAGACTGAGTGCCTTTAACCCCTTAAATTCCGTCTTTTCTTGGGCTGTGCCTCCTATAGCTCGGGGCCGACCCATTAATGCATGTCACCAGCCACGGAGGCACCACAGTGCATGGATTTGGGGCGTGCTCCCAGCGCCCCAGCACTAACGTGCCTCTGCATCCAAGTAGATCATCAGATGCCCCAAGGAGGGCCAGGCATGGAGCAGCCTTTTGCCCAGTGGGTGGGGCAAAAGGCTGTGTCTGCGAGGTGAGGCCCCTAGGTGTTCAGGAGTCATTTAGGAAATTATGGCTTCCTGCCCTGGGCGGGAAGGGGGGACGGGGGACCCAAACAGTAGGTCCGGGGTAAGAACCCTTCCTCCTGGTCGCTCGGCACCGTCCCCCCACCTTGGTGACCTCTCCCAGAGCCAGTCCGGGCCCAGTTTGCTCCTATGGAGACGCGGGGACGCCGGCATGTGCCAGGAATGCAGCCTCCGAAGGCCCGGGAGAGGAGAGAGTGAAGGAGGAAGAGGCTGTGTGAGGATTGGAGATCTGTACTAAATCTCGGGGAAAAGGAGTAATTACTCTGTCAGCAAAGGTGATATAATTTTTAAGACTGAGTTCCACGGCCGTAACTTTTCCTCCTCCTCCCCGTGTCTCCCCCGGGGATTTAGGGGCAATTACCTGTCATTTTGCTGCCAGGGCCTGTCCCTACCCACCGCCATGAGCATCTCGCTGTCTCCAACCCGAGGAGGCCGGGGAGGAGCCGGGGAGGCCGGCCCGGAGGCAGGGAACACCGCGGTTCTGTCTCTTCGTGGTGAGACCAGCCTGGCAGGAGGCGGGGAGAGCCGGGGAGCAGGGGGCAGGGCCGATGGTCTCTGGGAAGCAGGCAGCCTTCTGATGGAGCTCGGGGTCTCCAGCAGGCGGGGTCTGCAGGCCCAGGGTGAGGTCGCTGAGGCACGGGGGCCCTGTCGTTGGGATCAGCCCAAAGGGAGCCCTGGCAGTGACTTTGGCAGTTACCCCCTCTCTCTGTGACTTAGGGGGAGACAGGTTAAGGACGGGAGCCCCTGCACCAGGTCGCCCGTGGTCATGGTGCAGGCCTGCCCCTGTCTAGTGCTTGATTCCTGCCACAGAGTCGCCCTCTGGAATCCCTTGGTGGACAGAGAGCAGGAGGTGGGAGCAGAACAGGGCCCCTCCCCGGCACTGAGGCCGGCCGCTCCCGAGAGCCACAGGCACCACATGCGTTCACACTGCACCATCCAGGCAGTTGGGAAAATAATTAAGTGCGAACTTGTCATTTTTTTAATGGAGTTCTGGAGTTAGAGATTTATAATTGCTAATGAGCCAGGCTAATAATTAGTTGCTTTATAATAAGGGCGATGATCATTCAGACGGAGGCAGAGAGAGCCGGGCTCGGGCCTAATTTTTCTCCTGTAATTACGTGACATGCCCGCCTGCCTGGAGCTCCTCTTCCCCTTTGGGCCTTCTGCTCCGCTTCCCTGGCACTGTCCCCCCTTCCCGTCACCTCCGCCTCTGGACCCCAGGTGCCCCACACCCACCGCCAGGCCATGGTTGAGACCCTATACCCACTGTCACCCGCTGAGGGACATCTGGGGCCTAGGTCGGCCTGGGTGCAGAGTGACAGGGCTGTGCTCAGGACTCAGGTCTCCTCCAGCATGGAGCCTCAGGGCCATGGTTTCCAACCCTTTCATCTCCCAGCACATAAATGCATCCCTACAACCCTGCAGCACACTGGAAAATGTATTTTTTTTTTTTTCTGATCTGATCAAAAAGCCCCACAACAACCCACGGGTGTAATTTGGATTTGTTCACACCGGGCGGCGATTATTGTCATTTTTTTTATTGGACAATCTCAGGGAAAAGAGGTCAGTGTCCCTGACTGCATAGCCAGGCAATGCTCGTTCTAAACATTCTTGCCACACGCGGATTGAAAATCGCTGCCCTAGGGGGTGACATGGGCGTGGCTTTGCAAAGAGCCACCAGCATGGCACCCCCTGCAGTGATGAAACCTCCAGCAGTTTTTTTTTTTGGGGGGGGGAGGCCCCTCTGTCCCTGTTGGCTTGTGGCCTTGGACGTGGGAGGGCAGATAGTTATACTGCTTCGGGGTAGACCAGATCTCTGAGCCGCCCTCGTCTTCACCTGCAGTGGCAAACCGGTAAACCACAGCCATTTTTCCGTGGCGGGAATGAGTCTCCCCGACCCCATCCGCATCTCCCGGAGCCTCCCCAGGGAATTAGTGGGGACATAAGTCTGTGCACAGACCACAAAAGGTACACTCCGTTGCTGCGGGCTCGTGGCCTGGGGTCCACAACCGATTCAGGGGGTCTGTGAACCTGAGTGGGCGGGGGGTAGTACTTTTTAAAAATATATATTTTATTTATTTCAGAGAGGAAGGGAGATAGAGGAATATCGATGATTAGAGAAACATCATTGGCTGCCTCCGGTACTCTCCCCACCAGGGATGGAGCCCGCAACCCCGGCATGTACCCTTGACCGAAATCGAACCTGGGACCCTCCAGTCTGGAGGCTGACGCTGTATTCACTGAGCCAAACCTGCTAGGGCGAAAAGTTCTTAATAATATGAGCAGCACAGGGGACCTCGGCATCAATGGGAAACACGTGTTTTCACATCGTGTCGTAGTGATGGCAGATGCCTCAAAATACTGTTTACGCTCATCGCCACGTTACAGGAATGCTGGTTATCAGACCTGTGGCGAGATCTCGTGTTTTGAACATGTTATTAAAGAGCGCGGGAATTACCATAGATCGGGTTTTTAGATGACAAACTGCTATCATTTGTTTATTTAAATATTTTGATAGCTGCGTTTCAATAGAATGGCTTTCTTTTATAATTCTATGTATTTTGGTCTTCCCTTCTTCTTCTTCTCACACCCCCTCCATCCGTCCTTCCTCCCCCATCCATTCCCAACGTGGGACGGGGCAGGAGCTATAACAGAGAAGGGCTATGGGCAGAGATTGGCGGCTCACGGAGGCCCGAACTTCAGGAGGGAACCCGAGGGCTGGGAAGAACAAGACACGAGGGAGAAGGTGGCCTCAGAGCACGGGCCCGCTGGTTCCCTGCTGGCTGAGGCGGCAGCTCGCTGGGGACCTGGGATGTGCACAGGATAGAGCTGGGGAGACACCCATTAGGCACCTCGTTTGCCCATAATTAATGATGGTTAATGAATAAATAATAGTGACAGGTAATAGATGTGCAGGGCTGCAAGCAACTCGAATAGAGAGCTCGCGTCCCGAGCCAGCCCATTTGTTTTGTGTCAGGATTAGATTCCCCGGACCCACAATGGTTACCACCCCCAGCTTTTTTGGAACAACTTGGATTTAAAAAATTCTATTCCTTTGTGCCCACAGACCACTGAAATGCCAATATTTCAGCACCCAAACCCTGTCCCCAGTGGCCCTCTCCCAAATACGTTCACGTGCAAATTCTCCCCGGCGGTGGGTCCTGATTTGGGGCATGGAAAGGGTCTCACTGGGATGTCCTACTGCTCGTCCGCCCTGCTCCCTTCTCCCTCCCTCCTCACCCCCTCCCCTGCTCAACCCTCCACCCATCTCCACCTGGTGCTACCACAGGAAGTGAAAAGTCAGTTTGAAATTAGAGTAAACCAAGCAGCAGCAGGAGGGAGGCGCTGCGTAAGGAGGTCATGCAGCAAGTTCTCGGGCCGAAGGGGAGGAGACTGCCGTTTGTGCAGATGATGGAGCGTTTCCTGTTCCGGGCCCAGCACAGCCCGTCTTCAAAGGCGCTCCGTGCTCCTCGGAGAGGACGGAGGGACTCGTGAGCAGACGGAGTAACTGGGAAAAGTGAATCTGGATGCAAAACCCTGCTCGGAAGGTGTAGGCTCAAGGAGGAGGCGACCGCAGGGGTGGGCTTGGGCAAAGGTGCTTTGCTTTTGTTTTTCTACTGAGAACAGGTACAGCGCGGACATCCGGGCCTCTCAGGAACCCCGTCATTCGCAGCCAAGGTCCAGCACAACGTGGAGACCAGCGGGCCGTCACTTATCGAACACGTGCTATGTGCCTGGCCCTGGGAAAGCATCGCCATAGGGGTCACCTCTTTCAACCCTCGCAGCCCTACGACGACGCATGGACTGGTTTTTGTTTGTTTGTTTTTCGGTTAGTCTTCACTGGAGGATATTTTCCCCATTGATTTTAGAGAGAGGGGAAGGAAGGGGCGAGGGGGAGAGAGAGAGAGAAACATCAATGTGAGAGAGCCACGTCCATTGGCTGCCTCCTGCACTCAGGTACATGTCCTTGCCTGGAATTGAACCTGCAATTTTTTGGTTCTAACGCTAACCACTGAGCAATGCCAGCCAGGGCTGGACTGTGTTTTTAAAACTGAGAATCACAGGGCATTGATATCTCACTCAGTATCACATAGCAGGTGAGCTGCGGAGCTAAGACTTGAATCTCGGAGTCTGACCCCAGCCCTCAGTCTTAAGACACCACACTATGCTGGTAAGGTTAGGGCCATCCCAAAATTCAGTAACACCTCGGCGGGGAAGGCTGCCTGGAAGAGGTGCCCTTCTGAGCAGACTTAGAGAGTCAGTATGGAGCGCGGCAAAGGCCGAGAGGGAAGAGAACAGACGTGGGCGCTGTGCATATTTCACACGGGCCTGGGTTAAGCAGGAAGCTTCGCCTACACTTTCATTAGATGCTCAGTTCGATGGCTTGAGCTAGGTATCATGATTCCCATTTTAGAGATGAGGAAACTGAGGCTCTACAACAACCTAAGATTATAGTCTGTGATGGAAGGACCAGCCTCTTAATATGGATCCACATATTCTATTCATTCCTCTGTTTGAGCAAGCCAGCAAGGTGGAGGGAGTTAGGAGGATGGTAGGGAACAATTGGCAGAAACATCAAAGCCTTAGGTTAAGAATTAGCTCCAGCTGAAACCGGTTTGGCTCAGTGGATAGAGCATCAGCCTGAGAAGTGAAAGGTCCAAGGTTCGATTCTGGTCAAGGGCATGTACCTTGGTTGTGGGCACATCCCCAGTAGGAGGCGTGCAGGAGGCGGATGATTGATATTTCTCTCTCATCGATGTTCCTAGCTCTCTATCCCTCTTCCTTCCTCACTGTAAAAAATCAATAATATATATATATATATATATATATATATATATATATATATATATATATATGAAATAGCTCAAAAATGCCTCCTCCAGGAAGCCCATCATGATAGGCACCTGCTTTGGTTTAATACCATCTGAGAGCTTTAAGCTTAGCAGATCCTTTAACAAACACTTGTTGAATGAAAACGTGGCTGCATGAATACACACCTATTTTACTCTCACCTTCAAAAGAGCAGGCGCCATCTCTGGATTGGGGTCATCCCGACCTCCCTCTTTGGCCCTGAGTCTGTCTTTGTCCATTTCCCCCCGTCTCTTATCTTTTGCCCTGGCTTTGCCCAGAGCTAGAAGGGAAATGCTCTGTCCAAGGTTCCCGCTGCCTCCTCCCCGCTGTCGGGAGCTGCGGCTTAGTATTTAAATCCTGTTAAATAACCTGTTTCCATGGGCAGTCGCAGCCGGGTTAGTAAATTCCCCACGCGCTCACTCTTTAGACAAAAACGACATCCCGGGTCTGCGGAAAATTGGCCATTGTCCTCTAATGGTGGCATTGAACCGAGCAAATGTGGCACTTTAAAAGAAAGTTGTCCCCATGTAGGCCAGAAGTTCAGCCTGCTGCTCTGGAAATTTCCAGCTCACGGCCCATTTCGCCGCAGGTAGAAAGGAGAAAATAAATACCCTTGCGAGGCAAGTGATTAATTTCCGCCAGCATGGCCCCGGCGCCTGCTGACGGCTGGCTTTGGGGCTCTTAATCGGTGGCCCCGGCCAGGTAGGGGGTCCCATCTCTGGGATTTCAAACGTGCAACGTCTCGGCTGGCGGGTGACTCTGAGGCACAGGAGGAATGTACCTCCTCTCACGGCCTGGAAGACGGAGAGGCAGCGGGAGAGGCTGGGGCGCCATGACTCATGCTAGATATTTTCTGAATCTTGGTGGCTCTGGGCTTGGGCCTGGGCTTCTGTCAGGATCACCGCCACCGCCACCTCCGTGCCTTTATTAGGCACCACTGTGTGCATGGCTCCACATTAAGGGGACCACAGAAGGATGCTGGGAGGTGCATGGGCTGTGTGCAGTGGGGGGGGCAGCAGCCATGTGTTTTAGTTTCTGAGGCTGGAGTGGCAGTGCCCTCATAGACTGTCCAATAGGCTGGAGGTAACAAGGGGATGGCAGGGAACAATGGACAGAGATGTCAAAAAATTAGGCTCCAGATGCTTCTTCCAGGCACCCCACAAAGATTCATATCTGCTTTGGTTTAATACCGTTTGGGGGGCTGATGTGACTCCCAGCTGCCGCACCCCCCCCCCCCCCCATTTGACTGAAACCAGGCACGTCTTAGGAACGATCGTCTATTGCAGGGTAACAAATAACCCCAAGGTTGGTGGCTCTCTGTTCAGTCCTGATTCGGCAGGTGGCTGCTGTAGCTGGGCTCAGCTGGTCTGAGGCCCCTACTGAGCTCAGCAGCTCAGCTGGCTGGGCGGGGTGAGGGGTGGGGTGGGGTGGAGTCTGGCTGGCCTAGGATGGCTCAGGGAGCTCAGCTGAATGGCCAGGCCCCTCTCCGTGTCGTGTCTCATCCTCCACAGGCCAGTTCACGCTTGTCCACCGCAAGTCTCAGGATTCAGCCAGCAAGAGCCGGAGCTCCGTGGCCTGAGACCTGAACCTCGTCACTTCTACCACATTCTGTTGGCTGAAAGCTGGACGCAAGGCCGGTGCAGAGTCAAAGCGGGAGGTGGGAGAGAGCGGAGAGTATGTTGACTGGTGTCCCTCCGAAAATCACGCCCACCCGGGCCTTGAGAAGGTGACCTTGTTTGGAAATAGGGGCTCTGCAGACGTGACTGAGTTCAAGTTCTTGCAAGTGTCATTCTGGATTGAGCATGAGCCCTACGTCCAAGGACTAGTGTCCTTGCAAGAGGAGAGGTCACAGGGACAGAGAAACACATGGGAAAGGCGGGAAGATGGAGGCCGAAATGGGAGGGCTGCAGCTCCTAGCCAAGAAACCCTATGGCTTCCGGCAGCTCCCTGGAGCCCGGAGGGCGGCCTGGGACGGATTCTGGCTCTGAGCCTTTGGACGGAGCCTGGCCCTGCAGACTTTGGACTTCTAGCCCCCAACCTGTGAGGGCGTAAATGTGTTCTTAACCTCCACCCCAGGTGATGGCCGTTGGCCACAGCAGCTCGGGACACGGATGCAGGGCTGGGGGAGGTAGACATCTCTTGCCGGGAGAAGCTGCACAGTCACGTCGCCCCGGTGAGGAGCCAGGAAGGAGGAGAGAGGAGCCACGCGTGCGAGCTCGCACCTCGCCTCACCAATCGGCGCCCTGTTCTTGGCGGGCACCTTCAATCCGAGGCGCAGCCGCAGGACGCCAGGCGCCAGACAGCCGTGACACCGAGTGGGCGCTGTTCTGCTCCAGGCCCCAGAGGGAGAGCATCTCCGGATGCTGACGCCCCGCCTGCACCCCGCTCCGTCTCAGAAGGCGCAGGAGGCAGCCGGCCAGGATGCTGAGTGGTCCAGCCCTCAGGTGTCATCCTCAGCATCCTCAGCGCCTCACTCTACACAGGTGGCCTGAGATGGGCAGACCAGACCCCTCCCACCTCCCCAGACCCGTTGGTCCCTGGCACAGACAGGAGCAGCCTGGGGGGGGGTGGGGAGGAGGAGGTGGCTGCTGGGAAGGCGTGTGGGCACCGGCTGGTGTTCTGTGCCACAGACACCCCGAGAGATGCCTGAGGTCGTTCCCGTGGCGCCATCCCACGTGTTTCTTTCTCAGTGCCCACCTGGTGGCCATGCTCAGCGTGTACATGGGGCTGGATGGCCGAAGCCCTCCTGGACAGCTAGCGCTGTCATTGAGGCTGCTGAGACGGGCTGGTGCCCCTGTGGTCTCCACCCAGGACCTGACTGATTGATCACACAAGGGTTCCTGTGTGGCCCCGTGTCTGGGCTGCGGCCCACGGGACCCGCGTCTCCCCTGCCACCTTCCAAGATCCAAAAAGCTGTTCCTAGTATGGGGCCGGGGTGGGGGTGGGGTGGGGGGGTGGGGGAGTGCCACCTCCTTTGGAGCTAATTTGGTGGCAGTTCTTTCCCTGTCACCGAGGTTTCACGGGAGGCCAAACACCTTTTTTAATCACTCCCGAAAGCATGGAAGGTCCTGTTCTCAGTCACGCCTCTGCCACCTGCCTCCCTCTTCACTCACAGGCTCCTCTCCGAGCCGCCACTTTTTCTGCGGCCCTGGTGAGGGGACATAGGAGGGCTCTGGGGGCGAGGGATTTGCTCACAGCTGGCTGGAATAAAGCAGAATGGCTGGATGCTGAGTGCTGAGCCAGGGGCCTCACCCACATTTGCTTTGATGTAGGAACTACCCAGGTATTATCAGCTTTCTTTCGTAGATGAGAAACTAGGCTCAGAGAGGATATGGAACTGGTTCAAGGCCACACAGCTAGTGGGTGTTGCAAGAATAACTCCTCTTTAGTCGTCAAAACCCCCCTCAAAGGGCCGGCCACCTCCTCTGGGAGGTTTTCCAGGATTACCCCCAAGGCAGGCGTTACTCCCCACCCCTCTGTACTGCTATTTATTTGGTGCTGCTTATATCTGTCTCCCTATTCATTCGAGTCCCTCAAGGATGTATGCCTTGCTTGCCCCTTTGGCCTTTATCTGGCGGCTGAACTTGGCTCTGGAGCCACTTAAAAACGGAAACCTGGCCCCGTGGCTTCTGGAGTTCCCTGCATCCTTCTGGAGGTTCGGAATTGTTCTTTCTCCGCGAGATGGATCCTTGGCCATTCCGCAAGGAAACCGCAGGGCTAATGTGCTGACCTTCGTTTGCAAACGAAGATTTTTCTCCACGGGCTGGCGGGCCTCTGGAGGCACCGACCTCAGAGGGCTCCGGCTGGCAGGCTTCGCCAACGGCCTTAGACACTGCGGTGGCCCAGGCCTCCGTAATGAAGGTTTGCACGTTCATCTGAGCGGGATCCCTTTGCAGCGCTTCCTCTGAGCCCTGCAGGACTCACTCTGCAAAGTCTCTGTGGAGGGCAGCCTCTGGAGACGATGGAAATTGGCCCCGGCAGGTGTGGCTCAGGGGTTGAGCATCAGCCTATGAACCAGGAGGTCACAGTTCGATTCCCGGTCAGGGCACAGGCCCCGGTTGCGGGCTTGCTCCCCCGAGGGGGGCATGCAGGAGGCAGCCAATCAATGATTCTCTCTCATCATTGGTGTTTCTATCTCTCTCTCCCCTTTTCTGAAAATCAATTTAAAAAAATTTTTAAAAAAAGGAAATTGAACGTGGCCGTGGGCAATGAGAGCACCGCGCTGGCCTGGAGGGGAGCCCTAGGAACAGCCTGGGTCCTGGCAGTGGGGTGCCACCCCTCGTGGGCTTTCACTGGGGTAGCCCCCAGGTTGCCGGGCCCTCGGGCACTCTGCCCGGCCCACCGGCACTCTGCACAGGATGGCCGCCTCGGTTGAGGCGGATGTGAGGACTCGCCGTGCACCTGACAGGGGGAGTGAGGGCGGCTCCAGGGAGCTCCGTCCCCTGGGCCTGGCAGCCTGACTCTGTGGAGAGCCTGCTGCGTGGGCTGTCCAGGGGCCTGCCCAGGTGAAGTCCACCCTCCCTTATGTTCCTAGCCTGCTTCTCAGCTTTCCCATCAACCCTGCTTTTTGTCAAAAGCAACCTCCTGCAGAAGGTAGCCAGGGCGAGTTACTGAGAACCCACCTGGAGTGCCAGAAAGGTTGCTGACGGAGGGATACGCTGATAGTGCCATAGTGTCTTCCGGTGCCCTGGCATGGGGGGACGGAGGCAGTGGGTAAGGGCCCTGTGATTGCGAAGAAAGCCTGCAGGAAGGGGAGGCCAAGGGGCTGGTGGACATAGCTTGGCCACAGAGCAAGGGACCAGCACTCAGGGAGGAGGTAGCAAGTAGCCAGAACGTGGTCCCTACGAGGCGCCTGGGCAGCTGGGCCTCCCCGACGTGCCAGCTGTGCCAGATGGAGCATTCTGTCCTAGGGGTTGCAGCATCGATGGTTTAATTAAACCATCCTGCTTTTCTCTCTCTCCCCGGGCCAGTAGGAGCGCTCGCTTTTCCCCGTTTCTAACGTGGGTTAAATATCGACGGGACCTCCGAGGAGATCTCTGAGCTTCCACCGTATTTCATAGAATTTCAGGTGCCACCGATCGGAAGGCGCATCTCTTTATGTACCAGAGAAAATAAAACACAACCCTGCCAGACAAATGATGACATTGATTGGAAAAGACGTCTAATTCTGGAAATATTAAAACATGAAAAAACAAAACAAAAACCCTGTCTTGGAATCAATACGTGGTAATAATAAAGTACTAACCTCGGCGCGTATTCCTGGAGCCCTGTGCCAAGCCCGTGGCCTCTGCTTTCTCACTGAATCCCCCAGGACCGAGGTCGGCAAACTGCGACTCGCGAGCCCCATGCGGCTCTTTGGCCCCTTGAGTGTGGCTCTTCCACAAACTACCATGGCCTGGGCCAGTCTATGTTGAAGAAGTGGCGTTAGGAGAAGTTTAAGTTGAAAAAACGTGGCTCTCCGAAGAAATGTCACTGGCTGTGCTGTTGATGTTTGGCTCTGTGGACAGATGAGTTTGCCGACCACGGGCTCAGGAGCTCCCCGTGGCAGGTGCTATCATGACTCAGCGAAAGCGAGTCTTCGGACGTTTGAGAGAATTGGCGCTGCCCCGGCCGGTAAAGGGCGGTGTTGCATCACGAGCTTCTCTGGGGTGAGACGGAGGGAAGGTCGGAGCCAAGAAAGGAGGGGACTGTAGGTTGCTATAGATACACAACTAAAAATAAATAACTGAAGGGAATGGCCGGTCCAAAGAGGTAAAAGGCATCTGATTGATTTCTGACGGTGGAGCACACATGGGTCTCCCCGCCCCCAGGCCGCCCATACTTTCTGAAAACCTGAGGACAAGGCAATACCCGGACACACCCTCCTTTTGAGAAAGCAAGATGCAGTGAAGGCTAACGTCCCTTTGCAGCGAGATCCACAGTCCTCTCCCCTACCTCCAGCCAGAGGCCAACACCACAGCCTCCTTCTGGGTGATTCTAGGTCTTTACATACCTATGTGGAAAGGTTGCATGCATGTGAAAAGCATGTGGTATTATACGATGGGGCTTCCCTATTCACTTTTTAAAAGTTAACCTTATTGAGGTAAAACTTACATAAACCAAAAGGTACTCAGTTTGATCACTTATGGCAAAAATATACATCCAAGTGACCACAGCAGGGCTGCGCAAGGAGGGAGCTCAGCGCAATCTCCCTTTAGGACCCCCGGCCCGGCCCCGGCCCCGGCGTGTGCCTTGGATCAAGTTCAGGTGAGTGTGCCTTCCGCTGCCCGCCCCCTCCCCCGCCCGCCTCTCCCCAGGCCCGCGCTGACAGCAGCGCTGTAATAATTGGGTGCCGCTGCTTAAGCTCATCAGCTCCCGCTTCCTGAAAGGAAGGTTGCAATTAGCAGTTCTCACCCTGCAATAAAGCCTTTAATATCCACTTTCACGGTTCATATTACAGCATCCAGCCTGTCCCCGCGCACCCGGCCTGGCAGGCAGCGGGCCGGGTGCCCACGAGGGAGCTGGCCCACTGAATGCCCGGGCAGGCGACTGCGCCCGAGGCCCAGCAATCGGGGCCAGGCGCCTGGGGAAGGCGCTGGGAAATGAGAAGGGATATTTCTGCCTCTGGGGCTCGAGGGCTGGCGGGGGCGGGGGCGGGGGCGGGAGGGGGAAGCAGGGGTCAGCCTCCTGCCACTCCTCCAAGCCCCCCCCACCATGAACTTCACCCAGAGCCACCTCTACATCCATCGTCAGAAATGCCACGGAGGATCAAGAAGGTGGGGAGGCTATTGGGGCTAGGTGGAAGATTCTGGATGGAATGCCTGCACCTGTGCACACATGCTGGGGCCGGTCACAGACCTGGAGCGGGGGAGGCCGTGCAGAAGTGGGATACAGCGGCAGCCTCTGACCCCTCGCACCTGAGTGGGCCCCTCTGGGGTGCACCTGGGCCCCTCTGGAAAGAACATTCTCCCTGCGGGTGGGAGAGTCACGATCAGTCTCTCCCTCAGTCATTACCTTGCAGACATTTCATGGGTGCGAGATGCTAAGCACAGAGGTAAGTGAAATACAGACCATGCCTTCAAGGAGCCAGACAAAAAATAAAAAATAAAACAATTGCGATATGTAAGGTGGGGATACTGGAGGCAGGCACGGAGCAGCCTAGAGGAGAGGGCGGGGACCTGAGGGCTTCCCAGGGAAGGAGTTGTCATATACGATAGACTGTTTTCCAAAGTGGCCACACCCCATTTTTGGTCAACATGCTCCCTCAGTAGCTGGCCACTCCTTCATTAAGAGGCAGCATCTCCGTCTGCCCACTTCCCTCGAAGCCGGGCAGGATCTTGTGACCACCTCCACAGAGAGAACACGGCAGGAATGAGGCTGCCTGACCTCCAAGCTTGGTTAGAAAACGCCAGCAGTGCTTCTGCTTATTTCTCCTTGGGGAGGCTTGCCTACAAAGGTAGCCGTCATGTTGGGAGGAAGCCCAGGTGCCGTGGGGAGGCCCACAGTCCCAGCGGAGGTACTGGCTGACAACCAGCATCCACCCTCAGGCCTGTGAGTGAGTGAGCGGTCAAGGTGGCCCCTGCCTCAGCCACCGTCTGACTGCCCTCCTGGGCCAAGTCACACCTAGACCTGTGAGACACAGCCGTAAAATGATCGTCGTGGTTTTTAGCCTCTAAGTTTGGAGTGACTCATTACATCTACAATAATAAAAGAGAAACATGCAAATTGACTATACCTCCGCCACACCTGCCAGCCAATCAGGAGTGGGTATGCAAATCAACCCAACAAAGATGGCTTGGCTTCTCCACTGTGACCAGAGCAAAGGCCTGGGTCCCAGGTGCCGGAGGAAAACCGGTGCTGGCAGTCAGGGGAAGGAAGGCCTATTGCACGAATCTTCCTGCATCAGGCCTCTAGTAGTAATGGAAAAGCAGACTACTGAACTGACTCTTGGGCTACAACAGAGGCTGACCCTGTGGTAGATGATGGCCTTCCAGGCAAAAGGAACGGCCTACACAGGCACAAGAGCAGGAGGTAGATGTTTACAATTAGGGAGGTGGTGTCACCATGGATGCTTGTGGGGAGGGGCTGGCGGGAGGGAAAGGCAGGCCAGTTTGGACCATCACGCAGGGGTGGGACTTTCTCCTGGACACCATGGCGAGGTTTTCAAGGAGAAGGACAATCATCTGTGGATGCCAGGAAGAGGACCAGTAGCCATGCAGACGATGGATTGGAGGGAGGCGAGGCTCATTCATTCAAAAAAATCTTCATCGCCATCCATGCCAGCGCCAGCCTCTACGCCACGAGCTTGTTCAAGAGAGGAAGGCAGCGGAGGTGACGGTGGAAAGAGACCCCAAGGATCTTTAAGGTCGAAGATCAATTTTACGGCTCCATAAACCTGAGCTATGAGAGTGAAGGGGGACTCGGGAACGCTCTGGTTTCCCACTTGTGAGCAGAGGGGCATGCCGGACACAGCAAACGGGAGGACAAGGAGGGCCCAGGAGGAAGAGGGAAGGGCCCGGTGACGTTTTAAGGGGATGAGGCCATTGCACAGGCGTCTGGATTGATAGCCGCTGGGCCTCAGGGGAAGCGGCTGGGCTTTAAGCACAGACAGGAAATGCCCCTGCCTCACGAGACCATGGAAGGGTCTGTAAAATGGGGAGCAAACTCCTGGAGGGAGTCAGTGTCTGGGGCCAGAGGGAGGAAGAGGAGGCAAGGAGAAGCGGTGGGAGAGACGGGCAGCGGGGAGTGCGGCCAGGAGCTGGGATGGAGAGCCTTGGGGAGGAAGGGGTGGGGGCACCATGGCCTCTGGTTCCTGTTGAGTGGGAGACAGGGAGGGGCCATGAGGGGAGGGGACTGCATTCTCTCTGGGAAAGAGGAAATGGGACCCCATCTAAGGTGCGGGCGGGCCTAACTGGAGGGAAGGGCTGAGGGTGACTGGCGGGTAGCGTGCTGGGCAGCAGAGAGGTGAAGGGGGTTTGGTCTCAGCTCCACAGGAGGCGAGTGTCCCACCAAGCCTGATGCTCCTCCCCTGGGCAGACTGCTTTCACCCGGAACCTCTCTCCACCCGTCATCCTTCTCCCTCCGGCGCCCATTGCTTCTGCCTCTGCTTCGGCCTCAGCTGCACCCACTTCCTCTCAGCCTTCTTAGACCAGGGGTGGGTCCCAGTCCTTCACCTAGCCCCTGCACCTGTCACCTGTCACTGGTGCTCACAGGGGCACTGGGAGAGGGTGGTGTGGGCTCGGGGAGGCAGGAAAAGGAAGGAGGAGGAGGGGGAGGTTGGCTTGATGTGGGGAGAGCATGGGGCATCCGGTGTGGGAAGCTGCAATGCTCTCCCAGGACACTCCTGCAGCCGCCCCCCACCCCCAGCCCTCTCTCCACCCGCCTCCTAACCACTTCACCCCAACGCCCGCCCCCACTAGGCACCTCCACGAGGCCCGCAGCCAGAGAAGCCAGGCAGGTGCTCAGCGCCACCTCTAATGTGCTCCATTACAACGCGCCACAATAAGGTAATTATGTTAGAAACTAATAAACGTGTCAGTCTTTCTGGAAATATTTTTCCTTCCAGCGAGGGGGAACCGGCGCCTGCTCCCCCGGTGCCGCTCGTTGCCGGGACATATTAATGAACTCGGGCTCCGCCGCCGCGCGGCGCGCGCATTACTCACCGCTGTCTCGGGGCTGCCGGGATGGGCGTGCTCCCCTCCCCGGTCATTGTTTAATTTCGCATCCTCCTCGGACTGACTGCACTTGGGGTTTGTGCCTCCTGCACCAGAGCCCCACCCCCCCGTGGAGTCCCCAAGGATTTGTCCCTCCTTCCTCTCCCTCTATGGCTCCTCAGGTCTCTGGTTCTCAGGACCCATGTTGGGTCCAAAAAAAAGGAGGCAGGTTCGGGCTCTGGGTCCCTGGGTTGACAGAAATCACTGAGCCACACCGGCCGGGCTCTGCTGGTTTAGTTCTATATCCGTGTGCCACTGATCCCCCGTGATTCCTGGTACTTTATGTGAATTCCTCCAAGCAGAAAGGGGTGACAAGAAGTGGAGACCCGGAGACTCTGGCAGGTGTGCGTTCAAGGGCCAGGGTTGCCCAGGATGCTTTGGGTACGGCTGTTAGGCAGCGCAGGAGTTGCCAGGTGCTCACCCTGGTTGTAGAGAAATCTCCAATGACGATTCTGGCATGTTTGGCTTTAAGGGGCAGAGCTACTTATAAATCCCACAGGGCAGTTATGCCGCACATATTCAATGCAGCAGAAGAAATGAACTTGTAGTATAGAACTGCTAAAAAATCAAACCCATGGTGAGCGCACGTGCCCAAAACCGGTTGCTTTGTTTTAGGCGGGTTATTCCTGAGCCTTCCTGCGGGCAATTAAGTAACGAAGCTGCAATCCACTTGTGCCCCGTGACAGCGAAGTGATAATGGAACAAAAAGGAAGATAATGATTACCCTCTCCCTCCCCCCCATTTTTCTCTAACGAGAATCCAAAGGGATCTCACATCATCAGGGCACACATTCACAGGAAAGGGGCCGGAGCGCATCTTGTGTGGCATCGCGTGGAGCGGGCGCCAGGTCTGCCGGGGACTGCCTGCTCGTGTCACATCGACACTGGAATCTGACCACGCCGCCTACACGAAGCTCCTAGCCGCTGGCCCATAGCCAGCTCCGAACCGTCAGGTGGCCCGGCGAAAGCTGCAAACAATCAGAGGTTCTTCTTGTCAGGTTCCTCTTCGAGATGAAAATGGGTGTCGGGGTGTGTGTGTGTGGGGGGGCGTGAAGCTGTGGGCACCCCTCCACCCCCCATGGGGCCATTACTGTGTGCAAAGCTCAAAAGTCTGGTGTGGGAGCCACCCACTGAACCTGTAGTTTCAGGGAGAGAGGTAGATAGACTATAAAATGGTAAAGACAGCCAAAACTGGTTTGGCTCAGTCGGTCTGTGGACTGAAGGGTCCTAGTTTGATTCCGGTCAGGGGCATGTACCTTGGTTGCAGGCACATCTCCTGTAGGGAGTGTGTAGGAGGCAGCTGGTCGATGTTTCTGTCTCATGGATGTTTCTAGCTCTCTATCCCTCTCCCTTCCTCTCTGTAAAAAAATCAATAAAATATATATATTTAAAATGGTAAGGGCAGAGCTCCTCTCCTCACCTATCCAGGAGCCATGAGGAACCGGAACGGGTTGGCACAGAGTCCCCTCCAGATTCAGTGCAGGGTGCAGAAGTCCCTGCCCCGCCCTGTGGTTTCTCAGCCAGGGCTCCAGGGAACCAATGAAACGCGATACTTTGGGAGCCTTTGTTTACAGAGAGGCCATGTTCCCAGGTGGGAGCGGAGTGGGTGCGAGCCAGGGGCCAGCCTCTCCCTCCCCCGAGGACATCCAATGCAGGAGGCTGCCACAGAGCAGCAGTGGCCTTCGGAGGCAGGACGCTGTCAGCCTGGGGACCCCCTGCAGGGTGGCGGCCAGAGGGATGGGGACTGGCCTCACTCGCCTCCCCACCGTGGTCTGTGGCCACAGCGCCATTGGCCGCACCCTGCGGGAGCCACAGAGCACGAGGGCCCCCCGGACGGTCCAGGTGGTTGAGCTCCCCAGCCCCCAGGGTCCAGAAGGGAAGGGAGTGGGTGGGAGCAACACACTGGAGACCTCGGGACGCACCCTGGGGCTTCCCTCCCATTTCCCCGCTGTCCGTGCTGCTGTGTGCATACCTGTGTGCGTGTGCCCATGTGGCTTCACTGAGGTAAATCTGACTGTGGACCGGCAAGACCCAGGGGCACCCAAATGTGGGATCAATGCCACCACCTTTCGTG
The DNA here is from genome assembly GCA_963693515.1 of Pipistrellus nathusii. NCBI lineage: Eukaryota > Metazoa > Chordata > Mammalia > Chiroptera > Vespertilionidae > Pipistrellus > Pipistrellus nathusii. The sequence goes on along the minus strand of OY882873.1, from coordinate 44,848,167 downwards.
GACATCGATTCACTGCGAGGAAGTGACAGCAGAGGCCACGCACCTGAGGCCCTCAAAACGGTGCCTCAGTGACCCCCAGCGCCAGAGTTTCACAGGGGAGGTCAAAGGGCCCTCGCTTCCCCAGGGCTCCTGGGGTCCTGACCGGTCAGCCCTAGGGCTCGGCGCTCTCTCTGCTCCTTCCCCGTCTGGCTGGGCGACAGGGTGCAGATGGAGAAGGGGCCGAGGCCAAAATTCCTAAGGCAGATTCTAGTCACCCCAAGTCTCTCTCTCTCAGCCCCTTCCTCACCCCCTTCTCACACTTCCACCAGGTTACTAGGTAAACATCGTTTTGAAAGGATGGCTTCCTTTGGGTACTAATTATCTTCTCTCCCAATAAATGAGGATTTAATATGCAAGGGTGATTTATAGTCGCGGGCTCTGTATAATTTTCAGGTGTTAATTATAATTATTAAAAATTATTAAAACTGAGTACCATTTACGTGCCGAGAACTTTAAAAGTGCTTTTGTAAAGCGTCTTCAATCTACTCAACAGCCCTAATGGCACTTTAATTCGCAGACGCTGAGATTTCGAGGGGGTTAAACATCGTGTCCGTGGACCCACGAACGTGGCTTTTGTTGGAAGAGAAGGTAATTATTACCTAGTCAAGGGCATGTACCTTGGTTGCGGGCACATCCCCAATGGGGGGTGTGCAGGAGGCAGCTGATGGATGTTTCTAACCCTCTATCCCTCTCCCATTAATATATATAAACCCCTCCCTCCTGCAGCCCCACCGACCTCAGACTTGGGTGGATGGCCAGGTCACCTGGGGAACTCTAAACGCGCCCCTGCCTCCAGCACCCAGGAGAGCATGCTCTGAGGGGTGGGTTTAAGCACCATAACTTCAGAAAGTCCCCGGGTGAGTCCCCAACAGGCAGCGAGGGCCAGAGGGCTGCTCTGGGTGGCTCTCTCTCCAACGGCCAAGGGCCGGGTGTGCAGGTGCTGCTTTGCAATTCCAAGGCGGCTTCACCGGAGTGTAATTGGTCTCCCTTGGAAAAGGTCGCTAGACATTTGCAGGGATTTCACGGAGGCCGGGCGAAGGGAGCAGCGGCCTGGGCCAGGGGAGTGGCACGCGGGGAGATTAATGGGGTAAGGGGTCCCTTCTCTAACAGAAGACAGGGGGGCACCTGTGAATGTTGGGGTTCCACCGGGCCTTGCGAACAGGGTTCTGTGCACCCCGGTGTTCCCCGAGAGCCGGCCAATGGTCTCCGCTCCCAGCTCCACGGCGGGCATCACGCATTCTGCACGCACACTTGACTTTGAAAGGAACTCCAGTGCTGGCCTGGCTCTCGGGCAGACTAGATTATAGGATTACATGTTCACCTCCGGGCACGGCCCCGGGGAGTCCGCTCTCCTCTCTTTCCATGGATGTAAGCCGTCAGAGCTAAAGGTTTTCCCCCTTTCTTCTCTCATCTTTCTTTGGAAATTGTTCTGTGATCGTTGCTTTTGTTTTGCTGGCTGATCCCGAGAGAGAAACGAAGGCAAGCCCCTGTTCTGAGGTTACCTGTGATGCTGCTCACCCCCTGCCCCCCGTTACAGAACCCCACCTCCATTCTATCGGTGGAAAGCAAAGCTGCCCACGTGGGCTTCAGGCCGCCAAAGCCAGAATTTCGAATTTGCTTTGAGCTCGTGTTCGATCCCCATTGCTCGTAAGCATGCACATCGCTCAGGTGAAGGAGACACCTGGAGTGCTGGCAGGCCTGACTCCTTTACGGCATTCAGGCTTCACGACAAATTACTGGGAACACAGGTAAAAGTGGGCTTTACAGATGGGAGAGCCTGCTGGCTGGAGCCTTCGTTTCTAAAATTCAACATTTCCCTCCCGGTGCCGGGCTGGAGTGCAAGAAGTCAGAAACACCTGGGGGCCTGGAGGGACAGCTTTCTGTCCTGACGCTGACATAGCAGCCTCGGTTCCCCAGGCTGCTCCGAAGGCCCCTGGGCTCAGGACCTCCTCAGACCCCCGACTGTGAGGGGGGAGCCCTGGAGCCGGATTTCGAGCAGGTGAGCTCAGGAGCTGACTAGGGTGGGCCTTCCTTCCATCAGAAGGTGCAGGAGGTGGGGACGGGCTGCGGAAAATGGCCCACAGGGGGAACCAAGTCCCTCTGTGACCTGCCAGGCCTTTTGACCATTACTGTTCAGGCTTGAGTGTGGGGCCTCGGTAGGAGTTTGGTGAAGAGGGTTGGGGACATCTCCCACCTTCTCTAGCTGAGCCCTGAGAGTTGGGTGGCTGCAGCCCGCAGGTGATTCCCCTCCCTCTCCTCTCCCCTGTGCCCATTATCTAGGGACCAAGGCATAGAATCCAGAGCCTTGTTCTCGCCTCCTCCTGGGCACCTGCTGCTCCCATCAGCCCACAGGAAGGCTTGCACGCCTCGGGGGGGACATCCCAGGCCTGTCGCCCCGGAAACGGGCATTGAGGCCAGGCAGCAGGCGTTTGATGGCTTGAGGCAGGGAAAGTGGGGAGTGGAGATGGAGGGGGGCCAGGGTTTGGGCCATGAGGCTCAAGAGGGATTAGACTAGACAGGGAAAATGAGACTGCAGCCAGAGAGCCTTCCAAACAGGGAGGCCTGGCCGCCACTGATTGGCTGAGTGGGCTGTCACTCACGGCAGGAGCCGTCCCCTGCCCAGTGCCCAGCTCCAGAGTCTGATCGCCCATTTAGAGCTCATTCTGCTGTAATGTGTTGGCTCAAAGGTCGGAACAGACTTCTTAGGAAAACAAATGTCATCCTGGCCCTCGGTGGGGATCTTGACGACAGTTTTCCCAAAGTTCAGCCCAATTTGAGCTTTACGTTCCCCTAGGGGACGGGAGCGGCTTATGGGGGAAGAGGAGGAAACTGGGGGTGGGGATGGGGAGTAATATGTCCAGAGCGTCTGGGTGTGAGGAGGGAGGACAGGCAGGGCTGATGGGGCCCGGGAGGCCAGGAGAGAGGGCACTTTATAAATCACCAGCTCCCTTTTAAAAATAGAGTTTAATCTCCCTTCGCTTTGCTTTTGAATGTATTAGCCGTTTCATTTCCTTGGGTAATAACTCATCCCAGCCCCAGCCCAGGGAGCGGCGCGGCCCAGACATGGCATTTACCGTCCTCACCTTCCAGGGGAGATTTTTCAGCCGCGTCCCCTTCAGAGCACACATCCCAGGCGCCTGTGGATGTGCCGGGACCTTTTTATCTGACACTGTGGGCACCAGGGCTCCTGGGCCTGTGCCTCCGGTTGTGAAAGGAGTCAGCAGCCGGCTGTGGTGAGACAGGGAGACCCAGTGTGGACAGGGCTCCGTCTCCCCGGGGCGGACTTAGCGGGACCACCCGAAAAGCTATTTCAGTGCCGTCTCCCAGCAGGAGGCTGGCAGATGCCCGCCTGTGCCATGCACTTCCTCATCCTTCCGGTCTCTCTGCCAAGGAAAAAGGCTCGATGGCCAAGGAGAGTGACGATGCTCTCTCACCAGGGAAAAGGCTTTTCCCGAACCCCCTCTCCCCTCACATCCCAGGGAAGGCCCGGCCCGGCACCCAGGCATCTGGCTGGAAGGGAGCACGGGGCCCCTCAGGAGCCAGCGCCCCTTCCTGAGTGACGGGAGGGCTTCTCCCTGGTCTTCTGGTTTTCAACGTTAGTCCCACTGGCCTGGCGCTTACTCCGCAAGGTGTCACCTGTCTCCCCTCTCCCCATGATGGCTTCCTCCTCTGTGTGGCTATGGGAAGGCTGGCTGGATCAGGAGCCTGACTCCAGGTCTGTCTGTCTATCTGTCTGTCTGTCCACACGCACAGCCAGACTCCATTGCTGCCTGGTGGAACCTGACTCCCAAACCCAGACCAGTGCACTCAGAAGCTCTGGGGTATCAGGACTGTGGAGGCGCTCCAGGGGTTCCATAGGAGCCATGTTTGAGAAACACTGCCCTACAGCCTTGCTTGCCCTGGCGCAGTCTGGGACCTCAGCATCACCCAGGAGCTTCTTGAAAACCCCGGCTCTGGCCCCCACACCAGGCCTGGCGAATCAGAACCCGCATTTTAACAGGACCCCAGGGGGACACATGCCACCACCTCCTCCTGCTGTCAGTCCTGTTGTGCTGGAGGCGGGGTCACAGGTCCCCAGGATAGGAGAGGGGGTGACACCTGTCTCCTGGTTGTCATCAACTTGAGCCAATTTAACCTGCCAGGGAGAGGGGCTGGAGCAAAAGGGGGAGGGCAGGAAGGAGGGGCCCTCCAGACCCAGCCTGCCAGTCACACGCAAATCAACATCCCGGAGGCTTCCTGAATCAGGGCCCAGAGGTGAGATTCAGAACTGGTGGTCGGTCCGGCCAGTGTAGCTCAGTGGTTAAGTGTCTACCTATGAACCAGGAGGTCACAGTTTGATTCCTGGTCAGGGCACATGCCCAAGTCTCTGGGCTGGATCTCCAGTAGGGGGCGTGCAAGAGGCAGCCGATCTATGATTCTCCCATCATTAATGTTTCTATCTCTCCCTCCCTCTCCCTGCTTCTCCGAAATCCACAAAAATCTATGAAAAAAAAAGATCTCGTGGTAAGGTGGGGGAGGCCAGCACTCCAGATCCCCTTCTCCCGGCAAAGCGCTCCCGTGGCCCCGGCCTGGCTCAGGAAGCACCTCCCGGTGAAAGGCTGGCAGAGGGGTGTCTGGCGGGGGCCCCTCTTCCCAGTCAGAGCCCCCCTCCCCTGCTGCTCCTTCCCAGAGCCGGCAGGCTCTTGGCACCTCGCACATTTGTGTCTTATTTGTCAGAATCATAGCTCAATGTCAAGACCTTAATGGCTGAGCGTTTTCTGCAGATGAGCGCGGCTCTCCCGTTAATGGGCAACACCTGTGCTCTGCTGCGGGGAGGAGAGGCAGGGGTGGAGGAGGGGCGGGGAGCTTATAGGTCAGTGCTCAACCACTGGGCCACACCGGCCGGGCTTTGATGTGCTTCTTACATTGAACCCAATTAGGCTCTGAAGTCCAATGGGCCATCATTGCTGCGTGGAGCAGAGGTTCTGCTGGATCAAGCGTCTCCGAGCAGGGGACTGGGTACCCACAGAGGACCACTCCCTGGGGGAGGGGCCCGGCACCTCGCTGCCTGGGTACCAGACCTGAGCCGGGGCCACAGGCAGCTTAACCCGCCCGCCGGAGAGGCTGGCGCTCCGAGGTAAATAATTGCTACAAAAAGGCTCCACTTAACCCTCTTTTTTGCAAACCTAAGACTGTGAGTCAACCCGCAATTAACCTTTCCTCCCAGATCCCGCGCTCGATGCAAAACGCTTTGTTCCGAAGGCGGGAAAGCTGTTTCAGAATTGCCTTTGTTTCCGTGTTGATGCCAACCCAGAGCTGGTCAGCTCTGCCCGTGCCACCAGGCACACTTGTCAAAGTCACCAACTGGCTGTCAAAAGCCAGGCCCTTGGGGGAAGACCACCCCTGGCTGTGCCCCTCCCAGCCCCAGCCCTTCCCTGCCTAGTCCACCGGCAGCTAGCTGCAGGGAGGCCTGGGCACTTTGTTTAGAGGTTCCATTAAAACGACGAGGTGCCCTCTTCTCTTCCATCGCCTCCTGGCATCTCCAGCCGGACCTGAACCCATGTTTGGCCGGCAAACGGGGTGGACAGACAGCAAGGCCTCAAGGAGTCTATTTTTGGAGAATTACTAAGCTCATATACCAACCTTATTTTTATCCCCAACTTTTTTTTTGTTTTTATTTTATGAGCTAATAGGCCAGTTGGCTCTGCTCAGGGCACCTGCCAGGAAACAGGGGCAGAGGGCCAGGGGGTGTGCAGGCCCGAGTGAGATGATGCCCGTAGCTCTGGGCAGGTCACGGTGCTCAGGGCTTCTGTTCCTCCCAGAATACCTCGCGGAGATATTGATCTGCGTGGTCCGTGCCCTCTTTATATTAATGAAGCAGCTACTCTGATATTCTCCGAAATGGCCCAGATATACGCTCCCTGGCCGGGGGCCCTGAGAGCCACCGTTTCTCATCCAAGCAATTAAGGGATTCATGGGCGGCCGGGAGGAGAATGGAGGCAGGGACGGATGAATAAGTGATGAACAGCCATGAAGGAGTATTATGCGGCCATTAAAAATATATACGGGCAAAGGAGCGTTAACGACGCCGGGAATGCTCACAATATAACATCAAGCCTACAGAAGGAGGCCTGGGAACTAAGCCCCAGGGCACACGTCGAAAGGAATACTGCCCAGGGGTCCTTCCTGACATGTGTCTGGATTCTCATTCCTTGGAACCTGCCCTCACCCCAGTTACTTTTATTTTATTTTTTATTTTTGGATTCAAGCTGTGGACCCAGGTGTGGGGGGGGGGGGGGCTGTCACTCTGATGGAAGGACAGTCAACACCCACTACAGACAACACAGCACATTTATTGATTTCCAAAGGTGGGGTTTAAGGTCTAAGGCATTTTGAGTGTGCCCAGGTCCTATTCATTCCTCATTCCTTCCCCATCTACTTTTAAATGGTTCATTATTCTAGAAACCTCTTAAACTATAAAACAGGACACTCTCCATGTAGAAATAAGTGCCAATTACACCAAAAAATTAATAAATTCAAATTACATAGAAATGAAAGCTGTCTCCTGCAATGACCACCATGAATCATTTGGTATATAGTCTCCGGAGCATTCAATGTAACATATATGTGTGTGTATAGTAACTCTGCACCTGTGCACATGTGTGTAGACATGCGTGTAAATGCATGCACACACATAGGTATAGTGCTGCACGTGTTATACACATAAGATACATGTACATATAAATGTGGATGTTAACGCTCAAAGGAAAATGAGATAAAATTATACATGTGCATGTGATTATTCAGATTATGTTGAGGACATGCGATTACTTTTCTGATTAAAATTTGTTTTCTTATTAAAATTAAAAAAAAAAACACTTCTGTGCCCACACGCAATTGGTGATCTGTGCAGAACACGCAGCCGGGCGTCCTCCTGGCGGGCAGCTCCCCGTGCCAGGCTCCTGCCAACGCCAGTGACCACCTTCTCCGGGGCTTTGCTCCGCTGGAGGGAGCGAGGCAGTCAAGGGCCGTAAGTGCCAGAGAGTAAGCGACCTTGGACACCCTCCACCATTGTCACTTTCTGGGGACAACTCCATGCAATCTGCTCCCGTGTGGTGGCCTGGGCCCCTGAAAGTAAGTAAAAACCTGGACCTTTGTGCTTTTTCCCGGTTCCCCGGGGGCGAACCCTGCTCTAGGTGGAATAGCATCCCCCCCAAATCCAGATGCTGGCGTTCCAGTCCCCCGTGTGACTACATTCGGAGAGAAGGCGTCTAGGGAGGTCATTTAGGTTTAAGGAAATCATATTCACCCACCGGGTAAATGACTTCTTCTTGAACCCTTGTGTGGCTGGAAGAACCCGGCTCCCCAGAGGCCACCACGTGCCAATTCCTGAGACCGGTAACTGTTTACCGTCATGGGATCAGGGACTTTGCAAATGGGATGATTCAATTTAGGATCTTGAAATGGGTTAGCAGGGTGGGTGCAATGTGAGCCCAGGCTCCTTATTAGAGGGAGGCTGGAGGGTCAGAGAAGTGGAAGTGATGAAGGCTGGAGATCTAACTATTGCTTGGCTGGAGGGGCCACAAGCCAAGGAATGCCGGCCGCCCCAGAAGCTGGGCCAGGCAAGGAGCAGAGTCTTCACTGGGGTCTCCTGAAAGGCACACAGCTCTGCTGGCACCTTGATGTTAGCACCATTTTGGACTTCTGATCTTCCAAACTGTAAGAGGAACGATAGCCTGTGATCACTTGTTACACCACCATTCGGGATTCAGACACCCTAGCTCATGGCCGGCTTTTGGAGGGAGCCACCCCCAGGCCACCGAGAGGACTTGGCTGTTGCTCTGGGCAAAGAGAGAGCTCTGGGTGTGCTGAGCAGTGGGTGGCCTGCTCTGGCTCCTGTGTTGAGAGGGGCTGTCGGGGGCAGGGATGGTGGTGGTGGCCTAGCCAGCGTGGCAGTGCAGTGACAGAAAGGACCCGGATAGGATTCTGGAAAACCTGACGTGGAGCCAGCAGGGTTTCCTGCCTCGTGGGATGTGGATGGCGGAGAAGGAGAAGCATCCGGATGGTTCTGAGCCCCAGCCTAAGGCACTCACCACAAGGCCCAGATGCAGGGACGTTTGTCTGCCAACAAGCGAGGCGACACCCTCTGAGGGAGAACTCTCAGCACGACCCCTTGGGATGGCAGTGACCGCCCTGCAATGGAGGTGTCCCAGGCGTCCGCGGTGGAAGTAAGAATGCTTAGCGTGTTTCCGTACATAGCTGATCAGCGGGCCACCGAGCGGGTGGAGAGGAGCAGCAGAGAACCCAGAGGGGACATCCTAACATCAGCCTGAGGGGCGGAATGAAGCATCTCCTCGCTGCCCCTGGTTGGGAGACCCCAACCTCAACCCCGGGCCACTCTGTGCTTCGGCCCCCCGCACGTCCATGTGGCTGTCGGCAAGTGGCTCCGCAGCCCCACCTCAGAGCCGCGTTGCCAGGGCCGGGGGGTGGGAGTCCTCAGTGATGCTTCGACTGGTTACGCGGGACCCCTCTGAGCATCCGTGTTTCTCTGCTCATTGAGTTCCAAGCAGGAGATGCTCTTCATGCCAAGGACACTAAACACGCCCGCCCGTCCCCACCGAGCCCGGAGGATTCCGCCTGTGGCAGAGGAAACGCAGCCAAAACAGGACAGAAATAAAACGCTCCGTGTGGAGAGACCGAGAGCCGCGGGGTCTGCCTGTCGCTGCCAACTTCCACGGAGCATATGGCGGGCCCGGAGCCTGTCAAGGAAATGAATCCCCCGAGGAGCGCGGCGCTCACAGAGCACTCGGCGCTGACAGAGGAGGCGCCGACGGGGACAGAGCGATAGCGGCCTCAAAGCCGGCCCTGGAGTAACGTGGGGCCAGGAGGACCTCGGCGGGCCGCCCGCACTGTCCCGTAGCCGTGGTCAGCCCCCTGTCTGGATAAGGAAGGTGGGGTCCTGGTAGCAGAACCTCTGACAGCCCCTCTGGTTCTGTAAACCCAATGAGGTCATAGAGCCGCTCTCCAGGCAGAGGTTGGACCCTAGATGGCTATACAGATCATCCTCGGGTGACGGCGGACTTGACCTTCATCGTTTCGTGGTTATGTCGCCATCTCCTATTTATTTATTTATAAATATATTTTATTGATTTTTTTACAGAGAGGAAGGGAGAGGGATAGAGAGGTATTATAGAAACATCGATGAGAGAGAAACATCGACCAGCTGCCTCCTACACACCCCCTACTGGGGATGTGCCTGCAACCAAGGTACATGCCCTTGACCAGAATTGAACTGGGACCTTTCAGTTTGCAGGCCAACCCTCTATCCATTGAGCCACACCGGTTTCAGCCTCCCATTTATTTATTAAAAAAAAAATAGTTCTGTCATGTCAACTTCTGTACATATGTGCTTTATGTTTTTTATTGTTTATTTACCACAAGTAAAGGTCAGGAATTGTTGTCTTTTAAATTTTTTTTTTTTTTTTTTTACTGTTTCACTTCATCACTGCTGTGTGTGTGCTCCACGTGAGTGATGTGGGTGCTATGGAGGTGGGTTCCGACGGGGAAAATCGGGTTACATCGCGCCATAGGAACAGATCTCCGATGTAAGCCAAGGACTTACTGTGTGACTGTGCCCCCCAAGTCCTAACACCCCAGGCGATGGGGTGAGGAGGTGGGGCCTCGGGGCGGAGATGGGAGCTGAGTGGGTCCCGATGCTGGAGCCCTGATGGAGGAGGTCCCGGAGTTCCCCACCCCCTCTCGCAGGTGAGGGTACAGGAGAAGTCTGTTCACTCTGTGAACAAACATCGACACAAGGTTTGCTTTGTGCCAGACCCATGCCAGGCGCTGCCATATAACGGGCTCTCAATGAATACGTGTGGGCCTCCAGGGACATACACCTTAGGAGCGCACCGAGGCAGAGCACCAGCACTCACATCCACGTGTTTCCAGACCTCTTCCCTCCATGTGAGGTCCGGGGAGAGGGCTGTGGGCATGGCCTGGGGTACCAGCTCCGGGAGGGGCGGGGCCTAGGTTCTCTGCATGGTGTTCACACACGCCAGGTGCTTGCCAGGCTTGCTGTGGCCGGGACGTCCCTCCCACCCTGCTCGTCTCCCACCCTTGCAGGAAAAGCACGCCCGCCCAGGGCTTTGGCGAGTCCCCTCTCCCAGCCCCCGCTTCCAACCCAGGCCCCGTTCCTTCTCTCCGCCACTCAGACCTGTCGGCAAAGGGGAACCGGACCTGCGTTTCTGACCTGCCGGTCGCATGGGTCCCGAGTCTCACCATCGACAGCTGATGGACCACGGCTTCCGGCCAGGTTCCCAGCCAGGGCAGAGCCTCGGACGAGCGGTCCCTCCCCATTATAAATATCTATGGAGTGCAATGCCAAATAATTGTGGGGCATATTTCACCCTGCCTGTTGAACACATTGCAAGAAAGGAATTGATCCCTGCTGTTTCATTTATTAGATGGTGTAATACCACAAAAATCGTTTCCACAATATCCCAAACTAAATCATTTATTCTTGACAAGAATCCAATAAAGAGCTCAATCCTTCTCCGTAGGCAGATAAAGCACAGATTAATGGGGCTGCCTAGATCAAAAAAGTGCTGGGCACATGAAAGCGAGGCCGGGAGCGAAGGCCCCGTCCTCCTCCTCGCCTCCCCAAGGCTTCCCGGGCTCAGGGTTTTATTACAAAAAAGCCGCCTAAGTATCACAGGCTAATCCGTAAATCCCAGCCTAGTAAAATATGTGACGGATTTGTAAATTGTGCCCTTTACAAATCTGATTGAACTTTTCTCCCTTTTTTTTTTTTTTTTCGTTGGGAGTTTTGCCTTCCTCTTCTCTCTCCTCTCACCTTTTCCCACCTCCCCCGGCAGCAAGGGGCCTTGGGAAGGGCAGGGGGGTATGCTCAACCCCCTCCCATGACCCCCCTCTGACCTGTGGAGGGCGGGTGGGGATTGTGGGGGGAACAAGAGGCTGAGAAAACCCCGAGTCTCTCTCTGTGTACTGTCTGTGGGAGCTTGGGTGTGGCCGGCGTCAGGGGTTGGGGCCCCCTGGCTGCCTGGTTTCCACTTGGGGAAGGGCTGTGGCGGTGGGAAGTTGTACCTCACTTCCTGTGGGCAGACGGGGGAAGCAAGGTGGGGATCCTCAGAGCCACCGATGGCTGGCTGGAAGAGCCTTTGCAAGCAGACCTCCACCTGCCCCTGAACTTGAGCCTTGAACTATCGTAAACCCCACAGCAGAGGGGCCTTCGAGGCCCATCGTGTGTGTCATCCCACGCTCTCCTCTGTGTGCGCTCCAGCTCGGGCGCCAGCAGGGATTGGCCGGGGATTGAGCGTGTTCCCAGAGGCAGGGCTCGGAGGGCGAAAGCCGAAGAAATCCCTGGCAAACTTCTCTGCTGATGAGCTCTGATCTGTCTGCGCCCTTCCCCTCGCAGCGTTGGGGCCCCAGGACCTGCCGCCTGCCACCTGTGCTCGTTGGCAGGTTCCATAGCCTTTCGCAGCCTCCGTTTTCCCATCGGAAAAATGGGGATAGAGCCGAAACCGGTTTGGCTCAATGGATAGAGCGTCGGCCTGCAGACTGAAGGGCCCCGCCCCGGGTTCGATTCCGGTCAAGGGCATGTACCTTGGTTGCGGGCACAGCCCCAGTAGGGGGTGTGCAAGAGGCAGCTGGTTGATGTTTCTCTCTCATCGATGTTTCTAGATTTCTATCCCTCTCTCTTTCTCTCTATAAAAACTCAATAAAATATATGTTTAAAAAAGGGGGATAGAAATCTGTGTCTCGCAGGGTCCCTGGGCAAGTTAGAGAGATGAAGCCAGGGAAGTGATGTTGCTGTTATCATCATCATCGTCACCGGAACACATCTCCTTGGGGGAGGCTGTGACACGGAGGATGAGGATGGTGGAAGGCCCTCCTGGAAGGAAGAGAAATGATATCTTTCCCTCAGCCCCTCACCCCTGCCACAGGCGCCCTGGCTGGAGCCCAGAGGGGAGCCTTTAAAGGAGCCGCTACACCGAGCAGCCGGGACGCAGATGATGGGCTGGGGAGCAGGCGCTCGGCCTGGCTCTGTGCCTCGAGTCACTCTGATTCTCTGGGGCTGCACCCCGGCACCCCAGGACCAGGGCTGCTTCCTCCCCTTACAGATTTCCGAAGGCAGAGCAAGGAGCTGGGATGGTTGCCCTGGCAACTTTCCTCCTTCACCTCCTCCCTCCCTCCCCCTTCCCTACACTTAGGCCCTGCTCTGCTCGGAGCTGGAGAGAAGCGGAGAGAGGCGGGCTGTGGGGCCAGCAGGGTTATGAGAGGTGAGACAAAGCAGCAACACTCGGAGGGCCAGAGCCCTGGCCCCCTCTCCCCGGCTCCTGCTCCCTCCCTTCCGTCGCTGTCCCTGAAGCCGTCCCCCCGGAGTTCCAGAGCGATGGCCGGGGCTGAAAGGACATCGGAGCGGGATGTGGGATGTGGGAGCCTAGGGCTGCCTTTCCTGGTCTCATGAGTGTCGTCCGTCCCTTCTTGCTCGAATGAGTCGTGAGATGGCCCCGGCGGCTCCGGGGCGGCCTCGGGAGGTAGATGGAGGGAGGGAGGGATGGGCTAGGTTCAGAGGAACCAAGAGCCTGTTGGCTGGACTGATAGGAGCCACAGGGAAGCCGAGCTCTCCGGGGACAGGAAGCAAGAACAGGCTGCGATGAGCAGGTGACCCAGGCAGCTGAAGAGCAGCCTGTGGCGCGGGCACCGGGCCCTCATGGTGGTGGTGCTGGCGGGGAGGAACGCGGAGGGAGGGGCAGTGGAGGGCGGGGGCAGTCCCTAAGCACCTGAGTGTTTGCGTGTGCGCGTGCATGTGTGTGCGTATGTGTGCGTGTGCAGTTGAATAGAGATGTCCTCTTTTGTGGCTTTGAGGAGAAGGTGGCAGGACAAAGTGGATGCAGAAGAACTGGGAAAGTGAGGGGTCCCCCTTCAGTTGGAGGTGACATGGTGTCTCTCTCTCTCCAACTACCACTCAAAAGGCCCAGTTGCCAAGACATGGATCTGGGCGAAGGGGGGAGGTCTCGGTCGATGGCACAGCCTGGGGTCTGGGTGCGGGAGCTCCTTAGTCACTAACCTGAGCCTCGTTTTTGCTCCGTTGTCCAATTGGGGCCTGAGGAATGACCACCCCAATGCCACCAGAGCCGCATGGATCTGCTTCTCTCTAACAGAAGGTTTTAAATAAAGTTTTATTGATTTTACAGAGAGGGGAAGGGAGAGGGATCGAGAGATAGAAACAACGAGGAGAGAGAACCCTCAATCGACTGCCTCTTGCACAACCCTTACCGGGGATCGAGCCTGCAACCTGGGCATGTGTCCTGACCAGAACTCGTGACCTCCTGTTCTTAGGCCGACCCCCAGGTGGGGGCACCCGGGCCCAGGCAGCACTGGAGGGCCATGCTGTGATGGGCGGAGGGACCGGTGAGAGCAGCCCTGGCAGAGGCGGGTGAACGCTGCAGTCACCCCTATTTATCGGGCTCCTCCAGCCCCGGAGGCCGGCTCTGCTCAATATCTTATTCCTGCTGCACCTGCCCAGGCAGCAGGCTGCGGGCGCCTTTGACAAATGGACGGAAAGTTTGTCTAGCTCTGCCGAAGCTTCTGTAAGTGCCTCTGTATCTTCCTCTGAAATGATATTGCCCAACTTCCTGTCGTGATTTCTCTCCCCAGTGACTCCTCTCTCCCTCGTTGCCAGCTCCCACGCACCCTCTCTCCTCCTCCCCTTCTAGGCGTGTGCATGTGATATGCAAAGATACAGGTGTGCATGCACTCACACACTCACCTGCACACGGGGCACCAATGGGCAAGACACCAGAGGGAATCTATTCACTAATAAGGAAGTGCACCATGCAGGCAGCACACATCCTCACCTGCACAGCCCCTCATCTGCATGGTCCCTCATGTGCTCACCCCTTCACATGCACGGTCCCTCACGTGCACCACCCTCACGTGCATGGCCCCTCACGTGCATGGTTACTCATGTGCATGGTCCCTCACGTGCATGCCCCTTCACATGCACGGTCCCTCACATGCACCATCCTCACATGCACCATCCTCACCTGCATGATCCCTCATGTGCACGGTCCCTCATGTGCTCACAGTTTCACGTGCACAGCCCCTCACGTGCTCCCATCCTCACCTGCAACGCCCCTCACGTGCACGGTCCTTCACGTGCTTGCACCCTCAAGTGCACCACCTTCACGTGCACGCCCCTTCACATGCACGGTCCTTCACATGCACCACCCTCACACACACCATCCTCACCTGCATGATTCCTCACGTGCACGCATGATTCCTCAAGTGCACCACCTTCACGTGCACGGTCCCTCACGTGCACGGTCCCTCACGTGCACGGTCCCTCACGTGCACGGTCCCTCACGTGCACGGTCCCCCACGTGCACAAAGGCAGTTGTGGTGAAACCTTCAGACTGCCCATTCTGCACCCATCTGGCCTCTGAGCTCTGAGTGAATGCTGCCCAGGGCCAGTGCGGGGCCCGGCTGCCCAGAGCCGGGTGGAGCTGGCTGGGCGGACTCGAGAGGGAGAAGCATGGTGCCGGCTGATCCCTGACCAAGGGCCCAGTGGGAGGAGCCCTCCCCGCCTTCCTCCTTCCTCCTCCGCCTGCCCAGCCCCGCGGCTCCCCGGCCAGCTGGAGGCTCCATCGCAACCACATCTGAAACAGCTCAGGAGCTGTGCACCGCCTGGCCGCCAGCCGTTTCCATAAATAACTTCCTGGGCCTGGCTTCCCCCCTCCCCCCCGGGTGATGTCATTGGCCACGGGCCACCCGGTGAGGTCACAGGCTTCCCCTTCCTCCACGCTCCCGCCCGGGTGGGGCGCCAGAGGCTCTCATGAGCCTGTCTGCACCTCATCCTGCTGCAGCCAGCCGAGGGGACGCAGGTTCCCCGCCATCTGGGACGGGGTGCGTGGCGGTGCCAGACGGCGCCTCCACCCCGCCCCCCCCGCCTTGTCGCAGCTTCTCCCCTCGCCGCCCGCCCACGTTTCCAGGTGACACGGACTCACGTGCTCCGTGAGCGAGCGGCTGGCACCTCCGAGGAGCCCAGCCAGCCCCGCATCCTGGCCACTCCACCCACACCCGGTGTGACTTCCGACGGGCTGCTTACCCTCTCTGTGCTTTCAAACCTTCAGGTCGGAGGTCATGATAGGACCTGTCTGTCTCGAGGGCTGTGGTGGGGCTCACAGGGGCTCGTGCCTATAAAGCAACACATTCCTGGGCTGATTCTGGGATCCCAGTTCCTGTGCTGAGTCGATAGGGTGAGCCTCTGTGTGTTGGGGAGAAGTGGGGGGAGGGGAAGGCTCTAGCTTTTTCTGTTTTCAAATATGTGATGGGCAGAAACATGGCGGTGTCCTCTCCATGGCTCTCACTCCCCCACCCCACCCCCCTAATCACCTAAGTGGCCATTTCCCTTCCATCTCCTCACTGTCGCCTCACTCTGGGTGGGCCAGCCTTATCCCCAGCTCTTCCGGGAGCCACACACCGCCTCCATATGGAAGTGCGCAGAGCCTGGTGCTAGCACTTTGGAAGCAGCTCCTGCAGGGGGCGCTCTGAGCCCCCACTGGCCCCACCTGGCCATCACTCCCAGCAGGAGCCTGGCTCCCTCCCTGGTCGGCCCTGAAGTCATCACACACAGACCAACGTTCTAAGACACAAGCTGACCAGCCACGGAGCCGTGGCACTGGTCCCCAGGTGTGTGTGTGTGGGGGGGGGGGTGTGCACAGAGGTGGCCGTGGGAGACGGCCGTCTGTGGAGCAGGAGGGGGGAGTTTTACCGGTGGTTTCCAGTCCCGTCCTGCCCCAAAGGTCGCCGTGGGTCACACGTGGCTGCTGAGCAGGGACACAGGGCTAGTGAGGGGCTCTAAGCATAGATGCGCCAAGTTTCAGTCCCTTTAAGATTAAAAAAAAAAAAAAAAATACACAGCGACTCCTGAACAACTAACTCCTTTATAGTTATTACATTTTGAAAGGATAGTCCTTAACGTATGTTGAGTTAAAACATAATATTAATCTCACCTGACTATTTTGTTTTTATATGTTTGGGTTATAGTTATGTGTGTGTGTGTGTGTGTGTGTGTTTCAATGTGGTTACTAGAACATTTGAAACTGCAGATGAGGCTTGCATGCGATTTCTGTTGGCCATGCTGGGCTGCTGTCGTGCTGAGTTCTGGGAAATACCCATTGTTCTCCTGTCCCCGGGGGTACTGACCTGGTTGGCGTTGTGAAACCGAGGGTATTGTAGCTGGTACCTTCAGCTACAATACCCACCCTCAACCCCACATTCAGAGTTCCCCGATGAGAGAGATTCCTGTCTGGCTTTCTCCCCCTGCGGTTTCTGCCTTCCAACCGCCCAGCACCCTAAGCTCGCCCTCACATCCGTAAGGGGAGGCTTCCCAAGGTTGGCCAGGCCCCCCGCCTCCAGTGCCCGTGGCCTCTCCAGGTTTGTTGTCACCCCCTCTCCCAAAACCCCCATAATTTTGTGCCTCCTGGATTTCCCCCTTAGAAATGTTGCCCTCTTCTTCACGGAGTTGGGTCTTATTCATTCTTTAAAAACCTAGGCCAGAAGTCACCTCCTCCATGAAGCCTTCCCAGAGCTCTCCAGTAGACAAATCACTCTAGGCCCGTGGTCGGCAAACGGCGGCTCGGGAGCCACAGGCGGCTCTTTGGCCCCTGGAGTGTGGCTCTTCCACAAAATACCACGGCCAGGGTGAGTCTATTTTGAAGAAGTGGCGTTAGGAGAAGTTTTTAAAAAATCTGGCTCTCAAAAGAAATTCCAATCATGCTCTTGATATTTGGCTCTGTGGACTAATGAGTTTGCCTACCATGGCTCTAGGCCATCAGAGAACTGTGCCCCCCACTCAGACTTCTTATGAGGACTCTGCCCCCACAGAAAGCACGATGCAACAGCCATTTCTGTTCACGTCGATCCCGGGCCAATCTTAGATGGCAGCTGCTCGGACGATGCCTAGTGGCTACATGAGGACACGGAGGCACAAGGAGAGGAAGCATCTTGCCCAGGACGGCAGTCTGGAGAAGAGGGAGCAGAGTTCCAGCCGTGGGGTCAGGTCCCAGGCCATGCTCTGCCGGCCGGGCCTGACGCAGGTCACACGAGGGAGAGTCCTGGTGCCTCCAAAGCACGGGTGTGTGAGAACCAGGACCTCTGTGTGTCCTCGCCAGCCTCTCCTGCCTCCAAGCCACATCCGGGTCTGGGTGCACAGCGGGGGCCCAGGAAACGCACCTGCCTGCCATCGCGGTGAGCGCGGGCTCTTCAAAGCCCTCTCCTGGCTGTGCTTTGAAACCCACTCGGATGCCCGCACCTCCCCGAGGCTGCCCCCCTCCCCCCTTTCCGCCTCGTTCCTCCACTCCGCTCCCCCTGCCTCCCTGGGGTCCTCTCCGCCTGCTTAAAACTCAGTTACTATCCTGCGACCTCTGCCAGCGGGAATTAATTCCCCGGTTACCACTGCATAAAAGCGGAGCGCTCTCTCTACGGTCTCGGCTCGCTTGCCCTTTCTCTCCGCGCAGGCCCCTCTGCACTTCCCGGGAATAAATAAGTACGGGAACTTTGATCAGCCTTGAGGAGCGCGGGCCTCAGCTCTGGCGGGAGCTGCCTGGAACCTCAGCGAGGGGGGGGGAGGGGGATTGGGAGGTGCGGGATCAGGACCCCTCTGTGCACCCCAGCCTAAAACTCTGTCCCAGGCTCGCTGCTCTGCACCCACCAACCCACGGCAGACTCTGGCTTGCAGGAGTGGTTGGTGTGTGTGTGTGGTGTGTGGAGTGTGTCTGTGTGTGTGTGTGTGGTGTGTGTGGTGTGTGTGTGTGTGTGTGTGTGTGTGTGTGTGAGTGTGTGTGTGTGGAGTGTGTGTGTGTGGAGTGTGTATGTGTGTGTGGAGTGTGTGTCTGTGGAGGAAGTAGAGCCCATGACCACCCCCACCTGTGACTGAGGGAAGTCCTTGCGGGGAGACAGGTAAGCCTCGTGCTCCAGGGGCTGCTCAGGGGTCCAGCCTCTCCTCCCGCCAGAAGGCAGGTCTGTGCGAGGGCTCCGGTCTCCTATTGTGGGTTCGTTGCCCTGTGTGTGTTTGGCTCCAGGGACACGGCTTTTGGGCCGTGGGCCACTCACAAACACGCCTTTGCAGCCCACGGGCTGGCTCCGCGGTGGCAGGCGGCCCCGCAGCCTGGCATCAGAGGTGCTCCGGTTAGGGAGTTTCCATAGCTGGGCCTTTCCCAACCCGACACCCCATCCCTCCCCCCCACCCACCCCAAAACATTCCTGATGATGGAGGCAGCTGTATCCGAGATAATGGCTTAATTAGGGGAAAATTACTTAAATTTCAGCGGCAGCGGCAGCAGCCAGTGGGCCTTTCTGACTATAAAAGCCTCTGACGCAGCTCGGAGAAAGGAGATCACGGCCCACCCCACACCCACGCCCCTCCTTCCGGGAGCAGGGGAGGGAGAGCCCGGCGTGGGCGTCATTGCCTGGCCTGGCCCTTTGCGCACACGCACACGCACACGTGCACACACCCACGCGTGCACCACCTTGGGCACCATCTCAGCTGGGCTCCACTGGACCTGGCGAGCCCGCGGCTCTGCCCCAGGCCGGGCCCACGCTGCTGGGTGAAGGGTCAGGGAGCAGATGGGGCAGGCGTTCCGGGCCACAGGATCGGGGCCGCAGGTGCGCCCTCGGAGCGGGGAAGCAGGTGTCAGATGCACTTGTACGGGCGTGGCTGCTTCCAGGACAACCTCACCAGCCTGGCATCAGGCGGGGGCGGCCCCGGGCCCGTGGCTGACCCCCATCCGTGGCTGAGCGCTGGGGATGCGGCTGCTGGGATGGCTCAGGTGGTTCTTGGTGCCGCCCACGCACCACGGGCCCGGGGAGCCGAGGAATGACCGCTCAATGGCTGCCAGGTGTGGGTAGGAAGATGGGCTTGGCAGAGGGCAGGCCTGGCCTCCCGTCCCTGCTGGGTGAGCTTGGGCCTGGGCCTAAACTCTGAGTTCCCGACTCTCTTCTCCCGATTGAGAGTAGCGATCACGCCTTCCTCCTGGGGCCCCGGGGACCATGAGGGGGCGTGAGGGTGCAGCTGTTCGGCCTGTGCTCGCCTGGTGGGTCCCCTTTAGGGGTGGGAAGAGAGTGCGCTTGGGTCTTGGTGCTGGGCTCTCAGGCGAGCCTGTGCTGAAAGGATTTGGGATTCCTGCCTCCTCTTTCTCTGAACGTGCCACAACCCTGTCATTCCTTCTGGTTGTGCTTCTGGGGGACCACTGAGCTAGCCCACAGCCAGTGGGAAGCCACAGGGTGGGCTCCATGATTGGGCGGCTCCTCCGGCCGCCCTGCTGCCCCGGCTGAGGCAGAAGCTGGCCTGGGTGAGTGGACTGCCAGACCCTAGGGGCTGCCCTCACCTTGCAGGCGTGTTGTCCTGGAGGGGAAAGCCAGCTTGCCAAGCTGCCCACAGGGGGCGCTGGAGAGCAAACGACTCCGCCCCTGCTCCTCCCAGCACCCATTCTGTGGCGGGCTGGCTTGGCCATGGCATACACAGCCCACAGAGGCCTTGCCAGCTCAGCCAGCTGCAGTGGCCCTGAGAGGGGGCGGCTGAAAGCTTGGAAAAGATACACAAGAGAATGAAAGCTGGATCTCGGTGGGATGCTGCTTCCTGAGAGACAGCACCCAAGCCCACAGCCGAGGCTTTATTTTGTAGCAGATGCCTCGAGGCAAAGGAAGGGCTTCGTCAACAAGTTTGCAGCATTCTCAAGGGTTTCCATCCTACTCCATTACATGCACCTGATCGAACTTTGTTTACTTGCAGCCTATATCACTCAGGCACGTGGGACCAATGTTCTGATCATAGGTGCAAGCTTGCAACTACAGCTGTTGGCTATCATTGTGCTGGGAGGCTCTGCCCTCCACGCTGGGACTTGCAGGTGGCCACGAGAGGACTGTGCCCTCTCATTAGTCCAAGGCTTGAACCTGTCCAAACTCTGTAGCTGCTTCCCCTACCATTCTTCACTCTTGCTTCTCTCTCCTCTCTCTAGACCGCTTCCTGCCCTCCACATCCCCTCTAGACAGGGCCCCCAGCCCGAGACCCTCTCCTGGGTTTCGATCCTACTCCATTACATGCACCTGATCAAGCTTTGGGTACACAGGCAGCCGTCTCCTCTGTTGTCCTGGGCTGGGGAGAGACCTCCATCTGAAAGGAGCAGCCAGTCATGTCATTGGGCTTTGGGGCCCAGATGTCCCCCCTCATGTTGGCACCAGAAGACACTGCGTGCCTGCATCAGAGTGGTTTGCTAAATGTGGGGCAATCTGGGGTAAGGAGGAGGGGACAGAAGCCCCAACAGTGACAATGAGCAGTGACGATGTTGCAATGAGTGTAACAGGACAGAGTATGACGGAGCTTGGGGCCGTGGGGTCCGGAAGGATGCAGCAAGAGCAATTCAGGACTGAGGCCCTGGGGGTGAGGCCAGTGCTCAGGAATGAGTGGGTTCTGGGCACCCGGGTCTTGCAAGTGACCCCAAAGAGGCTGCTGCGCCCCGAATGCTTCTGGGAGAAGCGTCTTCGCCAGGAATGGGGGTGCTAGGATGGAAGCGGGTGGGACCCTGGCATAGAGTAGGGTTCGGGCATAGTATCATCTGGTCAGCCCGAACACGGATACCCGTCCGCTGGCCTGTCCGTGCCCGCATGAGTGGGGGCCTGTGTGCTTAAACGGTCACTACGCCGTGTCGAGTCCAGAGACCAGCTCCCCTGAAATCGCAGTAAAATAGTTTGTGTATGTAAAATAGACTGCTGAGCCCTGGCTGGTGTGGCTCAGTGGATAGAGCATCGGCCTGTGGGGCTGAAGGGCCCCAGGTTTGATTCTGGTCAAGGGCACATGCCCAGCTTTAGGGCTCAATCCCGGCGTGCAGGAGGCAGCCAATCAATGATTCTCATCGTTGATGTTTCTATTTCTCCCTCCCTCTCCCTTCCTCTCTGAAATCAATTAAAAAAAAAAAAAAAAAAAAAAAAAAAAAAAAAACCCCAGACGGCTGAGTGGGTCCGACTGCAAGGACACAGTGGAGGAGGAGGGACAGGACTCGGATCCTGGGCCACGCCTGGCCTGGGAGACTGGGAGGTGGGGAGAGAGCTATTGGGGCTCCCTTCGCTGACAACTCCTTCCGGGGGTCTGTTTGCTCCCCACTTTCACGCACAGTGCCCTGGCCTGTTCCCAGGCTGCTACCTACCGAAGCGAATGGAAGCAGCGCCTACTCCTCTGCCCTGACCATGTCCACCCTCCCCGGGATGGGCAGGAGGTCAGGCCGGGGCCCGGGCTTTGGGGCTGGCAGGGGTCCTGTCACGGGGGAGAGGTCGTGGGTCCAGGCTGTCCGCGTGTCACACGGTGAACGGTTTCCTCCCACCTGTGCCGATTCTGCGCCAGATCTGCCCGATCCCCTGCCCTGGCCTAGGCCCGGCCTCCCCATTCGGCCCATCTGCGCTGCAGCTGCCTCCCAGGCCCAAGCATGGTGGTGCTAACAGACCACGAGGCCAGGGAGTGAGATGAGCAGGACTCTGACCTCAGCCCCACGCCTGCCGTCTGGCCTTGTTCCCTGAACCCAAGGCCTGTCCCGTCCCAGTCCCAGCTCCCTTCTCTGCTCTTCTCCCCGTCCACCGCCTGCTGCTTCCGCAAACCTGAGACCTCCTATGGTTCTGCTCCCCCGCCACCAAGTGGGTCTGCCCGCCCGCCCCAGGGGTCTCTCAAGCCCATCCCTTCACCTTTGTTTGATGACCATTTGTTCCCAACTGGCCTCCTTGCTTCCAGCCCCCGACCCCCTTCTCTCTGACACGAGCTTTTCAAGGTGGGGGGGGGGGGCTTGGACCAGCGGCATGGGCATCAGGGGAGCTTGGCAGAGGTGCAGAGGCCGGTTCTGCTGTGTGAGAACCTCCGGGGGGAGATAAAAGGGGGAGGGGACTAAAGCGGCGTCTCCACAAGCCCTGCAGCTTCCAGAATGTTCTTCCTACAACCCAAACCGTGTCATCGCCCGATCCTGCTCGGCAGCAGTGGGTAGCTCTCCCGTGTCCCCAGAAGTAATTTTTAATTAACTTCTTAAGCACCGTGTTCGAGGCCCGTCACCATCTGGCTCCCTCTTCCTGCCCCAGCGTCCTCCCCGCCTGGCCCGGCCCTGTCAGCAGCCAGCTGTCCCCTCTGATGACTGAAGGTCAGGTTCAGATTTTGCCTCTGGGAAGCATTGCCCACCTTCCTCGTCCTTTTGGGGGGGTGTCACCGTGCCCCTCTGTGCTCTGAGTGGCTCTCCGGGCGATGGTGCTAACAGACCATGAGCGCCTGG
Source organism: Pipistrellus nathusii (assembly GCA_963693515.1). Taxonomy (NCBI): domain Eukaryota; kingdom Metazoa; phylum Chordata; class Mammalia; order Chiroptera; family Vespertilionidae; genus Pipistrellus; species Pipistrellus nathusii. Next base: position 44,825,818 of record OY882873.1, on the reverse strand, counting down.
GGACACCTCGGCCGTGCCCGCCACCGCCAGCTGCCGGAAGCCGCAGTCCCGGTCTGCTCTGGCGGCATCTCCCGGGTGCTGAGCCCTGGGCTTGGGTGGAGTGCTTATTGGTGACAGGAACAAATCAAACTCTTGGCCTATCGGAGCCCCACCCTCACCCCCAGCCATCTCCAATCCTACCCAGCACCCCCATCTCATTCCATTGCCCACCTGCCTAGACCCAGGGCCTCCCAAGGCCTCTGCGGGTCCCTCCTGTACTCCTGTGGGTCCATCTGAGCCGTCACCTGCACAGCCGAGAGATGTAGGAAGAGGGAGGACGGGGTCCCCTGGCCTCTTGGGCTCCTGTGAGTCTGTTCCCTATCCCGGGGTGGGCTGGGGCGGCTCCTGAGAGTCAGCGCGTGGAGGAAGGCTGGAACCTGGATACTTCCCACCAGCTGCCCCCCTCCTGGTACTTGAGAGGCTGGGATAGGATGGGGGCTGGGGGGAGGGGACTTTAATTTAGTTTGCCTCTGTGGTTCTTTTTCCACTAGATTTACCTTCCTAATTACGTCTGCTTACAGCCGCATTAGAGAGTGTGTGTTCCCCGGTGCACACAGCAACCGGGAAAATAAAGGCAGCGGAGGAGGGCAGGGGGGCAGGGAGGCAGGGAGGCAGGGTGGTCCGGCCGCTGAAAGTCATGGAAATTAAACCTCGGCCTCAGCCCGCAGAGCGCACTGCCCCCAGGTACGCCACGGAGAGCTGTCATCGGCTCAATGGGCCTCAGCGACCTAATTACCGTCAGGGGCTGTTTCCGACCCGTCGTCAGACTCCATCTTCAGGTGTGCTTGGCAAACGGATCGAGCCAAGAGGCCGCACAGTAGGGCTCTTGCCGGCTGCTCAGGCCAGACTGAGGGGCAGCCGTGAACTTCCGTCCCCTCCGTGGTCTGCCCCTGAGGACTGGGCCCAGGGCCCCTCACTGAGCCCTGCAGCCCCTCCCACACAAGGTGCTCCCCAATGCCCGTGTCTCCCCAACACCCGTGTCTCCCCAACGCCCGTGTCTCCCCAATGCCTGTGCTGGAGACCCTCTCTGAGGAGCATGTGCTGTCCCCTCTGCACCTCCCACAGCACAGCTGCGGCACACGGAGTCTGTTGTGATTACGCACACCCACGCCAAAGCCACGGCCACGCCAGGAAACCAGAGTGGCCTGGACCCCTTCTGCAAGGGAGAGCAGTGTACCCATCCCCAGCTCTCCTCACCTGCCCTGGTGCCCTGGGGAGACACCCCAGATCCCCTTCTTGGTTCTCTCTCTCCCCCAAATCTGGTGCTCAGGTCTCCTAGCAACCTTGACAGGCAGCCAGCCCGGCCAATCACCTGTGGCTGCCGACATCCACCTGCTTCCCGAGGCTGGAGGGAGCCTGGAAACCAAGCACCCCCACCCCCACCCCCCCCCCGCCACCCCTCCATGCCCCCGCCCCGTCGAGGTCCCTAAAGAGGCAGGCGCGGCGACCAGGGCTCCTCACCTCACCCTCTGCCCCCGCCCGAGGCCCGGTCTGCGGCTTCCTCGGTGACATTTAACATAAATAGCTTCCTATTCCCAGCTGACCTTTGGCGGCTTTTATCCTCGGCTGTGGTTCCTGGCAGCCGGACAAGAGCCGCTGTCTGCCGCCCGGTCCTCCCCGGCAGAGCGCCCCCAGGAGGCCCCCCGTTCTCGCCGCGAGAAGCCGGAGGCCCCCGGAGACGGCGGCCCGGACACAGGCCTGCACTCCCGGCCCGGAAACATCCACACACGTTCCAATGGGGATTAGCGGGGAAGACCGTTATTACGAGGGCGGTTATTACGGTAATGGAGACACTCCACGTGAGCCGGAGCGGGCCGCTCTCGCCGCCTCTAATGGACGCGTTTAAACCCCTAATCCCTCCGGATGCTCAGGTGCCAGTACAGCAGGACGGAAAGGGGAGGGAGGGCGCCGGACACCGGGGTGCTGCGCCCCTCCTCCCCGCCCCCTGCCGCGCCCCATTCCCCTCTCCCCACGGACCCCATCGCCAGAGAAGCAGCAGCCACCCCAGAGCCAGCGCCCGCCCCACCACAGCCCCGCAGCACCTGCCCTGCTCTGGGATGGCCAGCTGTCACCTCGGAGAGCATTGTGCAGGGGTTGGGGTTGGGGTTGGGGTTTGGGCAATGGCCCTGCAGAGACCCCGAGGCTGGAGGGCGGGGCACAGGGGGGCTCTGGTCTCATCCTTCCAGTGGCCTCAGGCAAGTCACATGACCTCTCGCCCTGTGTCACAGAAGGCTGAGTCAGGAGCTGCTGACCTTTGCCCTGCCCCGGGCTGCCCGAAGAACATGGCCTTCCCTCTTCAGCGGTGATGGGCTGCTATGGACCCAATGGTGTCTGCCCAAGTTCGAGTTGAAGTCCTAATTCTCAGGGTGATGGTATTTGGAGGTGGAGCCTCGGGAGGTTAGATGGGGTCATGAGGGTGGGCCCCTTGATGGCATCAGTGCCCTTTTGGGGGGTTGCCCCCTCTGCCTCAGCACTGTGCACAGAGGTCATGTGAGCACACAGCAAGGTGGTGGCTGCCTACAAACCACGAGAAGAGGCCTCAGGATGAAGCCCACCTTGATCTTGGACTTTAGGCCCCAGAACCGTGGGAAATAAACGTCCATCATTGACGTCTGTTGTCAAGGCAGCCAGGCTGACTGAGAGAGAGTCCATGGCAGCAGACAGTCTCACGTCGGGCAGGCCTATGTCAGGCCTGGAGAGCGTCCTGGCAGCATGGCCCTCCCCCTTCCCCCTCATGCCCAGTCTGCTCTCTCTGGAGGAAATGCTGTCAGAGGTGCCTTCTGGTCTCACTTCCAACATCTCTGCCCGGCCTGGCCACGGTGGCTCAGTGGTTGAATGTCGACCTATGAACCAGGAGGTCACGGTTCAATTCCCAGTCAGGCACATGCCCGGGTTGCAGGCTTCATCCCCAGTAGGGGGCGTGTAGGAGGCAGCGGATCAATGATTCTCATCATGGATGTTCTTATCTCTCTCTCCCTTTCTCTCTGAAATGATAATAATAATAATAAAACATCCCTGCCCAGCCATCTCTCCCTCCTCCTTACCTAGACTGGGCCATGGGTCTACGGCTGCCTGTGCTGTCAGCCGCTGAGCTCAGAATCCTGGCCCCAGCCCCTTCCAGCCCCGGGCCCAGAAGCCACAGAGCCCCTGGGCTCAGCCGCCGCCTCTGACAGCATCTGGAGGGGCTTGATAAGACAATGCAAGGGAAGCCCTCCGCGTGGGGCGTGTAAGATGGGCATGCTTCAGAGGAGTCCTTATTGCTGCTGTTGTTTTAAACATCGTCACAAGAGGATGAGGGGAAAAACAAAGCAAAAGCTGGTGGGGGCTTCCTTCTGCTCGAGATCTGAGGAGGAGGAGAAAAAGAAAAGGCAGAGACCAAAGAGCAGGCGAGAAAGGACAGGAGGAAGCCAGGACGGACGGGAAGCAAATGTTGAGAGAGAGAGAGAGAGAGAGAGAGAGAGAGAGAGAGAGAGAGAGAGGGAGAGAGAGGAGGCAAAGACGTCAGCATCAGGAAGGTGCACTCTGGAGGCGGGCGGGCGGCCGAGGCAGGTGTTTGATTTGTCTCCTCCCGCTCCACTGTGCCTACAAGAAGAGGGAAGCGTGTGGACCCGAGGAGCCCAGACAGAGCTGGAGGGAGACGCGGTGCCGACACGCAGCTCAGTCCGGGTGGCGGGACAGGCGGGGAGCCGGGGAAATTCGCTCGCTAACCGCTACCTTGGTCCCGTAATTGCCCGCACACGGCAGCAGCTCTGGCTCTCGGGGCGGGGCGCTCAGAGCCACTTGGCCGGCTTCCTTTCATCGTCTGACACCGCCTGTCGCAGAGGCGTTGTAATGAGGGCGCTCCCAGCAGCCCGGGCTGCGCGTGCCTGGGAAGACGGCCTCGGCCTCGGGAACAGGCCGGGCTCCTAATTGGCTCATTTGCTTCCCTTGGAGTCTGTGCTGTGTTTCAGGGATGAGCACTGCCGCTCTCAGAAGCTAAAGGGGCAAGTCCCGGAGGCCTCTGCGGGGCCAGGGGCCCTGATGTTGGAAAGCTGCCCACAAGCCGTCCACCTGAGGGCACCCACTGGCTCCTTCAACTGGGTCATCCCTGACCCCCCTGGCCGCTCACAGCTCTAAACCCCCACCTCAGGTCCCCACCACTTGCTATTTTATTTAGATATAGGTAAAATAGATTTATATAGCAGTACATACGATGCACATATAAATAAAACATATATATGAGCCAACGCTGGAGACCTATCTCTCTATATAAAAGCCCAGCCACTGAACGGCAGAACCACCAGAATGACTGGTCAACCGGTTGCTGTGACGGGCACTGAACCACCAGGGGGCAGACGCTCCATGCAGGAGCTGCCTCCTGGTAGTCAGTGTGCTCCCAAAGGATTCCGTCACCACACAAGTTTGGGAACCACTAGGTTAAGCAAAGCTATTATACATGGACTTACCCTTTTTTTAGTTAATTCTCACAGGAGGATATTTCTTTTCCCCCTTGATTTTTTTCTAAAGACACTGAAAGGGAGGGGGAGAAACAGAGAGGGACATCCACGTGAGAGGGACACATTGATTGGTTGCCTCCACTCCCTGTGCCTGCAACCGAGGTACATGCCCTTGACCGGAACGGAACCCAGGACCCTTCAGGCCACAGGCCGTCGCTCTATCCCCTGAGCCAAACCGGCGAGGGCCGGGCTTCCTTTTCCTAATGCCAGACAGACTCCGCTGAGCCCATGTGAGCACGTGCCTTGAATCTCGGGAGGGGCCTGCCTCCGTGGCGTTTCCCAGACTTCCGTGAACAGGGAACCCTTTCCTCGCAGAGCAGGAAATACATGAGATTTGTATTCTGCAGAGCACGCCTCCCGGCATTCTGGAAATCTCCAATTCCAACCATCACTCTGGATCAAGGTCTCTGCCTGGGCTCCGACCTCCTCCCGCCTCCCCTCCTGCCCTCTCTCCCACCTGCAGGGGCCTGCGGGGAGGGCCAGGGGCCGGCCCAGGGGGGCCGGGGAGGGAGGCGGTTCCTCTGGCCCCGCGCCCCCTGCCTGTCGCGGGAGGGTCCGTCCATCTCCCTTATCAGGCGGGCCACAGGCGGCCGAGCGGTGTTTTATGGCCCTATCGTGTGTGAGATCTTGCCCATTAGGGAGAGGCTGTCAGCGCAAAACATAGATTTCAAGACACTTCCTGCGCCGGGATTATGAATAACCCCTCCGATCATTAGGAGTGGAGCATTTTTTAAAAATCCAATTTGTTTCCCACCTCGGAACCCATTTGCTTTGCTTCTCCCCCCCTCCCCCTCCGCGGCAGGAAATGGGGGCTGGAGGCTTGCGCCTCCTGGAATCCTGGCCCCGAAAACGCCGCCCCCCTGGGACGATCCCTTACTCATTCCCTGTCGCACAGTGTGTCCTAGGGCGGGACAGAGCGGGCGGGTCAGCATCCCCAAGGAAGGGTGTGCCCACTGCAGAGGGACATGAGGGGGACCATGGGGAGACCCCCCAAAGGGCCTCCAATAGGAAGATGTGGGCAGGTGCTCGTTTTGATTTGGCACATCTAAAACACCGTGCAGACCCGAGGTTAAAAAGCAAGCCAAAACACGAAAGTTGGGCCAAAGGGTGTGGGGCAAACCTCCGTCCCTGTGTGTCTCCTCCCCGGCGTCTGGAGCGGGACACGTGCCCCCTCCCCCTCGCCGCGGCCTCATCACTCTGCCGCGCACGCTGACACGGAGATTCATGGCACGCGTGCCCTCCTCCCGCCGCCAGCCCACCGCGGACAGGAGCTGTTCGTCTTCCTTCCCGCGCTGGCGGCCCCGCACGCCGGCGAGGGCACCTTGCCCGGCTCCGCGGTCCATCACGTGGCCGCGGGGGCCCTCCCGCAGGCGGGCACGCCCTCCCGGCGGTCTCAGTCTGCCCGCCGGCTCAGGCCCGGCCGGCGGGGACCATGTCTCCTCGGCAGGCCAGACACGTCTCCGGGGCTGGGGCTGCCCGGGTCGGGGCCGGCCCCCTCCATCACTCAGCAAACCCCTCCATCAATCACTCCGCACCATGTGCCGGAGACAGCCACGTGCCAGCCCCCTCCCCGCCCTGGAGAAGGCCCGTGTCCCGGGCACAGAACAGCTGTGCGTGCAAACTCGTGTGCGAGGGTGGGGCGGGCAGGGGTGACCAGGAGCCGGGAGGAGGGGGGGCGGGGGCCTGACCGCTGGAGGTCTCTGGGACGTGACCTGAGCCCAGGAGGGTGGGGAGGGGTTCGAGCAGGTGAAATGCTGTGCCTTCCTTGTGCTCACCTCTTTCCGAAATGACCTGATTTGTATGCCGTGACTATCGGCTGTCTTCCCGTCTTTCTAAACTCTCTGCCACCTCCATCCTCATCAAATAAACTCAGTGAAGCCTCTGTCTGTTTTGTTTGTCCGTGTGTCCCTAGTACCTAGCCCTGTGCCTGGTCCCCGGGTGGTGGAATGGTTGGGAATGAAGGCGGAAGGAAATAAAGGCACAGGGGAGCAGGGGAGGGTCGGGGGAAACGTCTTTGGCCACAAGGGACAGGCATCTGCTTTGCTCACGGCCTCCTAGGAGTCTCCCCGCCCTCCCCCCACCCCCCCGGGGCAGTGCCGGGGGGGGGGGGGGCTTGCCAAGAGGTCAGTGGCCCTGGTAGTTGTCATGACGCCCAGGTCCCCGGGGCTGCCGTGAACTGGGATGATGGGTGGGAGCGGCTGCCCAGCTCCGCCCCACACCTATCTCGGGGGCCCTCGTGGCCTCCACTTCTGCCTCGACCGAGAGCCCTGGTCCCTCTTAACTCTCGTTTGTACGTGGGCTCTGGCCCAAGCTAAAGCCTCAGCGGGGATCCGGCCGGGTTCCCAGACACTTAATTGGAGCTGGGCTCGTCCGTCATTACCGCACACCTGTTCCCCGGCACCATATGGTCCGAGGTAAATAGCCTGTAATTGTTTATCCAAAGTCAGTCCTGTCGCGGGGCGGGGAGGGGCCGCGGGGCCGCCGTCCCCGGCTCCCCCCTGAGCCGCTCCAGCTGCCAGCAGTCCCCGGGCGGCGGAGGACAGAGCCGGCACAAGGTGAGGGAGTCCGGGCAGCATCTGCTTCTCCGCCGGCCCCAAGGGCAGGTCCCCGCCCACTGAGCGCCCCGCCAGGAGCTTGGCAGCCAGGCCTCTCTGCCCTGGCCAGCGTGGCCGAGCAGGTGGGCCCCCTCAAGGCCCCGGCTCATTTGTCTCTGCCCCCGGAGGAAGGCCTGGGCTCGGACTGACCGCAGCCCACAGCTCTCTCACTCGGCGGCCTTGGACGGGTTGACTCTCAGACCCTCGGGGTGGCAGAGGCTGGCAGAAATGAAGGCGGTGCCTTCTGCCTCCGGCGCTCATCAATGCCAGAAGGAGGCAGTGTTTGTGGGTGCGCCCAGCTGTCCGGCCCATGGCCAGCTGCTGCGGACAGAGGATGGCATTTCACCCTTGCCCAGCTCTCACTGGAGGGCACTTGGACTGGGCACACCAGACTGACAACGTGCCTGCCCCCAGCACAGCCTCAATGGGGCCAGCCTGCCCCTCCCCGGCCCCTGGTCTGTGCGCACTGCCAACCTGCTCCCCACAGGAGGACCTTCCCCGGGCATGGCTGGTGCCTGGTTGGCCTGGCGGGGATGCAGGCAAGCACAGGCAGCCGGCAGTACCCCCGACAGCCGGAGATGCCCGGCCTTGGAGGCAGCCGGAGGTGTCCATCTTAAGAAAGAACAAGGGGCCCTGGGTATGTGGGGGCTCTGGCGGGAAAGGCGGCTCCATGCAGGAAGCAGGGTGCGCAGACCTGGGAGGGAGCCAGAGCCTGCGGAGCTCGCTGTACCCACCCGGGCTCTTTTCTAAGCGCAGGAGGGGGCGCTGTCCACGTTCCTCCGGGTCCTGTCCCTTCCCAGCCCAGAGCTCCAGGCCGACGCCAGGCAGCTCCCGGAGGATGGATGGCCCCCAGAGCCCCTTGAGTAGGTGCTGTGTCCTCTCCATCTGCACCGAATTGCTCTTTGACATGACGGAGGGATCCCGGGCCTTGCAGCGCGGATGGCTCCCTCTGACCAGAGACACCGGCTCCTGCCTAGAGCCTGCCCAGGGCCGGACAGCAGCCTCCGAGCCGTTGGCAGCACCTGCCCCTGGGCCCAGGCCTTGAACCAGACCTTGCGGGAGGCTCAGAGAAAGGATGGAGCTTGACTCCTGTCCTCTCTCCAGAGAGAGACATCCAGCTTCCTGGACACACACACACACACACACACACACACACAGGGCCTTAAAGACCAGCTCCGGAGGCACGCCTGCGGCCACCAGGAAGCCCAACACCTGAGGAGCCGCTGGAGGAGGAGGAGGGCCGCTGGAGGCCCCAGGGGCAATTAGGGATGCCTTCCCGCAACGGGTGTCCCAGGGGGCTGGGGTCTCCGATTCCCCTGGGCCCCCAACCGCTCTGTGGAAGCGAAGGGCTAAGGCAGGAGCAGAATTTTGTGAAGGAGAAAAACGATGCAGGAAAAGGAGAAAAGAGCTTTTCCTGGCAAATCTTCCCTCTGCCCAGGGGGTGCCCCTTGAAGAAGAGCAGCACCTGACGCCCATGTCTCCAGGAGGAGGGAGGCATTTTAAAGGCACTTAAGCTGCTGAGTAAATTGGCCCCTCGGGGGACGCCTGGCAGGAGGCGGCTGGAGCAGCTGGTGAAGGGATGCGGGGAGGTGCCCTCTGCATGGAAAGGGGGTGCAGTGTCCCAGCAACAGTGCGTCCCTCACGCCCTGTCACAGTGAGCCTCTGAGGGAATCCTTGTAGGTCAAACAGGAAGTGGGTCCTGGGCGGGGGGTGGGAGGTGGGGAGAGGGTGGAGGTCGGGGGGAGGATGGAGGTCGGGCGGAGGACTGAAGGGAAGGGAAATGAAAACACACCAGGTCTTGTTCTACAGCAGGCACAGGACTGGGCGATGTTTGCACAGAACCTCACTCAATCCCCCCAAAGCAATCCTGCAAGGTAGCATCGCTCCCATTTCACAGGCGAGGAAACTAAGGTCGAAGAGATGAGGTCACTTGCCCAAGGTTACCCTGTAGGGAGTGGCTCTAGGGTCAAGCTTCGGGTTGAGCTGTGGTGGGGCCACAAACAAGCCCCAGCCAGGAGGGCGGAGCTCTCCGAGCATTGCTGAGCCTGACCTGGTCGCCCTCCCTAGTTCCTTCCCAAGTAGCTAATGGGCTGTGGGAGGTGCAGCAAGTGCTGCCAAAACAAGAACATTTGTAAACAAGTTAATCCACCTTTGTTTTAATCAGACTATGAAATAAAGCATGGGCTTGCAGGCTGGGTCTTTTGTGTCCTCATCCAGGCACAGGAGGTCCACCGAGCCCCAACTGTATTCTCTTTGTCTGTCTTTTCTTCATCCTTCGCTGCCCCTCCTCAGGTTCACCCTTAGCCGTGCTGGCACATGACACAACCAGAGCTGGCATTGGAACCCAAACCACATTGGACTTTCCCATGAAAGCACTCAGGGCAGGGCAGGGGGAGCGCTGGGCAGAGTCCCCACGTCACTGCACACTGGTCTCCATGGAATCGGGCTAATCCCTGGAACTGCAGGGACAGCCAGTACTGGAAGGGGGTGAGGGGAGGGAGAAGGTGTCCTCTCTGGGGCTCCTCCTCTCATCAAAGCACACATTTCCAGACCCAATAGCTCCCTCCTAACCCCCACCCTTCACCACCCATCAGTCACTGCCAGCAGCCTGCCATCCCCTGGGTGCCCCCTGGGCCAGCACCTGTAGCTCTCCAGCTGGGACCAAGCTCAGAACTGGGGAGCTTCTGCCCCAGGAGCTGCCTGGCCAACATGAGATTGGAATCAGAGGACCAGAGCTCTAGCTTCCATCCCAACTTTGGGGGCTCCTCGCCATCTCCTTGGGTTCTCCAGCGGAGTTGAGCATGGCTGCCCATGGCATTGACCCGCATTCCTTAGTGGCTTCCTCCCCGCCGGTCTCACTTCCTCACCCGTAACGGTGCATCCTGGCATCTCCTCCCAAATACACGCCTGTGCTCCCACCCCATCTCAGGTTCACTTTCAGGGGGGCACCCTCCCGTGTGTCCTTCCTCCAGCCTGTGCCCTCGCCAAGCCTCCCGACCCCCATTTATCAGGAGCAAGGCAGCAGGTATTTGCCTTAAAGAGACGTGACTAATAAGCAGATCAGAGGGGACGGAAGACACGGAATCAAACACCACCTGCTCGCACGAGGCCGCGTGTCCACCTGCAGCCCCAGCTTTACGGTCCAGCTGCGGCTGCCATGGCCCTCTCGCTGAGGATTGCGCTCTAAGTGCTGAGTAATAATAATACCGTAAAATGCTTCAGTGCTCGAGCGCGGGCTTGGGGCTCCAGATAAAATGCCAGACAGACAGATTAGCGGGCCGAGAGGTGTTCTGGGAGCCGTCCCCCCGCAGCTCCCGGGCCTGCCTACCAGAGAGGCCCGATCAGACCATCCCAATGACTGCTCCGGGGCTTAGAGCTGGGGTCTCATTGAACCCCGCTCTGTGCAGAGCTGAGGGTGAGGGACCGGGGCTGGGCAGGCTCAGGGGGCAGCGGCAGGGCCCTGACAACAGGGAGGAGAGAAGTGTGCTCTTCTGGGGGTGGGACTGGGGTCCTGCAACCCGTCTCCTGGACTGATCTGGGGGTCTCTTCCTGCAGCTCCCCCGTCTGCCCTCACCGAGGTGTGTCCGAAGCCTGAAGCCCCGCAGGCCTGGCCCCTGTGCTGCCCTCCTCGGCCCCTCCTCTTGGGGCTCCTGGGAGACCCCAGTCAGGCCCCAGGAGAAACCCCCCCAAGGAAGATCCCAGTGCCCGTCACCCCCAGTGAAGAGAACATGTCGGGGCTGGACAGGGTCCGAGAGAACCAAGACCGGAGACTTGCCCAGAGGGCATCATCGGGGTGAAGGAGGAGAGCCGATCCAGGCAGGTTGGGCGGGGGCCGTGAGGCATGGGCGGAAGGAGAGGTTCCGGCTCTGGGGGGCTGCCTCCGCCGGGAGGGACAGGTGGTGACACCCAGGGGCACGCAGGGCGAGGCTGCCTCAGCCCAGGAGGTCCCACCGCCTGTCCCCCTGCCAGTCCCCCCGAAGTGAGACGCGTCAGAGCTCCTGTGGCTGCCCGTGCTGGAGAATCGAGGGGTGTCCCTCCCCCGCCCTCCGGGTGGGAGCGCGCTGTGCGTTTTGCTGAGGGAGGCATCTTCCTCCCTAGAAGGCCATGCGCTCTGCAATGCGTTCAACTCAAGGTGCACATCACAAAGAGAGAAAAAAGGGAGCGGGGGAAAGAGGGGGGGGAAAGGAGGAGGAAGAGGCAGCAAGAAGACTTATATTGGAGAGAAAATAAGGAACATTTGGTTTTTTCGGAGTTCACAGAACAGAACAGGGCGTATGCTGCTGGACCAGTGTTGTGTTTTTTCGAGAAAAACAGAGAATGTGAAATCGGGTCCCTGCGCCCAGCAACGGATCGGTGGGTGCTAAGGGCAGAGGCTCGCGGGGGAGGCGGAGGCGGAGGAGCGCCCCACAGGAGCCCTCCAGGCCCCAGAGGCAGCGGGGAAAGCGCCGTGTTGGGAAGCGCAAACATTCCCACAAAAGGACACGGAATTCGCACGTTGGAGTCGCTCCTGAGCCAGTGACAGGAAACAGAAGCGCGGTGGGCGGGCAGGGGGCTGGGTCCCAGGTGATGGGAGCAGGGGTGGACGAAGTGAGGGGAGAGGCCCAAGGCGTGGGGAGGAGCCAAAATGGGGTGCATGAGGCCAAGGGCACAGGGAAGGATGGGCGGCTGGAGGGGGTGCCATCCCGGGAAGAGACCCAGTGGGGCGATCAGGAGTGTGAGGAAAAGGCTCACACTTCTTCCTTCCTCAGGGGGCTTGCTGGGGGGTCAAGGATCCCATGTGGTGGGCAGAGCAGGCCCCGCCGATCCACAAATATAGACACATTCTGAGGTTCTGGGGGTTAGGACCTCAAGCCCCCTTCAATACGAATGTGGGGGTGCACTCAGCCGCTCACGGCAGAGGTGGCCCATGGCAGGGCCCACGCTGAAGGGTTCCTTCCTTTAGCCCCCCCAGTGGTGGCCTGGCCGGCCCCCCGGCAGGAAGCAGGCAGCCCTCATCTGAGCGAGCCCCAGCTCCCGTCTCGTGCCACACCAGGTCTTTGCTTGGGCAGGGCTGCGGTGCAGGTCACCCTACGTCTAAGGCAGCCAGTGGGACAGAGGCCGCAGAAGCGGGGGACAGGCTCTCGTCATCGCCACCCCTGTTCTGCCTTCTCCCACCCTCAGGGCTCGGAGGAGGCTGAGGGCAGGGGGTCTCCATCAGCTGGAGTGAAATTGTCCCGAGGAGATGGAGGCTGGGCCGCTGCTGATGGGGAGGGAAGGGAGGGACAACGGGGGTGGAGTGGGGGGAGGGGAGTGTGGGCGGCAGAGAGAGGGTGTTTGTGCCGCCTGTCACTCAGGGGGAGGGGAAGAGAATTGGGACTCTGCCTCTGCCGCATGCCAGGCTGTGGGGTGACAGAACATCAATCCGGACCCACAGCAACCCTCCTAGGCCTGCTTATCCTCAGCCCCGTTCACAGATGAGCAAACAGAGGCAGAGAGTCAGGTGACTTTCCAGCTCCACAATTTGCAGGTGAAGGCCAAGGGATTTTTAAAAGATATATTCTTATTGATTTCAGACAGGAAAGGAGAGGGGGAGAGAGAGAGAAACATCAATGAGAGAGAGAATCATCCATCGGCTGCCTCTTGCACACCCCCTACTGGGGATGGAGCTCACAACCCAGGCATGTGCCCTGACTGGGAATTGAACCAGTGGCCTCTTGGTTCCTGGGTCATTTGCTCCTCCGCTGAGCCACACCGGCCGGGGCAAGGAGGCCACAGGATTTTAACCCAGCTTGTCTGCCTAGCCAGCTCCCTGGCCTCCTTGCCAAGCTTACAGTGCCAGTTAAGGCTTAGCAGGCAGGGAGGGTCCTGGGGGGCAGGCACGGAGGGTTACAGCCCGGTTTTCCCAGGTCTCCAAGGGGCTGGCGGGTATATATCTGTATGGTATATATCCCTGGGCACCAACGGGCCTGGATGGATCTGCTGGAGGCCAAAACAGGAGCCCTGCGGAGCCCACTTCCCATCACAGGCCCCCCTAACCCTCTACGTCCCCCACATCCCCCACGTCCCCCACGTCCCCCACGTCCTCCACACCCCCAGGTTTCGAGGCTGCAGCCTAACAGCTCAATGAATCAAAATAGACTCTGGCTCTGAAGTCCCGGCCTCTGGGGCCCCGCGCAGCCCATGTAATTTCCCCGGAATTGCAAACGGCACAGACAATTGGATGTCAGAGGTGGTTTGAGTCTCTCCTCGGAATTCTGGCGCCACAGCCTCCAGGCTCGGGGAGATTTCCCCAGTGGCCACCCTCTGCTCCCTACATGCCGGCGCCTATTGAATCCTGCGCGCTGGCCCCCGGGGCCAGGAGGGATCTTTTCGGGGATCCTGTCACCGGAGAGCTTGTCTGCAGCCTCCCGCTGCCCACGGCTCTGGTAACAGACACTGGGCCCGGGGGCCGTCCCTCTCCCTGTCCAGGGGTCATGCCAGACGGCCCTGCTTCGAGCAGCATCAGGTCGGGGGTCTTCTCCTAAACCAGCACAAAGGCAGGAGCGGGGGTCTGGGCTCCCGTCCCTTCCTTAGAGGCCAATGAATTTAGGGTTTTCCCGTGGTGTCCTCCAGCCTCCCTGCCATTTTCTGAGTTCCTGGAGAGTCTAGAACCCACAGCGGTTCTAGAAGGCTCCATGGGTTCATAACTCAGCAGGTGGGATACAAAGACTGAGATCACAGGAATTCTTTGCATGGAGAGTGCATTTATAAAACTCACCACGTGCCTTATGTGGTCCATCTTCACGGCCACCCTGTGAGGGAGGGATTGCAATTCTCCCCTTGACAGACGAGCCCAGTGAGGCTCTGAGAGGTGAAATGACTTGTCCAAGGTCACACAGAGAATTGGGGAACGCTGGGGCTTGAAGGCCTTTTGATTTCAAGTCATGTGCTCTCTCCACTCTTCATGTTGCTGCTGTTCTGTCCCTCCTCTCCCGCTCCCCCCAGACTCTTCCTCTCTCCAACCCTCTTTTGTGCCCTCCGATGGCTGTCTGTCCTGCCAAACCTAGTTCCCGAGTGCGGAGCGCCGCCCCTGTGGCCTGCTGGAGGGCACTGCCCTGCAGCCAGCTGCCCTCCTCCGCTGAGCGAGTGGTGTGGCTTCTGTCTTTGATCTGACAGATCCAGGAGCCCAGGCCAACCCGTTCCCTCTGAGGTGCATGTGCAGGGAGAAGAGGTGGCCTGGCCCTGGTCCCTGCCCGCCCCCTCCCTGGCCTGGAGCGGCCTTCCCCTCCCCCCAGGGAGCCTGCTCTCCAGGACACCAGCGCCTCCACTGAAACCTCACAGCTGCCCCGGGGGAGGCCCTGACGGGGTGATGGATGGACCCAGGCTTCACTCTGGCTGATCCAGGCACACGGAGCAGGGTTTCCAGTCCCAAGTGGCACCGTGGACACCAACAGGAGGGAGAAGAGGAGGTGGAGGGAGAAGGGGGAGGGAGAAGGGGGAAGGGGAAGGGGAGCAGAGCTGCTTCCAATGTTGCTGAGCTCAGGGCATCGGAGAGGAGAGGGAGGCTACATGCCCCCACACCCTCACCCAGGACCTTGGGTGGAGAAGCACCCGTGTGACCTGCAGGAGCTGGAGGGACTGGGAGGCAGGAGGCTGGTTCCCCAAAGGGTACTGGGGCAGGATGCCCACCTCGGGGGAGAAAGCGGAGGGGAGCCTCCCTGAGGCCTGCCCAGAGCGGGGCCTCGGACTGCTGGGCAGACCCAACCACCAGCTCCCAGCTTCCTCTTCCCTCTTCTGAGCAGATTCTTGATGTTGAGGGAAAGAAGGAGGCTGCCCATTCAAGTGGCAATTAAAAGGCCCTTCCGGGCGAGAGGCACGTGTGCGAAGCAGGCCACGCTTAATGAATCGCTCTGGCCCCAGGAGCCTCCTCGCTCAGCTGAGAGCCCATCGATCTGTGCTCTCACCCTGAGAGGAACTGGTGAGGAAGCCAGAGGGACACACGGCTGTGGAAGGCTAGCCCCAGGCTGGGGGAGGGTGCTCTTTCTCTTATTGCCCCAGAGCACAGCCACCTACCACACACACACACACACACACACACACACACACACACACACTCACACACACACGCCCTTACAAAGGGGCAGAGCCTAGGGATTTCTCCCACTTACACCTGTGCCATTCCGTGTAATTACTAAGAGAGCTCCCGGTAGGTTAGATCCATGGTCGGCAAACTGCGGCTCGAGAGCCACAGGCGGCTCTTTGGCCCCTGGAGTGTGGCTCTTCCACAAAATACCGTGGCCTGAGTGAGTCTATGTTGAAGAAACGGCATTAGGAGAAGTTTAAGTTTAAAAAATTCGGCTCTCAAAAGAAATGTCAATCATCACACTGTTGATATTTGGCTCTGTGGGCTAATGAATTTGCCGACCACTGGGTTAGGTGGTCACTCAGCTGAGGGGAGTGTAGGCGAGGGTGGTGGGGGACAAGGAGCAGATTGGAGGGACGCTCCCCAGAAGGCAGATTCCTTCTCAGCTGCTGTGCCCTCTCCCCAGAGCTTGCAGCCTGGCTGGGCTCCCAGGGGCCTTGGGGAAGAGGGGATGGCAGATCGCTGTGTCCCCAGTGAGGATGGGCCTCCGGTCAGTGCAGGGCGGGGACTGTGTGACGCTCGGAGGCCAGGTCTCCCGGTGCGGCAAACACCTTCCCTTTTAGGTGAGGTGAGTGGTCATTCGGCATTTTGGGTCAAATACCTGCGTGGCCAGTACAAGCTTACCTGTGTCCATGGATCAGTTCTGAATGGTAAGCTCCCAGGACAGACATTGAAGATACATTTCCCCTGGAATGCGCGCCCTGGGTCTTAGTGCTCGGCGCTGCCCGGGGAATGGCGCTCGGCAGGACTCAGAGGCTTCAGCCCAGACGAGCATCAGAACCCCAGTAGCCCCGCCTGCATGGGAAACAGAGGGGTGGCATCCAGGCTGCTCTCGGTTCGTCCTCTCCCAGGGGGTGTCAGAGTCCCGGGGTCTCTGCGGACAGCCCTGGCCTAGCGCTGTGGTTGCGTGACTGCTGGTGACTGACCCGGGGGATGCCCCACCGTGCCTGCAGGGGCCCCTCCACCCTGCAGTGGCCTTAGAGGGCTCAGTGACGGCTGCCTCTCCTCCAGAAGAAAACCAGGCACGCCTGGGACCAAGAGAGAGCCTGGCTGGGCAAAATGCCTGCGCGGGTCAGCCTCGGTGCCTGGGGAAACTTCTGCCCCAGCCCCAGTGCAGGCACTGAGTGAGCCCCAGAGCATGGCATACCCAAGGATGATGCTCTCACACCCTGCCCGTCCCCAAGCCTTCTCTCTCCCTCCAGACCAGGCCCCCAGCTTCCTTCCGAGGCAGGCCGGCGAGCAGGGCCCCTCCCTCCCGCTCCCCGGCTCTGCGCCCAGCTGCGCATGGGAAGCATCGCGCCCTCAGACAAAGCGGCAGTGACCATGATCTCCTGGCTCCACAGACAGACAGGCAGACAGACAGACGCTGCTACTTGTGAGGCCCGTGCTTCTTTGAGGTCTGTTCGGTCTCCTGGGTCTCAGCCACCCGCCCAGGACAGGATGCTGTGGGTCCGGGGGCGTCGGAGGAAGTCTTTGCAAACAGGCCCATCTGTCCCCAGGAGAACCGGGCCCCCCTCTGCCTTGCCTGCGAGGTCGCACGGCCTAAGGCGTCCGAAGCTCCGGGAGGCGGGTTATTGTTTGTCCTTTCAACCACCTGCAAACGGGCGTGTGCTTGTTGGTTCCGCCGTCAGCCCTTCTGCAAATGGCGCTGCCCACTCGGTTGATCGGAAATGGGACTGTCCTCCACGCTGGCCATTCCCGGTCAACTCCACCAAGGATGCTGTTGTGGTGGGCACACATGAGGAACGCTGGCCACGCTTGTTCACGAGCGAACCCGAGAGCAGGGTGAGCATCGGGGGTGGGTGAGGGACAGGCGGCAATGGGGTCGCGGGAGCCCACGCACCCTCGGCTACGCCCCTTTCCCGCTGCCACCTGGACCGGTGAAGGCGATCCGTGCTTCTAGAAACATCTTGGAAGTCATTAGCTCCGTGGCTCCCATGCAAGTGCCCCCGTGGCTCGAGACAATCAGGGCTGATTACAATAAGGCCGCTGTGTCCGCTCCTTCGGGGCAGCAGATGTTCCCGTCATGTGGGCTGCAGGAGCCCAGATGTGTTTGCACAGAAGAGGGACCCGGGGCCTCCCGGGAGCAGGGATGAAAGAGCGGAGCCCCGGCAGCTGGTCCGCCCAGGAGGCGGGTGCGAGCTGGGCCTGGGGCGGGGGCCTTGCGCACGCCAAGGCGGCTGGGGCGTTACTATGGAGAAGGAGCCAGGACAGCGGGGCACGGCCTGGAGGCAGCTGCACCAGACGCCTGGGCACCACAGTGCTGCTGGAACCCCCTGATGTCTGGACCCAGGAAGTGGGGGGAAGGCTCGGGCTGGGAGCTGCTGCCCGCTGTGCTGGGGTCCACACAGTATGGGGAGGGGCGGGGGGAGCCAGGCACCTCCCTGTTCACTGCAGGCATGCATGGCACACAGAACAAATGGGACAGCGACAAAAGCAGGCGGGCAGATGCTCAGGGTATGGAAAACAGTGACGCATCCTAGCGCCGCCGCCGCCGCCGCCAGTCCGGGACCCTGAGGTTGGGGTGGCATTTGGGGAGGTCCGTGTGGGTTAGAAGTGACATTTCCCCGTATGTTCGCCCCAGCTTTCTCCACTCCGTGGTGACATTTCTGTCCTCCTGATCCTCAAGCAGAACACCCGAGCACCGTCCTCCCGCCTCTCCTCTCCGGCCCCACCCTGAGCACTCTGCGTTCAAAGCGAGCCTAGCGGCCAGCCGCTCCCTCTGGGGCCGCCTCCCTGCAGCCCACGCGGCCACCAGCTGTGCCCGTAGGTGACATCCGTGCCTGTGCCACCCTCTTCCTCTTCTCTGTGCCAGGCACACGCACATACCCAGGGCTTTCTTGGGCTGCGGCCGCTCTCTTCCCAGTAGAATGGAAGCTTCCGGAGTCCTCGGACTCCGTCTCATTTGGCCTCTCACGTTCCCCGGTGCCCTGAGCGGTGCCGGCACAGAGCCAGCGAACATTAGCTGAGTTCATCGCAGCTGAAGACCCAAAACCAGCTTGGCTCAGTGGATAGAGAGACAGCATGCGGACTGAAAGGTCCCCAGGTTCGATTCCGGTCAAGGGCATGTGCCTTGGTTGCGGGCACATCCCCAGTAGGAGGTGTGCAGGAGGCAGCTGATCGATGTTTCTCTCATGGATGTTTCTATCTCTCTCTCTCTCTCTTCCTCTCTGTAAAAAAGCAATAACATATATTTTTAAAAGACTCAAGACCCCACAGGTCACTCTGCTCCAGGTTCAGCTTGTCCCCTGACTCAACGGCTCCGAAGATCCCCTGTCCCTTCCCCCACAGGTGCGGGCGGAAAGGGGCGATCCTAACAGAAAACATGTCCCGCTTCTGTCCAGTCCCCCGGGGGCGGCAGGCATGCCAGACCCCGGACGGCTCCCTGAGTGCCGGCAGGTCCAGCACAGGCAGATCCCTGACTCCGCTCCCCGGCAGCCTGTGTTTACGGGCCCGTAATCAGATGGAAGCGGGGAGTTTCTCACGAGAATCATCTGTCAGCCCTGCGTGGTATCCGGGCCCCCGTGCTGGGAGCCTGGATGATAAACACGGAGCTCTGCCCCAGCTCCGCGGCGTCTCCAGCGGCTCGGGGGTCATTTTTCAACCCGGCACTAATCCCAGGAACTGGATCTTCCATCAAACACCGTGTCCAACCGGCTGGGTATCTGAGACACGGATGGTCCCCAGCGGATTCGGGAGGCGAGAGCGATCTCGGGCGGTGCAGCCAGGAGCCAGGCGGGCGGGCCTTCGCTTCGGCCGACAGGCTCGCACGGCCGCCGGCCTCCTGGACCCCGCCGGGCAGCTGCCTTACGCTGAGACAGACCTCTCCAGGCAGCCATCAAGGGATCCGCCACGGAACCATTCCAAAAAAAGGAAACAAAAGAGATTTTTCTTATTCCAAAGGATGCTCCACCCAGAAAAGCACAAGGCTAAGAAAAATTGCCCGTAACCCTGTCACGGGGAGGAAAACACCGTACCATGATTTGGAGCATAAATTTCCAGGCTTTTTTTTTTTTTTTCTCCCTACCCCCAGTATCATTTCCTTATAAAGATATTTAATACTGAACACGTGGTTTTCAAACTTGCTTCCCGGCTTCCCTAACCCGGATACTGTGACGATTCCGCCCACGATACTGTGGTTTTTAACAGCCGCGCTAATTGCCTTGGCCCGGCCGGTTTGTTGACCACACGTGTGTCTCCCCTTCTCCGGCGTGTAACAGGTGCCGAGAAGAACGGATTGCGCGTAGATCTCGGTGCAGATCCGATTGTTTCCTTCAGAGACGTTCGTGGGAGTGGCATTGGGCCGGGGCCGAGGATACGTACATTTTTCACATGCCCTTGGATGCTTTCTACGCTCTCTCCCTCTCTCTCTCTCTCTCTCTCTCTCTCTCTCTCTCTCTCTCTCTCTCTCTCTCTCTCTCTCTCTCTCTTCGCTGTGCTCCAGGCCTTTAGGAGCAGCCAGATCTGCGTGGAATGCTTTTAACCAGTCGCCGCGCTGGAGGAGGACTGGCATGGAGGGGCAGAATGGGCCATCTCCCTCCCGCTCACACTGGCTGTTTCCAGAATCGCAATTTACTTCCTGTGGCTGCAGCGGATCTGCAGACACCGGGGTGGAGGGGAGGATCGAGTCCTCTTCGGAAATGACCTCTGAGCCTCCAAGCTCCTTCTAACTCTGGGATTTTTAGAATTTATCCAAAAGGTAGCAGCGGCTCTTTGTTCTTTATTCTTTAACACTGACCTGAGCGTGGTTGCTTAACTGGATGAACTGGGAGGGGCCGGTCTGATCGGGAGTGAAGGTTGGCGATGAGTGGGCCTGGCTGGGGAAGACCCATAAGAGGGTTGGGAGGAGTAAATCCATGAGAGAGGGTCCTGGGACCAGGGAGAACACAGAAGCCTCTTTCCTGTTGCTGGGCTGTGTGTACAGAGCTTGCAGTGATTGACAGTTTGCAGTGATTGACAGCTTGCAGTGATTGACAGTTTGCAGTGATTGACAGCTTGCAGTGATTGACAGCTTGCCACGATGGACAGCCTGTGGTCTTCCTGGGTGGCCAGTTTAAATGCACCTGCAGAGTCAGGTCTTGGGGAGCAGAGCAGGCATGGTAATTGCCCGGGCCCTCTGCTGTGTAATAGCCATTCATTCATTCATTCATTCATTCATTCCTGCTGTGTAATAGCCCTTCATTCATTCATTCCTGGTGTGTAATAGCCATTCATTCATTCATTCCTACTGTGAGCTCCCCAGACAGAACTCGCCCTGGAGGGCTACGTAGCATGGCGCCCAGGGGAAGGGCCATCCTTCTGAAAAATTGTCCCTGGGGACACAATCGGGGGTCCTCCAGCCAAACACCAGGCGGTGCCTCTCGTCCCTCCTTGTCGGAGGACCTCCAGCCCGACCCCCTGCTGCCGCCGGTGATAGACCGCTGGTGAGGAGAGCACACAGGCTTCCGGGCCAGAGAGATCCTGCCCTGAGCGCCAGCTTCCGCTTCACTGCGCAGCCTTGGGGAAGTTACACAGCCTTTCTGGTCCTCGGTTTTCTCGCCCCACTTCTTGCTCCTGTAGCAGGGTTCGATGAAACGTCTCCTAAATGCGAAAGTGTCCAATGCACTGCTTGGCACATAAGAAATGCTCGTGGGGTCCTGGCTGGTTTGGCTCAGTGGATAGAGCGTCGGCCTGCGGACTCAAGGGTCCCAGATTTGATTCCAGTCAAGGGCATGTACCTTGGTTGCAGGCACATCCCTAGTAGGGGGTGTGCAGGAGGCAGCTGATTGGTGTTTCTCTCTCATCAATGTTTCTAACTCTCTCTCCCTCCCCCTTCCTCTCTGTAAAAAAATCAATTTTATAAATATATATATATATATATATGAAAGAAATGCTCATTGGGCATTATTATTTACTTTTCTTTTTCTTTCTCTGAGTCTGGGCCTGCCATTTCCAGAGGGCTCAGAGCCCTGGCTCCAGTCTGCTTGCTCTAATCACTTTGAAAACGATCAGCCCAGCGACACTGATGCTCCATGTTGATGATCCTTCCTTCCAGAAATTCATCTTGAGCAAATAATCATGGATATGCTCCCGAATTGCTCTTGACAACCTTGTGTTTGAGGCCTGAGGACCAAAGCAATCTAACTATCAAGAGGGAGCAGGCCCAACGCAACAGAAAACATCCATACTCCAAACTCTGCTCAATATAAATCTCATTCCGTCCTTGAAGGGAAAGATGGCCATCCTGTTCCCGGCGTCCACTCACGTTTCTGTAATTGTTTAATGAATCGGTGAGCATCCTTCTGTTTGTTTATCGATCCGTTGTGTTTCCCTTCGTGCGCGTCACTCACCCGTGCCGGGTGTACGTATCGTGTTGGGTTATTTTAATGTGTTTTTTTCCTTATGGGTTACCTGAGAATTTTGTACATTTATAAACTGGCTTTCCGTTCTCTGCTATAAATATGATCCCCTGTTTTTCTCTTGTCTCTTGACCTTAGTCTGTCTTTATTTTCTCCACTGAAGTCCTAGCAGAGAAAACTGTTTCTTATTAGATTAACCCACATGCGGCTCTCTGGCCCCTTGAGTTTTTAGCAAAGGCCAGCTTAGGAGTTCTCTAATTAAGTTAATAACAACGTACCTACCTATATAGTTTAAGTTTAAAAAATGTGGCTCTCCAAAGAAATGTCAATCGTTGTCCTGTTGACATTTGGCTCTGTTGACAAATGAGTTTGCCGACCACTGTGAACCCATATTTTCTTATACGCTTCTGTACCTTATGTCCCACTTTGAAAACTGGCTTCCAACTCCAAGGTTATAAACATACTCACCCAAATTCTATCCATAATAATAATAACAATAATAATAATAAAGCTTAGCTCTTACTGCTTCATGTTTTTAACATGGAAACCCTTGATCCAGCGGGAACATGGTTTGGTGTAAGGAGTTAAGTGAGAATCCAGCTTTATTTGTCCCTCCAGGAGGTTAGCCAGTTATCCCCAAACCATTCCTGGCATAAGCTCCTTTCCAGTCAAATCCTTTTACCGGGGTCGTCAGGGAACCCTTGGATGAGAGCTGCGGACCCTCCACCCACCCATTTTTTCATAAATCCATGTATTTGTGTAGTCAACCAATAAATACCTGGCTAGTACCAAACTCCATTCTAGTAGCAAAGAGGGAGACAGTGATTGAACATTAAAAGATGCTGACCTTGCCCTCATGCAGCTCACATTCCACATCACGTAGCACAATATTTGGATGATGCATTTGCTTGACCTCAGATGCTACTTATCCACGAGATTCATGTGCAGGGTCCTTGCACAATGAGAACGCGGTTCCCTGCATTTCTCACCTGGCTGGGGACTGGGTCCAGGTGCGTCCTCTCATGTCATTCACACTGAACTTCACAAACCGTTTCAGCAGCGCCCATGGGCCGTGCCAGGCCCGTTCACTGGTTCCCGGGGGGTCTGCCATCTTCAGCCGAAACCCCTGACTGTAAAGAAACAGCGCTCACACAGTGGGGTTCAGGGCTCCAGCACCGGGCAGCGGGAGGAATTTTGGGGTGGGCGATGTCCTGGGGAACAGCCCCAGGGCCTCCTCGGAGCAGGTCCTGTGGCCCGTCCCCGGGACTGTGGGCTCCGGCCCGTTCCCAGAGCTGAAGGACAACCCCAGGATGCCACCACCAAGATCTGAAATTCAAAACAAGTCACTTGGCATTCTTCCGGCCTGAGCTTCTAACTGACAACATGAGGCCCACGCCGACCGCCTTTCTCTGGAGCACACGGAGCTCTGTCTCACAGCCCCTCCCGGAGCCCATGGGCGAGGGCAGGGGCAGCGCTTCCCCTGACTCAGTTTCCCCGGGCGTACAGGCTCAGGTGCTTCCAATTCTCCTTTCCCTACACCTGCCCGCACCCCAGACACCTGCTCTTCAGGGCCCGGTGTGTCCGTCCTCACACCCGCCCTTACTTTCCCCACCCCGAAGCCGCAGCTCGTCCCTGTCTGTCTGGCCCCTGAGAAGGAGGGTCTGGCTCAGCTCCGGCCCTCCGGCTCAGAGAACTTTCTGACGTCACACCTGGGCGCCTGTCAGGGATGCGGATTCTCGGGTCCCAGGCAGACCCCTGGGACTCCGGGGGTGGGGCTCCGCAGGGTGGGGGGTGGGGCTTCGCAGGGTGGGTGCCGGCAGGCCCCCAGGCAGGCCCCCTCCACCATTTGCAGGGTCTGCACACAATGAGAGCGCCGTTCCCTGCATTTCTCATCTGGCTGGGGACTGGGTCCAGGTGCGTCCTCTCAGGCCCCCATCCTGGGGACCCCCCCTCCACTGCCCCCCCAGTTCTGGGAGACTCTTCTCCAGCCCCGTGTTAAGCCCTGGTTTGCATTTCTACTGCCAACTCTGAGTATCTTGTTCTGGCCTCAGCCGGATTAGAGAAAATCTCAGATCCACATTATTTACTGGGATAAAGGTTTCCATCTCTCTCTCTCTCTCTTTCTCTCTCTCTCTCTCTCTCTCTCTCTCTCTCTCTCTCACACACACACACACACACACACACACACACATACACACACACACACACACACACACACATACACACACACACACACACACACACACGTTGGAGGTGGATCTGGCCCCTGACCGGGGTGACAGCCACGTTGGCAGCTGCCCGGTGTGCTCAGCCCCTCAGCTCGTCCCGGGAGAGCTGCATCCTGGCAGGTTGACGGGGACGGGCTTCGAGGCTGTGACTCCTGAACTCCAGAAGCTTCACCCTGTCACACGCCCAGATATGACATCTGTTCCCAAAGCCTCGGGACCCACGTCCAGGTCTGAGCCCAGCCCCTTCCTCACCCTCCCCGCCCCTCTCTTCTCTTCCCACTCGGTGGCCTCGGGACAGGGACCGGGGCCTCTGGGACAGGATCCAACTCAGGGGGAGAGGAGGAGACAGCGTCCAGGGGACCCTCTGCCCCTGCCCTCGGTGCTCAGAAAGTCATTTCCTTTCAACAAACGTTAGTTTAGCACCTGCTTAGCTCCGGGGCAGGGCCTGGGGGGAGCAGCTCGTTAAAACCCGGTCCCTGATCCCGAGCAGCCCACCGTCCAGTTTCTGGAGATGGGGACGGCTGTCATGCTGGTGCTGTGGCACCTGCTCGCGCCCTCACGTGCAGGCCCACCCCGGCTCCCGCTGCCACCTCGCAGGCACCGAGTGCTAAATTCTCAGGAACAATGGGAGCCCATTACGAAAGCACCGGGAGCATGAAATTGCCATTTTCGGACTATTTACATCAAGCCAATGGGCAAAGGCCACAAATCAGGCTCTTTCTGGGAGAGCAGGGCGGCGGCGGCGTGCGGGTGCAGGAGTTATCCATCCTCTGAGCCCCGCGTTTGCATCTTAAACAGGATTGTAATTGCACCCGCCTCATCCACGCGGGTTGGAATGAGCTAATCCGCAGCCAGTGCCCCACCCTTCAGGGCTGTGCTTTTGTGGGCGACAGGGCAGACCCCAGAGGGCAGACCCAGGCCGGGGGGTACGCGGGGAGCCTCGGATGTGGCTGTGGGGCAGGTGTACCAGGAAAGGAGAGGGCTGCCAGAGCAGGGCAGGGGGCGTGGAGGGCAGGCAGAATGGCCTGCAGGGACAGCGCCTGGGGCCACAGGGCGAAGCTGAGCACGGGGCACCGGACCAGGGGGGATGGGGAGAGGGTGGCTCTGTCCTGCGCCAGCTTCCAGGATGACCTGCCCTGAGCAGAGGTGGCAGGGACGCCCCCAGGTGTCACTGGGGGGCACCAGGAAATACCGATGCTGACCCCCAGCACCAATTCTCCAAAGCAGGAGCATCAGGGGCTCCCCAAGATTCTCCAACGCATCTCCCAGGATCATCTCCCACAATCCCCCAGGCTCCCAATCCTGGCCTTCACCCCTCCCCCGCCCCCAATCCCTCTGAGGCCTTTTGAGAAGAGAGAGCCATTTGCTGTCACAGCCACGCCCTCCGTACACACATCTGTGCTCCCTCGCTCTACGGGATAGGGTGTGTGGATGCAGAGACTTAGGGGATGACCGATGGGACAGATCATGATAGACATTCTCTCATCAGTCTGTCCTCCTCCACCCTCAACCCCTCACCCCCCATGACCTATTCTCTCTGTCTTTCAAACTCCCAGGAAGTCATCCCTCCCTAGCAAGCCCATGTCATTCCCATGTTCGCCAGAAGGGGTCACTACTTCCATGTGCCCCTAACCCTCCCAGATAACGGGGCTTCTCTCCAGCTCACCTCCATCCCTCCACCTCCCAGCCCAGCAGCAGAGAACCCACACCCACCGGCTGCTGCCTCACCTTCAGAACGACTCGCCTCCATGAGCAAAAGTGACCGCCGGGGCTCCGTGCCAACCGGGTTCTCATCTGACAAGCCAAGCATTTGCCTTTTGCTAGGTGGTGGTCAAGGCCTGCAGAGGGAGCTTGGTGATTGTCAGGACTACTACAAAATTGTTTAAATACTATTACCTGGTTATCTTTATTGCCATCCTCATCACTACTTTACATAGCTGGAAGCAATAAAGCCAACTAGATCTCTCTCCTCCGCCTTTGTATTCTAAGGGGCACCCCACCCCAAGTGCAGCAGTTTCTATACTTCTGCCAGAAGGACAGGCCTGGGTGAGGGTGGGTAAATAAATGGCAAGCGTGTTCATAATCGCCACTCCTGCGCCTGTGGCAGGCATAACTAATGGAGCCTCGATCTCATCCCTCCCCCCCACCTCCCACCCTGCATCCAGATGCAGACTCACACCCTTTCAACACAGCCTGCCCAGGGTCACCGCCAGTTTATTCCTGCTAGAAATCTGAAAGGAAATTAATTTGCCATCTCAGGGCTGGAGTAACCTTTCGGAGTCTGAAAACAATTGTGGGGAAATGACTTTCAAACCACTAATCTGGGCATAAAGCACGGGGAAGTACATAATAACCTGTGCAGAAGACAGAGCTGTGGCGATATTGGATGCAACTCCGTAATGTTCCCCTAAATCATAGAGCATTCCATATGAGATTCCGGCGCTGATGACACAGAGTAAGCGTCAGGGGACGGAGGAAATTTGGGGGAGAGCCGAACAATTGAAGAAATTATGTGCACTAACATATTCTGTCTGCAAATCGAGAGAGGGAGTCGTTATCCTATTTCACCCGCAGAAAAAGCGCCTCGGTTCAGTGTGGCAACCCCGCGGTGGCTCGGGAGCCGGAACTTGGAGGAAAGAGCACGGGATTTGAAGTCAGGGGGTGGGATTCTGTTCCACGTCCTGCGGGGAATAATGTTGGCAAAATGCTCAGCATCTCTGTGCCTCGGTTTCCTCATCTGGAAGATGGAGACAATAGCACCCACTTTGCCTGGCTGCTGAGCAAATGAAGAGCAACCACGAATGCAGAAGCGCTGAGTCCTGCGTCGCTGCTTCTGGGACCTGGTGGGATGGGGACAGGGCCCTGAGTGGAAGGAAGCAGGGAAGACGGGTCACCTCCCAGCGAAAACCAGCAATCCCAGCGGGCACGTGCCACGGCTCTCGTCCACCCTCCCTCAGTGGAAGCTGGAGGAGCAAAACCCCGGACACTCGGCCAGGGATAGTTGGGTCTATTCAGAAAGGGTCCCTCCCATCTTCTTAACTGGTCCATCCCTGCACATCTCCTTTCTCCTCCTTCCTCTGCCTCTGTGGTCCCCGCTTCCATCTCCTGAGGGCAGCAGAAACTCCTGGCAGTGTCGGGTCGATGTGCCTATAAGCTTGTCCGGGAAAGTGGGGTCCAGGCTAGGGATGGAGGCCATGGTCCATGGGCCTGTCTTTCAGCCAGGGCTGCCAGGAAACTGGTCGCATGCCCAGACAGGGTGATTGGGGTCTTCGGTAAAGGGTAGGCTGAAGGGGGGCCTGGAGGGATGGCAGTACATCCCAGTGTTCCAGGCGGGACAGCAAGGGGTGGGAGCAGGTCCCAGAGTCTTGGCAAGAGCAGCCCCGTGGGAGCCGTGGCCTTGGGTGGAGGGACATGGACAGCCCAGCCGCTGCCTGGAGGGGGGGGGAGGACAAATACTCCGCCCCCTCTCCCCTCACCCTCTGATCGCCGGTGCTTCCCATTGGCCCATCCCAACAGAAGCTACAGGCAACATTGCCCCTGGATGGTCCCTGGGACAGGCAGCTCCCTGCAGGTGAAGAAGGTGAGAGGACACCTGGAAGCAGACAGAAAACACCCAGCACAGCCAGGGACTGCAGAAATGCCAGGCAAAGCTAGCCGGCCCTGGGGTAGCTGGGAGGTGGAGGAGCCCAGAGGGTCACTGAGGCCTGGGAGGATCACCTGAGTACACGCCCCGCCCCTAGCCCATGGGACCTGAACAGAACCTTCTAGGGCAGCGGTTCTCCACTTGTGGGTCGCGACCCCTTTAGGGGTCCAACAACCATTCACCTAAGACCATTGGAAAACACAGATATTTACATTACGATTCATACCAGTAGCAAAATGACAGTTAGGAAGGAGCAACGACAATAATTGTATGTTTGGGGGTCACCACCACGTGAGCAGCTGTATTAAAGGGTCGAGGCATTAGGGAGGCTGAGAACCACTGGGATAGGGCTTCTGGGAAAGGCTTCCCCCCCTGATACAAGGAGATGTGGGACCAGAAGCTGCCGTTGGCTACAGCTGTGTGCCCTCAGGATGTGGGCGCTACGGCAGCCCTGTGGCCACCACGAGGGAGCACGTGTCACTCCGAGAGGGAAGGAGCCCAGAGGTGGCGAGAACCTGGGCCTGTCGTCACAGAATCACGACGCACAACCCTGGCTGCCCTTTGCCCCCAGGCTGCCTGTGAGGTGAGCAGATAAAGACTCTCGGTTTGCAGGCCACGGCATCTTCGCTTCGGAGATGCAATTGCCCGTATCCCAGCTGATGTGTTCATGTGGGGGTAGGGGGGTGGCTTGGGCAAGTGGACTCTTGATTTATTTTTGGTCACCGCTATACCCCAGGCCCCGGCAGAATAATTCGCGCACAGTAGGTGTTCAATCAACATGTGCTGGATGGATTGGTGATGTAATGAGTGGGTGGGCGGGGCTGAGCGCCAGGAGTCACTGGGCCTTGTCCCTCCGTGTCCCTCCCCGTCGCTTGGAGGAGCCGGGTGCTCTCGCCAGAGGAGAAGGCCGAGGCTGCCAGGGAGGGGTCTCCAGGGGAGCGCGGGAGGGCCGGGCCGCGGCGCACATACAGATGACTCATAACGACGCGTTTTCACCCTCTTCCAATGGTGATGTTCCTGTAATAAAGAATTTAATAACCCGCTGTGCCTGCGCGGAGAAAAAACTCATTTGTTTAATAGGCAGCAGTTTGGCTTTGTCATGTTCATTTAGTTTTTAATGACACACAGTTGTGCCAATATTGATTTTAGCTTATAGGGACTCAAAAAAATTTACTGTCTAGATAGATCAAGACGCCACCGTTTCATCTTGCCTGCTCTGAAGACACCTCGCCCGCAGCACCGGCCGGAGAGGGGCTGGCGGCGGCTGCAGGGGGTGGAGGGATGGGGGGACAGGGCATAGAACCCCCTCATCGGCGACCCCGCCCTGTCTCTCTCTGTGGCAGCGGCTCCCAGCCTCACCTGCTGCCCCCATCTGAGGGGAGGGCGGCTGCTGCTGGGGGAGGCGGTGTGTTTCTCATCTTGGAAAGCAGAGCAAGACGGTGTCAAGGAAGCAGCAGTTAATTTTCCAGGCACACACTCGGCCATGATTTATTTGTGCCTGTCTGTGTGTGTGTGTGTGTGTGTGTGTGTGTGTGTACCCACTCAAGTTCAAGTCCTAGAGCTGGGGCCCTGCCGGTTACGCAGAGAGCACCTTCAAATGTCACGTGGGCAGGCGGGTGGAGGGCACCTCTCTTTAACATTGCTTACCGTTTTGCTTTTATTTTTAACCGGGGGCTGTTTAAAAATAGCAAAAGGGATTGTGGAGACGAGCCGAACCTTCTCTGTGTTTTCTGAGCAGCCCGTTCCAGCAGAAAGACACCCAGCAGACCCCGTGGTGTCGGTGGCCTTGACGTTGGTAGTCTTGATGGTGTGTGTGGCCACAGTTGTCGGAGAATGGGCTGGCATGGCAATCACCACCACTCACTCAGCACCTACCATGGGCCAGGCCACCGCCCGTGGCCATGTACAGGGCTGTCTGATGCAGCCTCAATGGCAACCTTGTAAGGCAGGCAGGTGTTTCTCTCTCCATCTTGGAGGAAATTGCTGCTTATGGAGGGAAGGTGAGGGGCCAAGTCACAGAGGAACTGCCCCTGAGCTCAGAGATCTGCGGCCCGCGTGTTCCGTGGCAGCGAGTTCCATGGTAACCAAGTGCCGAAAAGTGGTGCCCAGAGAGGGTCCCTCTCCTAGGGGGCGCCCCTCGCTGACCAGGCAGCGTCTGCACCTGAGGGCGATGAGGCGGTGGGTGGTACGTCCAAGCCATAGCCTCACACATCATACTCTTTGTCTCTCTGCTGCAGCCGGCGTGGCCAGACTTTCCCGGGAGCCACGGGGCATCTGCTGGGTGGCTGCCTCGCCTGACCCTGTGCTGCCATGAAAGTAAGGCCGGCGTCAGGGAGAGCACGGGTAGCTCTGTCTGTAGCCATGAGGACAGCGAATCACATTGTGTCCAATGCCTGTTTCAGTGGTCGGCAAACTGCGGCTCGCGATCCACATGCGGCTCTTTGGCTCCTTGAGTGTGGCTCTTCCACAAAATACCACGGCCTGTTATAGCAGCCGGAGTGGACTAAGAACTGCAGATGCATGAAATCAAGGAGGAAGGGAAGTGGGAAAGAAGGAAGGAAGGAGGGAAGGAGGGAAGGAAAGAAAGAAGGAGGGAGGGAGAGAGGAAGGAAGGAGGTCAAGGAAAAAGGGGAAGCTAAGCACCGAGCAGCAGCCACACTTGGGCCTGCAGGAACACCAGCCCTCCTTGGCCACGGACTCTCCATGTTCCTGTCCCTCGGGTGGCTCTTTGGCTGTTCCCGCTGACACTTTCAGGGACAATTCCTTGTCGGCTTGTCGGTCTGAACTCAGAAAGGTAAACTCATTTCTATTTCATCCAGAGAAAAAGAACAGGAGGAAAACAAATCTGCTGTAACACACACACACACACACACACACACACACACACACACCAATAACCCACACCACAGAGGAAGAAAGCAGACAGGCCCTAGTGCATACCAGGGCCCCGAAGAAATATAATTTAATGATCTAAGCTCCCTAATTTTGCACCTGTCACCGTTGAGAGGTGACTGTGTTTCATGCCCCGTCACCCCACGGGGGACTCGGAGCTGAGATAACGTCTATGCTATATAATAATGGGTCCTCCTTTGAGTCGCTCCCCGGGTGGGGGGGCAGCTAATAAAACGCCAGGCCGCCGTCCTGACAGGGCGGGGCCCACGCGGAAATCCTGACGCGATCCGGTGCACACACAGCCTCTCCCCGGCCTGCCTCCTGGTCCCGGTGCCTCCTGGGTTCCAGGGTGCTGGCAGCCCTTGGGTGGCCAGCGGGGGGCACTGGCACAGCCCCGTCGCCCCGGCAGGGCTTCTCTGGGGAGGAGGACAGGAGCCCATGAGCCCGCTCGTCACACGGCCAGGAGTCCTTGGCACTCGCAGACAGACCCACACACATCCAAACCTTCCCCATCAGCAAGCCCCACGGGCCTGAGTCCATTTTCCCTCCCATGTACAAAGTGGCAATTGGCAGGAAATGATATTGACAGACCCAATGTGAGTAGCTGGCAGGAGCCATCCTGAATCCATTAACCGGAGTGGAACTCAGCTGTGAGTTCCATGGGCTCCCCACGTCCAGGATTATGCCCAGTCAATAGTCAGGGGTTAATCTTAAAAAGGTTCCCCCCAACTCCATCCTCACCCCCCCATCTGGAAAAGGGAGGGTCCAGATTGGCACTTGTACCTCTCTGATTTATGTCTCACCTACTTTAATAAGTAGCTCTCGCCTGCTTCCTCTTTGCATTGGGTGCTCACACGATCCTGTCATTCGTCCTATAGCCGTCTGAGGCACACGGCGTCACCTTTCACGCACAGAAGAAGAGACTGAGGGTCAGAGAGGCTCCATGGTGGGTTGCATGCAGCTACCACAGCTGGTGAACGGCAGGAAGGAGATTGTGAGGCAGCAGCCGGATCTTCTCCCTGTTTGCAGGGCGGCCTCCTGCCCAGAGGGCCGGCCCCTCCTCCTGGGGATAGGTGTGGCCTCCTGCAGGGCAGGGGCCAGCCACGTGCTTCCCTGCTGTGAGCGGGCCAGGTGCAGGGACCACGTGGAGGGACCACATGCAAACCTGGCCCATAATGCCTTGGGGGCCTGCGCGGAAGTGGTGCTTGGCCCTCGCAGACGCTCTCTCAGGAGGAGGGTGACCTGGAAGAGGGCGGGCCTCAGCCTGCGCCTTCAGGACTCACAGGTACCGGCCGACATGCGGGGACAGGCTGCCTGGCCAGAGGCTCATGGGCGGAGAGTCACGTTTTTCCAGCCTCGAATTGGAAGCAAAATGCATGTGGCGATCGAGAAATCAATTTCCAACCGCGGGGACTTGCCAGGAGATCATCCTTCTCCCCGGAAAGTGGACACGAGAGGGCGGGAAGCGCCAGGCTCAGCCAGACCGCGGCCTTGAGGGGAGGCCACAGCCAGCCGGGCCGGGCAGGGGGGGAAGGGGTGCCAGGCCTCAGCCAGATGCTCTCTCCCTCACATGCTGAGAGCCTCAGGAGTCACAGAGGGGGCAGAGACCCCCAAACCTAGGATGTGGTGTGTGTGTGTTTATGTGCGATTGTGTACGTGTGCATGCGTGGTTATGTATGTATAGTTGTGTGTGCACATATATGTGACTGTGTGTAGCTGTGTGTGTGTGTGTGTGTGTATGTGTGTGTGTGTGTGTGTAGTTTGGAAGCCATTGAAGAGTCCGATAAAACGTGAACCAACCAGGGTGTGTGTGACCCCGCCACAGCTCATGCTCCCCCACTGGGCATGAGGTGTGACTGGGCCCCAACAAGGCAAGGACTGGGAGCCACGCTGCCCTCACAGCCCTGGGCGTCGCCCCGTTTGGCAAAGCACGAAAATAGGAGGCAAGCCCCAGGCAGCTCAGATGCCAGGCTGGGAGTATCAGGGGTGGGGGGGGGCGGAACCCAGGGAGGAGGGAGAGAGGAGACTGTGCCAGGGGAAGTCAGAGCAGTGAGAATGACAAGAGGGCGCTGCTAAGGAGAGGAAGCAAGACACCTTGGAGGCGGGAAACGTGACGACCGAGCTGTGTCAGCACCCTGGTCTCCCAAAGCCAGGGCTGCTGGGAGAGGGCGCGGTGGGGGAGGCGCTGGGCTCAGGGCCCTCCTAAGGGGGGCGGTGAGCTCCAAAGGGTGGTGGCAGGTGGGCTTCTTGGACCCTCCAAGCTGGTGGCTCAGGGCTGTGATGGATGGTGCTGATGGGGTGGCATGCAAATGTATGCAAATGAGGGCTCCCAGGACGCTGTGGTGCTTTTCTTTATTTGTTTGGTTGAGACAAGAAATATACGCTCCTTGTGACAGAATCAGAAAAGACAGCTCTGCTCAAGGAAGGAAATCACAATCCCTTGTTAGCCCACCGCCCAGGAAAAAATAAAACATCGCAGCGTTCGGCATATAATCTTCCAGACAAGTTTCCGCCCATCTCTCTCTATATATAGTGGAGGGTTTTTTTTCCCCCCTAACCAAAATAGGTCCTTACTTTACATACTGTCTTGCAACCTGCCTCTTTGCATTGAAAATATATCATGAATGTGCTCGTGGTGCTGCACTATGTTGAACCGGGTCCCTATTGTTGGAAGCGGAGCGTGTGCTCAGCTTTCTCGGCTGAGGTGAGGAGGGCCCCTGGCTCAGCTGCAGGAGGCAGGCTGAGCGGGACCAGATTCAGGGGAACCCCGCCATTCCGCACACGGTGTGCGTGGCTGGGCCTGGGGTTCCCAGAGGAAGGTAAGGCCGTGGAGGTAGAATCACTGTTACTCTTTTGGGGGCCTGGCTGGGGGGGAGGGGGGACAGCCCCCAAATTGGGCCTGAACACCAGAAGCAGGTAGCCTGGGGCCCTTGTCACCCCTGGCAAATGACCGTCTAGTCCCGTGGTCGGCAAACTCATGAGTCCACAGAGCCAAATATCAACAGGACAACGATTGACATTTCTTTGGAGAGCCACGTTTGTTAAACTTAAACTTCTTCCAACGCCACTTCTTCAAAATAGACTCGCCCAGGCCATGGTACTTTGTGGAAGAGCCACACTCAAGGGGCCGAAGAGCCGCCAGTGGCTCGCGAGCCGCAGTTTGCCGACCACGGGCCTAGGGGGTCAGCCAGCTGGAGGTGCGGCCAGTCAGCTTTTGGGACCAGAGAGAAGGAGACGCCTCTAATCACTCATCTATCCAACCCCTCTCAGCGTCAGGAAGTTGGCAGTCCTGGCTCTCCACGCTGGCAGGGGCCAGACAGAAGCAGAGACGCCCCCTGTCCGAGGGGAAGACTCACTTAAGGGACAAAGAACTGCCCACTGCATTAGGAGAACGAGAATGCTCCCCGCGAGCTGGGTGTCTACGTCGAAAGGTGCAGGATAGGAAGGCGTTCAGTGAACGGGAGTTGAGCGTCCGCCACGGGCCTGAGGCTGTGCGAGGCCCGGCTGCCTGTAATTCTCATTTAACCCTCAGAAGCCGAGGAGCAAGGCCATCCTGGGGGGGAAGAGGGGGGTCGAGGACCTGAGAGGGGGTGACTTGCCCAAGGTCACGCACGATACCAGAGGGCAGAGCTCCTCCCGGGAAGGAGCCAGCAGCCTGCCCAGGGCGGGCTGAGGAGGAAGGCTGCTGGCAGAGGTGCTTTGGGAGACCTGCTTTGCAAGAAGGAAGGGCGTAGAGGGTGTGAGCAGGGGATGGGGGTACAGGGGGTTCCAAGGCAATGCACCGGCAGCTGGGAGGGAAGGCAGCAGGTCGGGCTGGCGGTGGAGGAAGGTGTGGTTTGTGAGCTTGGAATGAGCAACGCGCAGAGGCTGGCTGTCCCTGGAGTCCCAGGGGCAGAGCAGGGAGGGAGCTCAGAAGGAAGTGTCAGGCAGCCCAGGTGCCCGCCTTCCTGGGGGCCCTCAGGACTCACCAGAGCCTGCCTCCTTGAGGTCCCCTCC
Source organism: Pipistrellus nathusii (assembly GCA_963693515.1). Classification (NCBI taxonomy): domain Eukaryota; kingdom Metazoa; phylum Chordata; class Mammalia; order Chiroptera; family Vespertilionidae; genus Pipistrellus; species Pipistrellus nathusii. Next base: position 44,791,491 of record OY882873.1, on the reverse strand, counting down.
CGACCCCATTCCGCAATCACAGCTCAGGGTGCCAGGGAAGCCACTCTGGGAAAGACTTGCTGAGCTCCTCTCTGCGGCAGTTTCGTTGGCTTTGCTCCATGCAGCTGGTGGGTCTGGCGCGGCATTGATGGCTTCCCTGGGGTCCACGGTCCCCCCGGGTGCTCTCTGGGGCCGGAGGGGGCATCCAAGCTTTTTATTTGCCTGCATGGTGCTTTTTAATTGCACGGAGCGGGCTGAGCAGGGCTCTGGGCAGAGCGGGGAGCTGTGGCGAGCACTTATTATTGTTATTATTTTCACTGCTAATAATCCTGGCTGATGAGAAGCCATAATCCGGGGGATTTGGGTTGTTAATTGAAAAACCACACGAGAAAACATACGATGTGTGGACAGGGCTGCCAAAGGAGGAGGGATGCGAGCTCCCCGCCCCCCACGGGGCAGGGTGGGGGGCGCACCTGCCCAGCAGAGAGGCCTGGCCCGTGGACCCGGGGCCCGGGAGCCAAGAGAACATCCCGGACTTTGCTTTTGTTTTTAATCCCGGAGGATGCCAATGAGTGTGATGGTGTCTATGGCTGTGGGGACTGGGACTGGTTGGGGAGGTGGAGGGTGGAGGAGGGGAAGCTGGGGGAGGTGAGAAGGAGGCAGGGACGATGTTTGAAGTCAGCTCCTTGACCAGCCATCTCTATCCGCCAGACCGTAAAAGGCGAATGAATAAAACAGGACGATATGCAAAAGGGATATGGCCTCTCGCTCGCTGCGGCCATGGACCTAGACCTTGACAGGTGGGAATCGAAACACCCTGCAATTCTGCTCCTCAAAATGCCCCCCCGTGGAACTGAGACAAGGACAAAGGCAGATGGGTCCACGGGGACTTGGGAACAAAAGCCTCCCAATTCCCCACCCCCCGCCAGCATGGGGGCTGGAGCTGCGCTGTCCGGGGGCTCGCCCTGAGCCACAGGGGGTACTTATTAAGTGAGTTCCCTCTGGAGACGGGGCCCCCTTGGGGGTCTTCCTGGCCTTTGGCAAGGGGGAGGTTCGGGCTATGAACTAACTTGTGGGGCAGAGAGTGTAATGGGACAGAAAAGGCCAGAACCGTGGCTCCCATCCCCAATCACGTGCGATTTCTCTGCCTCGTGACAAATGCACACGTGAACAAGCTCAGACCTCAAGGTCGCCTTAGACCTCAAGGTCACCTGAGCCGTGTTTCCACAACCAGCCTTCCAGGCAATGCCAAGGAATGTCAGCTGTGGTTTTGGTCGACCTCTGGGGCTTCAGGCTCCCTGGCCCTGTACCCCCCACTTAGCTGTCCCTTCCTCCTCTGAGTGGCCAGCACTGGGCTCCCACGCTGAGCCACCCCCGACTGCTCCTAGGGCCGTCAACCCGACAAAAAGACAAGCCCCTCCAGGACAGGGTCTTGTTCCTCTTCCCATCCCAGGCCGCTGAGGGTGTGGCATCCAGTAGGCGCTCACTAAATGCCTGTTAAGCAAAGGCCTTTTCAAACTCGGCTTTGCACATCGGGCGGCTACGCCCGGCCTTCCTGATCGGAGTGCGATGATCCTGCGGAAAACCCATGAGAAGTTTACAGCTGGGAGACCAAACCGAGTGGAGGCGTTCCTAATGATCTTAACGGGTGTTGCGGCTTTTAATTAAGTAATTTGGAATCTGATCGGCTTTTAATGGGACCTGACAACGGGGGCCCCTCATCGGTGCTGACGTTACTCGGTAGCCCTGGTGAGGGGAGGCCTGGGGCGTCACCACCGCTGGAGGTCTGGAGGCGGACCGCTGGGGTCCATGACAGACGCCAAGGACTGACACTCGCTGCTGGCCACCCTCGCCTTCAGCAATGCTCGCGTGTACCCGGAGCTCTTGCTAGAATATAGATTCTGCCCAAACCGGTGTGGCTCAGTGGATAGAGCATCAGCCTGCGGACTGAAAGGTCCCAGGTTCAATTCCCATCAAGGCCATGTACCTTGGTTGCGGGCACATCCCCAGTAGGCGGTGTGCAGGAGGCAACTGATCGGTGTTTCTCTCTCATCGATGTTTCTAACTCTCTATCCCTCTCTCTTCCTCTCTGTAAAAAATCAATAAAATATATTTTAAAAAATAAAGATTCTGACTGCAGGTCTGGAGTAGGGCCTGTCATTCTGCATTTCTAACAAGCTCCCAGGGGGTGCTGGCGATCCAGGTCCCTGTGCCCCACTTTGAGCAGCAGGGGCTGGTGCAGGGGTCGGACCCATCAACCGAGGGCCCTGGGTATCCCCGGAACAGCAGTGAGGAGTGGGGGTGGGGGGCAAGCAGGCTCTGAATCCACGAGGTGCCCCATATTGCCTGAAATCAGAATCAATTACACGTCTCTCGGATATACGGATCAGTATTCCTGGTGCTGGCCAGGATGGATAAAATACATTATTTAAGAGCATGACTAGATTCCTGGTTTCTGTTCATTGTGATGCGTTTTCCCAGCGGATGGTCGCTGAACATATGGGGGATGGTGCCAAAGAGCTCTCAGGGATCTCCTAACATTTTATTTAGAAAAACATTTTTAACACCTGTCTGGAAGATTCCATGGCCTCTGTCCTTCTCCCTTCAGAGTCCGGTTAGCAGGAAACAGGTGTTACAAAGAAGAAGACCCTGAGGAGACAGGGAAGAAAGAGAGGGAAGGAGAGATACTGGGGCAGGGGACAAGGAGTGGGGGGCAGGGCATGGAGAGAGAAGTGGAGGGGAGCTTCCCCTGGAGCAGGGCAAAGGATGCCGTCACTTCGAGATGCTCTCCGGGTTGTCATGGCAACAGTTATCACTTATGTAAATAGCTGACCCATATTTAATTAATGAAAAGAAAACAAGGAGATGGGAAGAAGAGGGAGAGGGACAGCCGAGCTGGCTCCTTGCCTGGCGTAGCGAGGACGGCGGGGCCTCTGCCTGGACAGTGGATGCTGGCGCAAAACAGGACCCTTGACGCATGAGAGCTCATCTCAGGAGCAGAGCTCTTCCTCCTGACGAATAGGCCAGGCAAGGCCCCGGGCAGCGCACCGGCGGAGCAGAGGTCAGTAAACACATCTCGACAGTCACGAGAGCGGCAGCCATAGCAATGGCATTGATTATGATTCCCATTATCCTGGGCCAGGCACTTTCCTTGTATCACTCAACTCAGTCCAGAAGGATGCTGAGATAAATGATAGCATTGCCCCATTTTTAAAGATAAGAAACTTGAGGCTTGCCCACGGTCACCTGGCCAGTGAGTGAGTGGCTGTGGTAGTCTGTACCTTCGTCACCTGTATGTGATCCCCTCCCCTTAAGTTCAGGCTGGCCTTTGGATGTACTTTAACTGATACAACATGGCAGCATCCAGCCTAAGCTTTAGAAAACCTGAAAGCTCCTGCTTTGTATCCTTGGGAGACCTGAGCCGCCAAGTAAAAAGTCCTTATCCTGCTGGAGAGACCACATGGGATCGAGCACACGGAGGAGGAGAGGTTCTGAGAGTTCATGCAGAGAAAGAAAACGGTCCTGCCCAGCCAGTGTCCCCGCTGACCTGCCCCTGGGGAACCCCCAAGAGGCCAGCAGAAGAATCATCCTGCTGAGCCCTGTCCAGATGGTAAAATCAGGAGCTAGCAAACTGGTTCTTCCTTTAAGTCACCAAATTCTGGGGCTGTTTGTCATACAGCAATAGATAAAAAACCCAACTAGGTTTCTCTGAGTCATCTTTCCAGCCATATCCCCAGATACATCCCTCCATCTCACATGGTGTGTAGAACCTCTGGCCAACCAAGCACCTCTCATTTCTCTGTCTTCTTGCCATGCACATTTCACTAACCCAGTGGTTGGCAAACTGTGGCTTGCAAGCCACAGGCGGCTCTTTGGCCCCTTGAGTGTGGCTCTTCCACAAAATACTATGGCCTGGGCGAGTCTATGTTGAAGGAGTGGCATTAGAAGAAGTTTAAGTTTAAAAAAAAAAATGTGTCTCTCAGAAGAAATGTCAATCGTTGTGCTGTTGATATTTGGCTCTGCGGACTAATGAGTTTGCCGACCACTGCACTAACCATGGCTTTATTTTCAAAAGCATCCTGGATCAGTGAGCCAGATACTCTTCTACCTCCGCAGCCCCCCTCTGGTTCCCATGTGAATTACCTGATTGGTAATTAATATCATCAGCATAATGATATTAAGCACCATTTCATTTGCTTTCATAGGCCATGGTAGAAAGAGTCTGTTTCAAATATGTCCTGGCATAAAGTGTATGCCCAGGGGTTTTAATCCACTTTTAATTGCATTCATTGTCTTTTTATTATTGATTTGTAGGCCTCTATTTTCATGCTGTTTTCAGAGGGACTTCTCTCCTCCACCTGCCACCAACATTTAGCTTTCTGTCACCTGTTGTTGATTTTATCTCTTGTTTTTTCTGGGTTATGGATTTCTGCTTTTATCTCTAACGAGAGGCTTGGTGCACAAAATTGGTGCACAGGTAAGGTCTCTAAGCATGGCCAGCGATCAGGGCCGATCTGTGGGGCAACCAAGGGAGTGATGCTATCACCCACCTTGGCTGGCCTGGGGCCTATGGGCTGGGGGAAGCTCCTGTGTTGAGCGTCTTCCCCCGGGTGGTCAGTGACCGGTCATTCTGCCATTAGGTCAATTTGCATATTAGGCTTCCATTTTGGGGTTAATTTGTGTTTCCCCCAGCTTTTTAAAAGTGAATTTTAAATCTTTTTTCTTATCTATTATGATCATTTAAAACTATACACTTCCCTGCATTGGTTTCATTTCACTATTCTGGTACATTGTATTTTATATCAATTTAAAATATTTTGTAATTGATTTTGTCATTTTTTTTTCTTTGACCAGTGGATCATTTTGAAGTATATTGCTTAATTTCAAAATAGTTTGAAGGTTATCTAGAATCTTACTGTTATTGATATCCAATTTAATTAGGTGATGTTTAGAGAACACGCTCAGTGAGATTTCATTTTATTAATCTTTGACACTTATTTTTTATTCAGCACTAGGTCAATCCTGATGACTATTCATGTACATTTGAAAAGCATATGTATTTGGCAATTGTTGAGGATAGCTATGATCTATAAACATCAACTACACATTGGTTATAATTATTATTCAACTATAAGTTGTTTGATAGTATTATTCAAACCCTGTATCTTCATTATTGATATTTTGCCTGTTTGTTATGCCAATTAATGAGCAAGGAGCATGAACATCTTCAATTATGATTGTATATCTGTCTATTCCCTTTTTAGTCTTGTCCATTTTTGCCTTATTTATTTTAAAGTTCTATTCCTAGATACATACAAATGTGAGGCTATTAAATCTTCACAAATTTATCTTTTTATCAATATGAAATATGAATATGATAAAATGCTGCTAGAACTCCTCATTTTCAAATCTACTTTGCCTGATCATCTCCAGACACATTAATTAGCTTTTTTATATTTGCATTGGGATATCTTTGACTATTCTCAATTTGTCCATGACTTTATATTAAATTGTGCTTTTCATAAACAGCATATAGTATGAATTTGCTTTCATCTATCCTGACTGTCTCTGTCATGAAGTTTGAGTGTGTTTGGTCCATTTATACTTTTAAAGATTATTGATTTGGTTGAATTGAAGTCTACTTTCTATATTAGCCTTGTATCTGTCCTCTTATTTGTTCCCCTAGTCTTTGTTCCTTGTTTGCTTTTTAGGTTAATCATTTTTCATGTTCCATTTTTTTTTCTCTTCTGTTGATTTTTAATTTTTAATTTTGTCTTCTTTGTGCTAATTTTTAGTAGTCCCTCAAGGTCACAATATATCAACATAGTTTACCTTCAGATAATTTTGTATTGCTTTACAAACAATGTAAAAATCTTGCCACTGCATAATGTGCTCTTGTTATTATATATTTTACTTCTACTTAAGGTATAAACCCATACTATCTGGTCATAATTTTTTCTATAGTCAGTAGTCTTCTATGGGAGTTTTAAAATCTTATATAATAAAAATCTGATATGCTAAGTGTCTGGTTGTCCAGTCCACTGTTCAACCAATCAAAACATAATATGTTAATGATATGCTAAGGCCATTCAACCGCTCGCTACAATGTGCACTGACCGCCAGGGGCAGATGCTCTGACCAGAAGGCTAGCTTGCTGCTGGGTTCTGGCCATTTGGGACTGAGTAAGATGGGCCAGACACACTCTGGAGCCCTCCCACAGTTCCTCTCCAGCTGGCCAACCTCCTGCATCCCTCCCCGGTCCTCATCCTGCACTGGTGGGGTCCCTTGGTCTGGTCTGAGCCTTCTTGCAACCTAGAGGGAATTTTGGAGAACCAGGTTAAGCCTGATCTGAGGGATCCCACTGGTGCACGAATTTGTGCACTGGGCCTCTAGTATTTTTATAAAATAGAAAGATAACTTGTAATGGTCCTCAGGTTTACGCATTTTGTGCTCTTCATTTCTTCACACATGTATGGGCTCCCATCTGGTAGTGTTTTCCAACAGTCTGACACTTCTTTTAGCATTTCCTATGGGGTCAGCCCACTGGAAAATATTTGCTTACCATTTCCACCTGAAAATGTTTGATTTTCATTTTGAGTTGTGAAGAACATTTTCACTGGACATAAAATTCTATATTGACAGCTTGATGTTTTTTCGTTTACCACGTTAAAGATATTGTTCCGATGTCTATTGTCCTCCATTTCTTTATGAGAGGTCACTCATTATCCTAATTATTCTGCTTTATGTATTTTTTTGGTTGGTGGCTTTAAAAAGTTTCTCTTTATCTTTGGTTCTCAAGCCATGGCTAAGTATGGTGTTTTTTAAAAATATATTTATTCTGACTGGCGGTTGTTAAAGTTCTAGGATCTATAGGCATCCTTGATCAATCCCTGGCTCCAAATGTTTTGAAGGTTGGGTCAGGACTTTCCCTGTGGCCTGGGATCTGAACACCTGAAAATCATCTGAACCACAGGGCCCACTCTATTTTGGAACCCAGGTGTCTGAATGCTGGGTGCACTGGGGAGTTCTTTTGCTCCCCAGATCCATTTCTGGCTCTCTTCCTTGGGCAATCTCTCTCCACCCTGCTTCCCTGCCCACGTCCTTTGGCTGGGTGCTGCCTTGCACTTGGTAAAGGCCTGGTGCCCACGGAGGGCATCTCTCAGCTCTCCTGACTTGCCTTCAGCCACCTCTATTCCTTTAAGAAATCCTTAGAAGGTATAACTGGGCTCTGTAGAATATAAATCTGTTATGTCAACCTCCATGGGCCTATTAAAAATCATTCCAGCTGAGACCGGCTTGGCTCAGTGGTAGAGCGTCGGTCTGCGGACTGAAAGGTCCCGGGTTCGATTCCGGTCAAGGGCATGTACCTTGGTTGCAGGCACATCCCCAGTAGGGGGTGTGCAAGAGGCAGCTGATTGATGATTCTCTCTCATCGATGTTTCTAACTCTCTATTCCTCTCTCTTCCTCTCTGTAAAAAAATATATATATATATATATTAAAAATAAAAATCATTCCAGTTAGGCCTGCTTATTTTTACTTCCTCCTGCGGTGAATGAGCCTTCCTCCTGCCATGTCCACAGTATGGGGTCTCTTCTATCCTAGAAAGGACTTGCGAATTTCTGGAATGTGTGTCTTCAGCTCTCTGGTGGGTTTTTGGAAAATGTACTTATGCAGGTGATCCAGCTTGTTCTCATTTTGAGAATAGAAAGATAGAGTGTGGGAGCGGGGAGGAGCTCTGGCCACTTTCTACATCCTAATTGATAGCAACATTCCACTCTCACCTGAAGCAAATGTCCTAATAAATAATTACGAAAGGAACGAAGGTTCCTGCTGCCTGGGCAGCTCCTGTGCCCACGGTCTGTCTGAGAGATGCTCATTTAGACTTCACCTCTTTCTCCTTGAAGTCCTTCCCAACTTCTCCAGTAGCCTTGGGTGCTTCTCATTCTGGTCTCCTCTGTTCTTTGATCCTGCGTGCATTAATCTCATTTTTCTCATTATATCATAATTGTTTGCACATCTATCTTCTCTGCTGAACTTGGAGTTTCTTGCAGACAGGAACCCCTGTGGTTAATAATAAATTACACACACACACACACACACACGAAAGAGATACACTAATGACTAAATCAATATGTGCTTATTGAAACCACGAACGCATAAATTATCATTTTTTTTTTCTTCCCAAGTCCAGGTCCTAGTGGCCTGTCTGACACATGGCAGAACACAATACAGATTTGTGAAGATGATGAATAAATAAATGCACGAACAAACCCGCTGCTCTCGATTCCGAAGCAACATGAACCTCAGAGGTGGTTGCCACCTGCTAACGTGTGATCATTCGCTTTCCACTGGCTCGGGAGGGGAGTGTGGGTGGGCGAGTATTGATTTCCATATGCAAATCTGTGATTCTGTCTGAGCATTCTAAGTCTGGGATGTTTGCTCTCAAGATTAGATTTCTGGCAACAGGATGCAGTGTCCAGAGACGGCAATAGGCAAAGGAGTTTGGAGTCTGCCCAAAACAGGCTCGTGGTTAGTAACATTGGCTGTGAAAGGGAAGCTGGGCTTTGAGCACCACGGTGCTGTGCCAGGAATGGGCTTCAGCAAGCCTGGCACTTCCTGCTTCTATTCTTAGAATTCCAGACCCAGGGGAGGATGAAGGCACCAAGGGCATCTCGTTCTAACCCTTCAACCAAATCCGATGCAGGAGCGTCACTTTCCTCGCTTGCTTCTGCCCCAGAATTCTTCCCCCTAACACAGCTGCTCAGTTATGTGTGGGGCTGGGAGTCAGAGAGACCCATGTTCAAATCGAGCTCCTCAGCTCTCCGAGCCTCTGCCTCCTCATCCGTAAAATGGGGATATCGAAGCCTACCACTCGGAGTTGTCTTGAGCCCTCAGTGAAGTCTTGCTTGCAAAGTGCCTTCCTGCACCAGGTCTCTTCTCTCTGCCAGCATCTCCCACCACCTCGGCCTCAGCATCTCTCTGCTCCCACCAGAAGAAGCCCTGCTGAGATACGTCACCACGCTGTCCGGAAGGCGCCGCAGGGTGGTCACTTGCATCCTCTCTCTTTTCTGTCATTATCAAGGCTGACCTCATCACCCAAGGCAGCTCAGGGCAGGGCATGACCCGGGGAGGGGGAACTGGGAGAATTCATCACCTGGATGCTGAGAGCTTTGAGGTGACCAGAGTGGAGGGAGAGAAGGAAGGAAGGAAGGAAGGAAGGAAGGAAGGAAGGAAGGAAGGAAGGAAGGAAGGAAGGAAGGAAGGAAGGAAGGAAGGAAGGAAGGACTTGCGAATTTCTGAAGGAAGGAAGGAAGGAAGGAAGGAAGGAAGGAAGGAAGGAAGGAAGGAAGGAAGGAAGGAAGGAAGGAAGGAAGGAGGCAGGCCGGCCAAGGTGGACAAATCAATGGGCCAATAGCTAATAGCATGGTCAATAAAGAGAGACACACAAGATCCGATGATAAAGAGGATTTACATTTCAGCCACATACTCATTTGTTAACCTTTTTACAAATGCCAAGCAAAAATGAGTGCATGGAGTGAAGAGTGTTGGGGAATGAGAGTTGGGCCTCCGGGTTAGGGTTAGGGTTAGGGTTAGGGTTAGGGTCAGGGTTAGGGTTAGGGTCAGGATTAGGGTCAGGGTCAGGGTTAGGGTCAGGGTCAGGGTTAGGGTCAGAGTTAGGGTTAGGGTCAGGGTCAGGGTTAGGGTTAGGGTTAGGGTCTTGATCCTCCGATTGAGAGCAAGTGGAATCATAGCAACTCAGAAGAACCGGGGCCTGCGGCACACCCGCTAGGCGCCAGGCACAGAGGCAGAGCATCTCCAATCTTCACAAAAGAGGAAATTGGGCCTCTTCAGAAATAAACGGGGATTTGCTCGCAGAGTCTCAGATGCCAACGCAGAGGCATCCTTTCGCTCTTCCAGCAAACTGGCTCCGTCTGGACGTCTGGGGTGGGATGGGCTCCGGCAGCTGTTCTGGCAAACGGGCATCTCTAACCTAAGCGTGTGGTCCCCCATAGGATCGCCTGTGACCCTGTGGGTAACAGAGAGGAGGAAGCACCGGGTGACCCTCTCCTTTCATCAGAATGGGTAGCAATTCCGAGAGCGTGGCCTGGGCGGCCTGGGCAGCATGGCATGGCAGGGTTTGCCTTCCCGCTCCCTGCAGACAGGTCCATCCACTGGAGGAGCAGCCCCTTCGGCAGCACGATGACAGCCGGGGGGACAGGTTGGCTTTCTCAGCTGCCGGGTTTGCTGGGCCTGCCATTGACATTGAAATATCTCCACCATAAGCAGCTATCGATGGCCCCTGAGGTCAATACCAAGATTCATTGACACCCGGGCTGCAGTCCCGGAAGGCAGAGAACCCAAGGTCACTGTTTACCTGAAGGGGGGGGGGGGGAAGGGGGGGGAATAAATCCAGATAAAAACCAAAAATAGAAATTAATTGCGTATGCGGTGTGCGTTGCAGCACTCCTCCCCGGCGGGAGGCTATTTTCGGAGGTTTCGGGAGCCCGTCTGCCATCAGGAGCTCGGTTCCAGACGAGAGAGGAAGTGGGGAATGGAAAATGACTCCGTCTCTGCTTGCCCTGGTCAGGGAGAACGGGTGCCCTCCACCACAGGCGGGGATCCGCCCGGTTCCCACACAGAATCTCAGCCTTGGGACGCGAACCACTCTGGCCACATCCTCTGGAGAAAGAACAGAGTGGCATTTCCAACCACATGACCTAGGATGGGTGTGGCCTGGTGGCCACATCCCCCCCAAAGCACATGGCATTGGACGTTGCCAAGAGAAGCAGCAGTTGGGGGCGATGAGCATGACCTTCACCCTTTGGGGAAACTTCCGGTTCCAGCCAGTGGGGAAGGGGAGGCTGGCCAGACCCCGCCCGGAGCAGCATGGAGCTGGCTACCTGGCGAGGATGCGTCTCTCTTTCATCAACATTCCAAAGCCGCGCGTTGCCGTGCTGTGACATTTCCTCTCCTTTCCAGGCTATTTTTATTATCATTATTTGTTTAAGCTTAATTAACTTTTTTCCCAATTACAAAAGAAATTCAGGTTCTTTGTAGAAAATGTCAGACGTGTTTGTGACGATCCTTTTCATCTCGCCCTGCGTCTTCGGGCTCTTTGAGGCGAGGAGCAGAGCACAGGCTCTGAATTCGGAGGGACGAGTCTGAGTGTGTGTCTCCGTTTTGCAGCATCGGTGGGTGTGGTGGCATGGTCTCGAGCGAGGAAAGCAAGGATAATTTGCTGCCGTTTCCTGATAAGTAGACCTCTTCTGTGAAGTCGATCTGATGATTAAGTCAGGATTTGTATAAAGCACCAATGTGCAATAGACAAACGTAGGACAAGTTTGATCACAAAATACGCACACATGCACACACACACACACACCTGCAAATAAATGACTTTAGAAACTGAAATGGGAACATGCCTACTAAAGGGAAGATGGTTTTAAAAGTTATCAGGTTATGCTGCGTATAACTTTATTTTAACAAACTTAAAAATTAGCATGAATAAGTAGCTTGCTAAAAAAAAATTAAAATTAAATACATGATCAGAATTGGGTAAGGAAGAGACATCAAATCAACGTTTAGATGAGTTAGGAATCAATCAGGAAACAGAAACCATGCCAGGTCTTTCAAGCCAAAGGGACTTAATACAGGGAATTGGCTACATCGGTGATGAAACCTCATAGGTTGCCTAGCAACAGGAGGACGTTGGAGAGGGAAGGAGAGGGGGTACCTCAGGCAGGGGCCAGTCTCCTGGAAGTTGGACCCATGGAGGAGGGGACTGAGAAAGATGACGTAAGCCGCCTAGGGGACGGCGCTGCTATCAGAGATGCCCCCCAAAGAAGAGCAGCATGCTCCCCATTTCCCTTCTCCTGTTCTCAACCAGTGCCTCCCATCAGCCAGCATACCCGGAAGCCGGAGGGCAATGGGCCCTGAAACTTGTTTCTCTGAGATACAGAGCATAGCAGGGGCCGAGAGGGGAAAGAATCTGATGGCAAACAGGGCAGGAGTGGTTCAAGGTCACATGGAGCCCCAAATAGTTGATGGATGAGTTCTAAACCCTCAAGAAACAACTGGTTCCTATCACATAGAAACTACTCAGGAACCCCGAAACACACGGGACCATTTCCAATGAATTCAACAAAATACCACGGCATGGACTCCAAACGCACAGTCACTCAAAAAGTGAGCAAACGCCCAATTGGTTTCATGATTAAAAACCAAATTATGAAAAAATCAACTTTATCACTATATTGAAAGTAAGGCATTATCCTCAAGTTTAATTTGTTTGGGGAATGAAAAGATGTTTTGATATTAGGGAACACATTAATGTGATTTTTTTTTTTTTTATCTTACATGAACAAATTAAAGGAAAAAGTGTTCTGATCATTTTGGTGGATACCAGAGAGATTTGATGAAATCCAACACCTTTTCTCATTAAAAGCGGAAAGTGTTGGCAGCTATGACAAAGTTTAATTTGGCAGAATTCGAGTCTGTGATTGGGGGGTGGTTTTTCTCCTCATTCTCAAGAGGAGAGCTGAACCCACTTGGTCTCCAGCCTCATGCAACGGAAGTTTGAGTTTATTCGCCGGTTTCTTGGGCAAATTTCTCCCATGTGAGTCTCTAACCGACACAATCATCTCCATGGTAAAAGATGGATTCGTCTATTTCTATATCGGTGCTTTCTAAAATTCCTGATTTAGATCAGTGGTCGGCAAACCGCGGCTCTCGAGCCACATGCGGCTCTTGAGTGTGGCTCTTCCACAAAATACCACGGGCCTGGGCGAGTCTATGTTCAAGAAGTGGCGTTCGAAGTAGTTTAAGTTTAAAAAAATCTGGCTCTCAAAAGAAATGTCAATCATTGTACTACTGATATCCGGCTCTGTGGACTAATGAGTTTGCCGACCACAGGACTAGATGAAATGTTTTTCAACCTGGTCGGCTTCCCTACACACCAGGGCACACCACACATACCCTACTTAAACAGTTACAGACAACAATTACGTTCACTACGCACGGCTTTTAATAAAGTTTAAATGTCACCTTTCCTACCATTTCACAGTGCCGTGCTGTGAAGGCACTACAGTGCAGTCAGGAGATTAAGTAAAACCAGGCGTGGAAGAGGCCAGACCTGTTGCTGTTTGCACACGGAATGATCATCAGCCTCCATCATGCAGGTGAGTCCGGGGACGAGCCATTAGCCCCAATAAAAGCAAATTGAATTTAAAGTCCAATAGCTTTTCTATTCACTGGCAACAAGCCGTTCGAAAAATCTCATAGAAAATGGATGTCATTCATAATTACAACAGTAATTCTAAAATTCCCAGACCCTCTTAAGAAAGCAGCCGTGAAGGAAGTGAGAAAACTTCGCTGAAGGACACACAGAGAAAGTGGGGCAGCATTCCCCTGCGGGAAGACTCAACCTTGAAGACACACGCATTTCCGTTACATTAATACGCGCACGGGATGTTGTCTCTATTCAACAGCAGACAGATGTGGCTCAGTGGATAGAGCATCAGTCTGCGGACTGAAAGGTGCCGGGTTCGATTCCAGTCAAGGGCATGTATCAAGGCAGCTGATCGATGATTCTCTCTCGTCGATGTTTCTAACTCTCTATCCCTCTCTCTTCCTCTCTGTAAAAAATCAATAAAATTCATTAAAAAATAAATAAATAAATAAACAGCCGCAGGAGATGTTTTGCTTGATGAGATGATTCTAACATTCATAGGGAAAAAGCAACGCCCAGAACCAGCTGAGATCCTTTTGGAAAAGAAGCTCTGACGAGGCTCTCCCCATATCAGGAGGAAAGCGTCCTATCGAGGCATTGGTTACAATGACTTAGGCCCTAAGTGGTCGGCAAACTCCTTAGTCACCAGAGCCAAATATCAACAGGACAATGACTGACATTTCTTTGGAGAGCCACATTTTTTAAACTTAAACTTCTCCTAACGCCACTTTTTCAAAACAGACTCGCCCAGGCCGTGGTGTTTTGTGGAAGAGCCACACTCAAGGGGCCAAAGAGCCGCCTGTGGCTCAAGAGCCACAGTTTGCTGACCACAGATCTAGGAATGAGGTGAGGATGGAAAAGCAGACGTGGTGGGGTGTGCAGGTCGTCTGCTTTAAGATTGAGGAGGGGGCCGAAACTGGTTTGGCTCAATGCTAGAGTGTCTGCCTGCAAACTGAAAGGTTGCAGGTTCGATTCCGGTCAAGGGCATGTACCTTGGTTGCGGGCACATCCTCAGTAGGTGGTGTCCAAGGGGCAGCTGACCGATGATTCTCTCTCATCAATGTTTCTGACTCTCTATCCCTCTCTCTTCCTATCTGTAAAAAAAAATCAATAAAATACATTAAAAATAAATAAATAAAAATTAAAAAAGAAAACTTTATAAAAATTTTTAAAAAGATTGAGGAGGGGGAGGCCAGCAGGGCAGTAAGTTGAGGGCAGGGGAGTGAGGCCCTGAGTCACAAAAGTGAACTCAAAATAAATTACAGGGCTAACTATACATAAAACCCAACTTCTTATTGAAATATTAGGTGAAGACCACTATCTAAAATTTAAAAAGAAAAAAAAAATGAGCCGGGCTGGCGTGGCTCAGTGCTTGAGCATCAACCTATGAACCAGGAGGTCACAGCTCAGTTCCTGGTCAGGGTGTGTACGTGGGTTGTGGGCTCAATCCCCAGTGTGGGGCATGCAGGAGGCAGCTAATCAATGATTCTCTCTCATCATTGATGTTTCCATCTCACTTCTTCTCCCTTTCTCTCTGAAATAAAAAATAAAAAATAAATAAACAAACAAACAAATAAATAAATAAATAATTTTAAAAAAGGAAAAAACACTGTAGGGAAAATTTTTCGAGGAAAAAATATAGCACCCAGTGGTCATAAAGATATAACCTAACAAGTTTGTTTTTTAAAGAACCAGAGCCAGAATGACAGCCTGGGAGAGGATATTTACAACAGGGCTTAGCGATGGAAGAATAACTCATGGCACAGACAGGCAGCACCTGCAAGTCAATAAGCAAAGCCAAAATGCTTGACTTAAAAATGGGAGAAAGGATACAAGGAATTCACAGCCTAAAGTGATAAAACAGCAAAGGCTAAACGCATTTTTCAGGCAACTTGCTATTCACCAGGGGTCAGAAGACATGCAATTAAGGACGGGAAGATGCTTCTTTCTTCATCAGTGTCACTAAATGGAAACTGGACATCCCTGTGGTCACCGCTCAACTCTGGGGAGTCCAAGGTCAGGGTGACCCCACGGCTTCCCCTTGCTTTCCCTTCCCAGGAGGGACTACTATTTCCTACCACGCATGGTGGCCTCGGCCCGGGGCCCGCAGGGGTGTCTGCATTATCTCTGTGGCCCCTGCTGCTCCTTCAGCCCTGACACCTGTGTGGCCAGTTCCTCCACTGAGCCCTTCAACATGGAGGCTTTGCTGTTGCTGTTTCCCCCGGGGAAAGTAAATTCATGAATTCCGGGATATCGGCAGCACGAAATACCACCCACGCAGTACCATGCGGCCAGAGACCTTAAGTGTTGTCCTGAAAAGACTTCTGAAACACAGTTAAATGAAACAAGCCGTAGAAAAAAATGTATAGAATTATTAAACACATATGCAGGGTGTTTCCCAAAAAATGTATACACACTTTTAACAGCTGATAGCTCAATGGAGGTTTCTTCTTTTCAGAGTTAACCCATCGTGCCTTAATAACTATGCAAAGTGTGTGTAATTTTGGGGAACACCCTGTGTACACATTGAAATGCCCAGAAAGGTGCCAAAGTGGACTTGTCAGGTTCAAGGACTTCCCCTTGGCCTGTGTCACTGTAGTATAGTGAATCTCAACCTTCCTAATGCCAAGACCCTTTAATACAGCTCCTCGTGGTGTGGTGACCCCCAACCGTAAAATTATTTTTGTTGCCACTTCATAACTGTCATTTTGCTACTGTTATGAATCATAATGTAAATATTGGTGTTTTCCGATGATCTTAGGCGACCCACAGGTTAAGAACTGTTGCTGTAGAGCCTAAGACCATCGGAAAACACAGATATTTTCAAATTCATTAACAGTAGCAAAATGACAGTTATGAAGTAGCAACGACAATAACTTTACGGTTTGGGGGTCACCACACCATGAGGAGCTGGATTGAAGGGTCTCGGCATTAGGAAGGTGGAGAACCACTGCTGTAGTAGCTCTTTCCTACGACAAAGCATTATGCCACCGGCCAAGGACCAAGGTGAGGCCTGTGCCAGCTCCCACGCAGGTCAATTTTGACTATACCTTCCTGAACCGGGAAAATGACCAGCAATTGGGTCTGTGGTCTTGCAGAGGGGGGGTCACTATGAGGTGACCCTGGGCCAGAACGCCATTTATTGTCTCTTTTCGCCTCCATATGCTTCTAACAGGGGAGCCACGGTAGGACTTTGGGTCGGAATGTCACCGGGAACTTGACCTTGTTGCCAACCTTGAAAGACTTGGATATTCCCTTTTCCTGATGGACAGTAGCCGGACTTCCTAAACTATCTTCTCACAAGAGGGGTGAGGCCACTGTGAAGGCCCCAGGGGTTCGGAGGAATCCTCCAGGCTCCTAGCCACCTCAGCATGGACCTGACAACTCCTCAGTGTGATGGGCCTTCCCCTTAGGGCTCTGACGGCTGCATAGGAGACCTGCCCAGGCTGGGGATTCGGACTTCTCTGATCTGCATCTCTCCAGATCAGCTACGGAGGCTGGACTTCAGCATGAGCAGACTGCCAGCTACAGGAGAGCAGGGCCTCAAGGCCAAAGACGTTCTGTGACTCTCCCACGGGGCCTAGCGGTTTCTTTCTTTGATGTCCGATGGCTCGTAGAAGCCGCCTCTCAGTTCCACAGTCCTTCTCGTGACTGCCTCTGCCGTCCTGCTCAGCTGCCAGAAACACCGACCAGCCGGCCCATCCCCTTCCAGCTGTAAGCTATCATGGAAATAGCGCTGACCCGCTGCCAGGAACCACCAGACCTCCCCTTTGCAACAGGGTCAGAGTCCTCGCTGCCAGCAGGTCGTCAAACCCAAAATCCCACCCTCGGAACCTGCTTCCCTCGCACCAGCTGTCTTCCGTCAGGGGCCCCAGAACAAGCGGGGTCCTTGGCCGGCAGCACCTGGGAGCGTGTGAGAGATGCGCGTTCTCGGGCCCCTCCGGGCAGACATCGGCTGACGCCCTGGGCGAGGCCCAGCAAGCTTTCGGCAAGGCCTGCGGGCGATTCTGATGATGCTGAAGGTCGAGAGCGTCGCCCAAGAAGCAGAGCCTGAGACAGGGTTCTGGTGCAAGTGATCTCTCAGAGGAATGGGCTCAGCGGGGCGGGAGGAGGAAGTGAGGAGAGCGGGATAAGGCAGAGGAAGGAGCGAGCCCAAGGGGGGAGCTCAGCTGAAGGTCGGCCTCGGCCTGACCCCACTGGGGGCTCCGGAGCCTAAGTGGTACCACAGAGCTGTCCGACCTGAAGGCCACCTTTGTATCACTGCATCCCGAGCCACTGGCGAAGGGGCCTCCACCAAGGCCGTGACACACATGTCCAGGCTGCTCCAGAAGGTGTGGTCAGGACACCAGCAGCATCCACTGAAAAGAGCTCAGAGCTTGCTAGTTTCCTTCCCAGCATGAGTGCCCAGGGCGGCCACTGGGGCAATAGAAAATGCCCTGGGGTCCAGCCGGCGTGGCTCAGGGATTCAGCGTCGACCTAAGAACCAGGAGGTCACAGTTCGATTCCCGGTCAGGGCACATACCCAGGTTGCAGGTTCGAACCCCAGTGTGGGGCGTGCAGAAGGCAGCCGATCCATGATTCTCTCTCATCACGGATGTTTCTCTCTCTCCCTCTCCCTTCCTCTCTGAAATCAATTTAAAATATATATATTAAGAAAAGAAAACGCACCGGGCAAAAAAAGTGAGGCGAGGGGGATTGGAGCCCTGGCACCAGGCTGCCGCTGCGTGTCCCGCCCTGCGACCTCGCTGCCCCCTCTTATCACGTGGGACCAATCCTCTCCGTGGCGGGGAACGAGCGTAGATAACATGGGGAAAGGCTCCGTCCACTCCATGGTGCCTCAAGGAGCACTGCGTGTTTTATGCTCCCTGCTGGACGGAGAAGAGAGACATAATTTGCTTTTGCTGCTAAGTATTTCTTACAGGGGAGATTTGCTGGACCACAAGGTTGAGCATCTCATCCTAACAAGATATGATCAGATTGCTCTCTGAAACGTCTGTATCAATTTCCACTCCCACCGCACAGGGAATTCCCATTTCCTCACAACCTGGCCCGTTTGCTCATTTGTGTGGGCCCTTCCAAGGGGGATGAGGGACACGTGCACAGGGAGACCCAAGTTCAAGCACCTTCTTCCTAGTATTTCTGCCGGAGAGAAAACTGGAGATGCACCTGACACACCTCATTAGGAAAATGAGTAAATCGCGCGTGATGTATTCACACAGTGGATTGCTATAGTACCCATTACAAACAGATGGACTGACATAACACATACGCACACCCACACATGGATAGGTCAATGTAGAGTGGGAAACATACGTTGTAGGACATTAGGGAGCCTTATGTGCCGTTAACATACATTTTAATTCTCACCTGAGGATATTTTTTTTTCTATTGATTTTTAGAGAGAGTGGAAAGGAGGGGCAGAGACAGACAGAGAGAGAAACATTGGTGTGAGTCAGACCATCAATTGGTTGCTTCCGGCACATGGGCCAGGGGTCGAGCCTACAACCGAGGTACATGCCCTTGACTGGAATCCAACCCTGGACCCTTCTGTCCACAGGCCGATGTGATATCCAATGAGCCAAACCAACAGCAGTGGAGGGCAAACTCATTAGTCAACAGAGCCAAATATCAACAGGACAACGATTGAAATTTCTTTTGAGAGCCATGTATTTTAAACTTAAATTTCTTCTAACATCACTTCTTCAAAATAGACTCGCCCAGGCCGTGGTATTTTGTGGAAGAGCCACACTCAAGGGGCCAAAGAGCCGCATGTGGCTCTCGAGCCGCAGTTTGCCAACCACGGGTCTATCCATTGAGCCAAACCAACTAGGGCAGCAATATATTTTAAAACCACATGAAACAATAGCATGTATTGTTTGTGGACACACACACACATTTGTAACAAAAACATTAAACACAGGCACTGAGCACACGCCACACTCACCGTAGAAGTGACTTATGGGGAAGGAGGGCCATGGCCTGAGGGAGTGGAACGGGGAGACTTGAATCTTTATGGAGCTGCAGTCCTTAACAAAACAGCCATTAAACAAATATGGAAAAAATGCTTACCACGTGCACGCATGGCATAACCGACACCAAGGTCCGGCCTCCTTGGTCCTTCACTTGTCATTTTCATGGTCGTTTTTACTGCCGAGGGCGCGTTTCTTGGCACAGGGCTCAGGGCGTGGCAGCCCCTCCTGTCCTGTTACAACCCCGTGCTGAGCAGCAGTGTACACAAGAGCGAGCAAAACAGCCTGCCCTCGGCCCCGCGGAATGCCTGGCCTCAGGGGACAGAGAGGCCCGGGCTGCAGGGAGCACAGAGATGGGAAATTATAGGGTACAGAACTCCGGGAACGGGGGCGGCTCGGTTTACAGGGGGCACGGGGCAGGGCGTTTCTCAGAGGCCGGTTTTAATGGAGGCCTGAGGCTGAGCGGGAAGTGGCCAGCGGGGAGCGGGAGGAACAGGCTGGACCCTGAGCCCGGGGGACACGTGGGAGAGACCCCGGGCAGCTCAGAACGTGAGCTCCCGGGGAGAAAGGAAGCAGAAGCGGCGGGCAGGCGGGTGGCACAGAGGAGCCCGAGGAAGGCCCAGGCGGGGGCAGGAGGTGAGGCTGGAAGCACTGGGCCGCGGGTTCAGGTCCGAAGGTGCCAGCCATGGAGATAACGTGGGACTCATCCACTCTCCGTGGCGAGGGGGCCTGGTGTGAGCGGAAGTGGCCTGGCTCCATAAAGATTCAAGTCTCCCCGTTCTCCTCCCTCAGGCCCATGGCCCTCCTTCCCCATAAGTCACTTCTACTGTGAGCGTGGCGTGCGCTCAGTGCCTGTGCTTAATGTTTTTGTTACAAATGTGCGTGAGCCTTTGGGGACGAAGGGAGGTCATCTAAGAGGTTTTTATTGGTTGGTTGGTTTTCGTCTTAGGAGTGAGGGAGTATCTCTGCAAGTTGTTTTTCAATCTTCTGTGGAAGGAAATAACACGGCAATTTGTGCGTTTTTTTTTTTTTTTAACTTGTTCGTGATAACATTTTCGAACACACATGCAAGCAGAACAGCACGCTGAAACCCTGTGCGCCCAGCTTCCACAGGCCAGTCTCTCTCTGCCCCGGCCCACCTGGTATGATTGTGGAGAGAATTCAATCCATCACATCATTTCAAATAGAAACACTATGGCATGTACCTTTAAGAGGGGAAGAGTCTTGCCGGGCCGGTGTGGCGCAGTGGTTAAACCAGGAGGTACTGGTTCAATTTCTGGTCAGGGCACCTGCCAAGGTTGGGGGTTCAATTCCCAGTGTAAATGTGTAGGAGGCAGCCAAACAATGATTCTTCCTCATCATTAATGTTGTTTGGGTTTTCTCTCTCTCTCTCTTTCTCTCTCTTTCTCCAAAATCAATAAAAATATTTTTTTTTCAAAAAAGGAGAAAGGATCCCTGGGGAAAATAACCAGAATACAATATCATACCTGAAGACTGACTGAATAATGCTTTCTGAGTAACATCAGCTATTTGACACATTTTAAGCAGGAGAGCCGTGTCATGTGACTTACCGTCAGGACCTAAGGAGGCACCCTGGCTGGCTGGCCGGTGCGGGACCGACTTGCAGGCCGGAGAAGTGGAGGCAGCAAGTCAGGAGGCTCTGGTCGAGGTCCAGGCAAGACTTGGCGGAGGCAGGGCCCGGGCAGAGGCAGAGGACATGGAGGGAAGTGCAGATGGTGGGTCTGTTTGGGAGGGAGTCTTGGTGATGGATGGAGCACGAAAGAGAAGAGAGGGGAGATGCCACGGATGGTCCTCAGGCTCCATTCTGAGCATCGGGGAGGCCAGAGGTGCCACGTACTGAGATGTGGGCCCTGGGGAAGCCGTGGGGGAAAGGGGGCAGGAGAAGGGCGAGGGAGAGTTCGGCATGAAGGGTTTGCCCAGAGAGGTGATGAGCGAGGTGCCTGTCCACTCTGTGAGTTTGTCCAGAGAGGTGATGAGTGAGGTGCCTGCTACACTCCCTACCCCCACTGCTCCTCTTCCTCCCCTGAACCACTGTCCCCTCCTGCCCCTCCTTCTCCTCCTGCTCCTCCTTCTCCTCCCACCTTCATACCACGGTGCCCTTGCAACACATCCTGGGAGCCGGAGGCCTCTGTAAACGCTTCGCAAGCTGAGTCATTAGACCAGAGAAGCAGAGAAGCCATCCGGTTTCCCAGGAGGGCCCCACACGTCTGTGGACAGCCAGGGGATTCGTTCGCATTTGAAGAGTTGCTTTTTTAAATATATATTTTTATTGATTTCAGAGAAGAAGGGAGAGGGAGAGGAAGATAGACATACCAACAAAGAGAGAGGATCATTGACGGGCTGCCTCTCACATGTCCCCTACTGGGGATCGAGCCCGCAACCCTGGGCATGTGCCCTTGCCCAGAATCGAACCCGGGACCCTTCCGTCCACAGGCTGATGCTCTATCCACTGAGCCAGACCAGCTAGGGCTGAAGTGTGGGTTTTGCCCTCTTAAGCCCCTGGGATGCCTCCAGGTGCTGGCCCTGAAATAGGTTCATGCGGTGAGTGTGAAAGGAGAATGGTGGGTTTTTCAGACTTTACGACAATTGCATTGACAATTGTGCCCCAAACTGGCCTGAATATAAGAAGGACATAGAGGAGGCACAGGCCTGTGCCGCCCACGCAGTGTCTTGGGGTGAAATAGGAGATTTCTACCCCATTCTACTTCTCCTTGGGCAGACGCAGCCCCTGGCGCATGACTTTGAAGGTAGACACTGTCTTGGTGAAAAGGAGAAAAAGGTCTCCCCATCTATCAATGGTGCCACCCTTTCTCCATCTGTCCCCCGACCATGGCAGCAAAGCAACCAGTCCCAGGGGCCCTGTGCTTTGTCCTCGCCTGCCGTGCCAAGTTGAGGAGCACATTGCCACGGTCACGTGATTTGGTGCTCTGTCTTGGCGGTGGATAGGTGGGCCTCGGAAGGAGGGACTGGGGCAGGAACTGGGTGGCTCCTGTAGATCAACATGAGACAAAATAGCCTTGGATGTGGCCCGGTTTGAGCCGAGCCCTTAGGGAAGGGCAGGAGAGGGAGGTCATCTGAGGGCATCCTCTAGCGCTTCGTCAGAGGCAGAAGGCAGCACTCAGGGGACATGAACGCTAAGGAAAGAGCATGATCCCGAAAGGCCACAGTGGCGCCGGAGAACGAAGGCTGAGAGAAGACTTTTCAGAAAACTTCCTTTGCCAAGACCGGGTTGGCTCAATGGATAGAGCTTCCGCCTGCGGACTGGGGGGTGTCAGGTTCGATTCTGGTCAAGGGCATGTACCTTGGTTGCGGGCACATCCCCAGGGGGAGGTGTGCAAGAGGCAGCTGACCGATGTTTCTCTCTCATCGATGTTTCTAACTCTCTCCCTTCCTCTCTGTGAAAAATCAATAAAATATATTTTAAAAAAGGAAAACAAGAAAACCTTTTTTTTTTTTTTTTTTTCCAGAGCAGTGAGACTGCAAGAGGCTGAGGTAGGGTGGTATATAAAGAAGCAGAGGGCACAGCCTGTTTTGCATGAACTCAAGAAATTTGGCAGGAAAAGCGGGGTTAGCGCTGGAAGAGGCATCGGGGTCAAGCTGGAAGCGTTCACAGGTCGGGATCACCTGCTTCCATGCAAAGCTGTTACAAAAAGAGTGAGTGGGAAGGAAGACACTGAACATCCCAGAGAGCAGCAGGACACAAAGGAGCAGGATCCCTTGGGACCCAGAAAGTTTATTACCTTGGAGACAAGAAACACCTGGTTTCTAAGCCTGGAGAGATGGGGGATGGCTCTGGGACGGATGCCATGGTGAGTGATGACTCCTCCTCACGCGGCCTTAACCGTGTGAAGCAAATATGAGGTGAGAGTGAATTAAAGGGCATGTCTTAAAGTGTCATGTGAATACACATCCCCGTGATTCTGGTTCAGTAGTTTTGCAGTGAGGCCTGGGAACCTGTGTTTCCAACAAGTTCCAAGCAACACCCATGCTGCTGGCCTTCCTGCATATTATACAACTACCGAGAGTCCTGGGAAGGGGTAGCAGAGAGATCACTTTCCGGAGAACGGGAAGTGATCAAAAGCCTCCCCAGGGAAGCTTCCTCCAGGAGAATGAAGATCCAAGTCTCTGGAATGCCAGGGCTCCCGAAGCAGGACAAATGAAAAAAGTATCAACCGAGAGGCATCCCGGGAAAATTTCAGAACAAGGACAAGAGGTTCTCTCCAGAGCTGAGCAGCAGCTCGTCTGCAAAGCTCAGAGGATAAAACTGGGATCATAGGTTTTATCAGAAACACATGGGCTCAAACGCCTGCCGTGTTCTGAGGGAAGATGATTTTGAATCTGGAATTTTATATACCCAGCCAAACTGTCCCTTCAGTGAGAAGAGGGAAGCACAGCTTGTTTAACAAGAACCGTGGGGCTGTTTCTCATATCGTCCCTCTCCATGGGTTTACTGATGTCATGGCAGCCTAAAATCCAGTAGAAGCAAAGCATTAAAATTGATGAAGTTCGGGCTATAGACCTGACTTATCGAGAGGGAGTAAAGAGTTGAAGAAAATAGAGGGAGACGGGGGTAGGGGGAGATGAGGTATAGTGGTTTAGGAATGAGGGAGAAGTCTTCCATAAGAGAAAAGGAGAGGCCAATGGCAGAGACTTGGAACAGTGGATTCCCTGTAACAAGAGGCCTGTCCCATCCAGAATGGAGAAGGAGTGGTGGTCCTATTTTTTTTTTTTATTATTTTTTTTTAGTCATCTTTAGGTGGAATTCAGAGTTTGGTTAAGATAGGGAGGGAGAAGCTTGACAAGGCCGTATGTGTTCCCTGGACTGCTCTTCAAGATGTATGAAGTCCTGCTGTGTGTGACTGTCAACCGGATAAAAGTCAGCTGCAGGGCTGCTAGGGCCATCTTGAATCCTAAACTGTGTGCAGTCCCTCACTGGAGAGACAATTTGGCTGGGTATATAAAATTCCAGGTTCAAAATCATCTTCCCTCATGTGTTTCTGATAAAACCTATGAGCCCAGTTTCATCCTCTGAGCTTTGCAGATAATCTGCTGCTCAGCTCTGGAGAAAACCTTTCATCCTTGTTGTGAACATTTCCCAGGATGCCTCTGGGTTGCTATTTTTTCATTCATCCTGCTTAGAGAGACCTTTCATTCCAGAGGGGTTCAGGTAAATATAGGAGGGCAGCTAATCATGGTACCTGAGGTATAATGGTCAGGCCGGCCGTGTACCCTCAGAATCCGGGACTACTTGTTTTCATTTTCTTCTAGAGCAAGAGTTGGGCCGAAACCAGTTTGGCTCAGTGGTAGAACGTCCGCAGACTGAAAGGTCCCAGGTTCGATTCTGGTCAGGGGCATGTACGTTGGTTGCAGGCACATCCCCAGTGAGGGGGTGTGCAAGAGCAACTGGTCGATGTTTCTCTCTCATTGACATTTCTAGCTCTCTCTCTCTCTCCCTTCCTCTCTGTAAAAAAATCAAATATATATATATATATATATATATATATATATATATATATATATATATTAAAAAGAGTTGGCATGCTTTTTTCTGTAAAGGGCGGATAGCTAATATTTAAAATCTCTCTGACACCACCCAGCTCTTGTCCACCCTTGCATGTTCTAAAAAATGCCTCCCTCTCATCCTAAGCATGGCTAGACTTTGGTCTTTGGATGTAAGTTGAATCACGTTGGATGTGCAGTGGCCTTCCGGAATTATGGGGTGTAAACTTTTATCAAGAGCCCCTAAGCCCGCCTAACTCCACCATGGTGCAACTGAGGATGTTAATTGAATAATTGACGAGAAGTGTCCTGCCTGAAACTTGTGCCACTTGTCCATTTAAATAGCTCTGCAAAAGCCTCACTTTTTAGAAATTAGGTGAATGTGTGTGGTTGCATATGTTGCAGATATTAGTCAAAGACTGGGTTAATTTTCAGGGAGCCGTGAAGGTTTGTTGTAAACACAAATATCGGAAAACACACACACGTGAGGTGTAAATAGCTTAATTTGCAAGGTCAGTGGCAGGAAAGATACAGTAATGAAATCCAAAGGCTGTTCACACTTCATCTATACTTTCCTGCTGCTTGGATTTCATTGGGCATATGCCATTGCGTGGTCTGGTTTAGGTTCTTTTATACGCACAGAGCCAAACAGGCAGAGATCCCTGCCGTCAAGTTGCTTCCATTCTGGTGGGAGAAGCGGGGCAATCAGTGAACAAGCAGAACCTGTAGTAGATCAGAGGGCGGTGACCATGCTAAAGAAAGTTGACAGTAAGGGAGGGCGAGGGGCAAACTGTGTGTGTGTGTGTGTGTGTGTGTGTGTGTGTGTGTGTACATGCACATGTGTTCCCATGGGATGGTGAGTCAACAGTATGAGTGGATGGAGTGGGGTTGCTTTATCAACGCAATTGACAGAGAGGCCTTCCTGGCCAGGTGCCATTTAAACAGAAACACGGTGAAGGTGAAGGAATGAGCCACGTGGATACTTGGGAGGAAGGGCATTTCAGGGCCAGGGATGGGCAAGAGCCAAGCCCGGAGGCAGACCTGTGTGTGCCGTGGCGACAGACCAGCCAGGAAGCGAGTGTGCCCGAAGCCGTCTGTGCCCAATCAGAGGCATTTGCGCCTGTAGGAGGGAGAGGCTGCCTTGATGGCTCTGAAAGACAGACCCGCCGTTCCCTCTGACACGAAGCAGATTCCATAAACCCCGCTCCAGTTAGAGTTCATGGCTCTGCGATTCTGAATGGCCCTAAAGAATTCTAAATCCTTGTCCAATTTAAAGATCAATGTCTTGGCCACCTAGAGGCAGGCTTCTCCGTGGTGCTTCTATACTTCACTGTAGAGACAAGGACATTCATGAATAAAAAGGTGTGCTGGTGTTTGTTTTGCTTTTTCTGGAACTACCACAAAGTACACACGCTGTCCCAACCAACTTCCTCCTTCCTGGACCTTCTAGTGGTGTTTGTTAATAGCGCCCTCTCCTGTTTATCTCTAACACTGCGTTTCTCCACTGGGGTGGGTTGTCCCCCTGAGGTGTGGAGCCCAGGGTTCAGAGTGGCTGAACCTGGCCCAGATACAGACGTTGTCCATGTTGCCTCGTGCTTTCACTCCCTCCCCCAGGCGAGCCTACATGGAGCAGTTTTGTTGTTTAAAAACACTGTCTCCTGTGGTGTGTTAACCTCTCTTCTCTCCGGCTCGCAGCTGGCTCCCTGCCAGCAAGCCGTTGCACATTTCTGCTTGAGTATCGGTGGGTTCCTGCTCCATTTCTCCGTGTACATTTTCCTTTATTCCTGGAGATTTGGTGAGCGAAAGCAGAAAGGACACAAGAAGATGGAACCTCCGTTCTTGTAGATATCTCCCAGCCAATCGGATCCCAGAGCTTGGAGGCCAGGAGCTGAAGGAATGAAATACATGAACATAGATATGCACTTAGGTCCTTCCCCGGTTAGGGAAAGTAAATTATCATAGTAATTGAGGATGGGGTGGAACCCGAATCAGGGGACTGCTGTGAGCTAAACCGTATCCTTCCAAAATGTGTGTATTAAGCCCTAACCTTCCCCACTTCCATTCCAGTAAGCCGGTATTTGGAGACATGGTCTTTGATAGGTCATTGGGTTTAGATGAGGTCATAAGGGTGGGGCCCCCATAGTAAGATTAGTGCCCTTTTTAAGACGAAGAAGAGAGACCAGAGCTCTCCCACTTTCTCCGCCTTGTGAAGACACAGAGAGAAAGTAGCCATCATCTACACGCCAGGGGGGAGCCTTCCCCAAGAGCTGAAAAGGCCAACACCTCGATCTGGGACTTCCCAGCCTCCGGAACGAGGAGAAATAAATTTCCGTGGTATTTTGTTATGGCAGGCTGAGCTGACTGGACAGGGACCTGGGGCCTCTCTATTTTCCAATGGAGATTAATAAACCACTTCTATCTAGTCTACGGCTCCCCTTTTTCCATCTTTAAAACAGAACAAAATGAAAGGAGAATGCCATTAATCATTTACTGGGAGCCGTGTTTCAAGGCAATTAGGTGTCTGCGTTCCCTTCAGGGGAGCGGAGATGGCCCTGTTGAAACTCTCTGCTCTGGGGGGGCCCTTGTCCAGTCCCCTCCCTTTGGAAACCCTGAGAGCTGCCTGGGAGGAATAAAATGCAGGGGAAGGGGGGGGTGGTAGGGAGCATTTTGCCCCCAAACCCCATCATTGAAAGGCTATTTCAATCCCAACTCTTTATCTTTAATTTTTTAATAAATACACTTTTTATTTCAGAGAGGAAGGGAGAGGGAGAAACGTCAATGATGAGAGAGAATCATGGATCAGCTGCTTCCTACACGCCCCACCCTAGGGATCGAACCCACAACCCAGGTGTGTGCCCTGACCCAGAATCAAACCTCCTGGTCCATAGGTTGATGCTCAACCGCTGAGCCACACCAGCTGGGCCTGACTCTTTTTCTAGCCTCTCTTTCATTTTCCTTCCAGGCTGAGTCACGTCCAATCCTTTCCCCTTCTTGATGATCACACGTTCTGCCTCCTCATCCTCAGCAAAGGAACCAGGGAGTGGGCCTCGGGGCGGAGGGCCGCTGCTGGCATAGGTTGGGAAGCCGGGGACAGGGGGCGAGGGTGTGGGGACAGGATGGGCACAGGGAGTGGGCACACGTGTCTGTGCCACTGCCGCCTGCCTGGCCCCTGCCGGGGACTCCCAGGCCTGACCCTGAGGCGGGACGCTCTGTTCTGGCTGCTGTTGCACGGGAGGTGAAACACAGAAAAAGATATACAATAACCCCATTGAGAAGCTGATTCTGTCCTGCGCACCCTCTGGTGTCTGCGTGAGAAACAGGGCGGAGGACGGGTGTGCTGCTAGGACCTCGGGGTCAGGAGGAGCAGGGCCTTCTGTGATACCAGCAGGTCCATCCGCCGCCCTGGGTTTTGTGTTCTCACTCTTGCCTGGCATGTGGCAAGATGCACCGCCTGCCCTGAGCACCCTGGCAGAGCCCTGCAGCTCGCTCGCTCGCTCTCCCATCGGCTCTGTGTGCAGGATGGGAGGCGGGAGAGCGGGCCTGTTGAAGTTCGGGGGACGCGGGGGAGGGGGGTGGATTTTGAACCAAATTGTATGCCTGGAAGAGGAGAAGGGGAGGGAGGGGGAAGCAGACGGATCCAGGCCTTATCTTCTATTTGAAATGAATCTTGTTACTCTCTGCCCCTGCGCACCCCTTCCCCCCATTGCCCCACCCCGACACACACACACACACACACACACACACACACACACACACACACCTGGAATTTCCAGGGTGAGATGTATGGTCAGGGCATCTCTAGGATGAAGAGCCTTCTACAAAGGGGGTAGAAGGAGATGGAGTAGAAATGAGGGAGAGACCCAGACCCTGTCCTAAGCTTCCCACGGGGGCTGTAGGCACAGTCTCAGAGCAGAAGGAGCAGGATTGCAACAGGGAGGCAGAGCGGAGCCTGGGAAAGCCACACAGCCCCCCCTCACCCCCCCCCATATGGCACCCACCGTAACTGCACCATCCGCAGCCTCTAATTACCCGCGGGTGGCAGGGATGAGGTCATGGTGTCTGTGAGTAACTGCCAGTAATGAGCCCCTCTCCCCACGGCAGGCTCCCTGCTCAGCCTCCTCCTGGGCCCCGGGAACTCGGAAAAGAAACAGCACCAACGAGTCCCCGCCCTGAGCGTGTGCACTCCGGGCTGAGGCCAGGGAGGGCCCGAGCATTCTCTCCTCCAGCCCACGGGACGGCGGTGGCGGGGCTGTCTGCTCGGCTAACATGCTGGCACCCCTGGTCCTTTCCAGCATAAAAGGCAACCTCCGCCCTCCCCAGAGCCCCTGGTTGGGCCCTGGCCCGGCCTTTTGGGGATTAAACTCCCAGGAGAAGGCGCTGGGCCTACCCCTGGTGGTGCAACCAACTGCGTCTCAACCTCACACAGAGAAAAGAGCCTTCTGAGTCCCAAGAGCACTCCGCTCAGGCCCCTGGGAGTCTGGGATGGGACAGAAGGGAGATGGGACCCTCTGAGCCTTTGGGCAGTTGTGTGATGTGACTCCCACCCTCTGAGGCCGGAGACTCAGCCTTCCTGCTGCTCTGCTGGCTGAGAAGGAGGACAGCTTCCTGGCAAATCGGCTCTCAGGCCCCCTCTGTGAGCAAAGAGTGAAACAGCAGCCCGTGGCCACAGCTGGTTAGAGAGTGGAGGGGGGCACAGAGCCTGAGGTCATAGCCGGGCATCACTAACCACCTGGCAATGGTGTGTAGCCACCAAGAGGCGGGAGGGCTGGCCACACCGAGGCCAGCTGCCCCCAGAAAAGCCCTCTCCTTACCCGCCCGCCCGCCAGCCAGAAGGGCTCGGCCTGGGATGGCTGGTCTCAGGGGGGACATCGCAAAACGCTGTTTGAACGAGGTGATTGAAGAACCGCCGGGAAGGCAGGCAGGCAGGCTAGCTTCCTGGCCATTTTTAGAAAATGCCCACAGTTGTTTTTCCGAGGCAGGCGGAATGAGCATATAAAAGTAATGAGATGTTTGCGAAGGCTGTGTCCATTTTGCAGGGTGTACCCTCTGGGGCAGACGGGGCCGCAGGGAGCGAGGAGGCAGCACTGGGGCAAGAGGCAGCCGGTCGGTCTCCGCCGGCAGGCCCACTCCTCCCAGCGCCTCTGCCGGCAGAGAGCCAGGGGCCTGGGGAAAGATGTAATTTCTTTTAAAATCAGAAGACATAAATGAAGTTTTAGTTGAAGAAAATATTTCAGCATGTAATATTAATATATTTGTCTGTATGCCAACGCTCATCCAATATTGTATATATATAATTTTTTTTTTTTTTTTTTTTTTTTTTTTTTTTATGGGAGAAGGCATTCGGGGAAGAGAACCAGGCTGGTGCACAGGAAAGTTGAACTGGGCCCTGCAACCCGGAGCTGCATGGGGGTGCCGGCTGCTCACCCCTCCGGGCCACAGGGCAGGAAACTCCCTGTCCCCTTCTGGGGCTGCCTTTTCCCTCCTGCCCTTTGCAAACAGAGCTCAGAAGAAAACAAAGACGGCATCGCTCTTGGCACCCGCGTCCCTTCTCGGCCATCTGTAAGTCCCTGGCCTGCCTTTTGTCCGGCTCTCTGCCCTGAGCGCTTCCAGACTTTTCAAAGCCTGGCCCGGGGAGAAACTCTAGCCCACCAGCAGACGAACCCTCTTTTCTCAGCACACCCCCCACCTCCGTCCTCACTAGGAGAAGGGTGCTGGGTCCTGGCTGCGGGAGGGAGTGGGGACCAGAGGAGGCCTGGGAGGAAGGCGTGCAGGAGGGCGAGGATGGGCAGAGCGAGGGGCTCGGAGCGCACCCGTGCGCCCTCCTTCTGGCGAGAGGCTGGCAGTGCTGCCCCCCGGCGGGTCCCGGAGACACAGATGAAACGTGTGTGCGGGGCTCGCTCCCGGGCCCGGCTGGGGCGCCGCCCCTCCTCCCCGCGCCGCGCAGGCGGCTCTCCAGCCGCGGCCACTGGGTAGCGCTCGGCCCTCCTCTCCGCGCCGCCGCCTCCGCCTCCGCCTCCCTCCGCCGCGCTCGTCCCCGGCTCCGCTGCCCCCGCAGCTCCGGCAGCTCCGGCAGCTCGGGCTCGGCGCAGGCGGGAGCCGTTCACCCCGGAGCCCGGGAAACGGAGGCGGCGGATCGGCAGCGGCGGCGGCGGCGGCTGGCGAGGCGGGAGGCGGCGGGGCGGCCGAGGCCGCTGGTCCCCGAGCCGGCGCGGGTGGCGAGCGCCGGGCGGCGGAGGAGGCGCCGCGCCCCCGGAGCCGGGGCTGCCCGCCGGGTCCTCGGATCGTCTCGCCGGGCGCTCCGCGGCCAGGGCGCGGCGGCGGAGGGCGGACCGGCTCTCCATCCTCCCGGCGGCGGAGGGAGGCTCCGCGCGGGGCGGGCGCCGGCGGCCACAGCCCGGGTCCCCGCGCCCCGCGGCCGCGCCCGCCGCCCGGGTGCCGGCGCGGGGGCTGCACGCCGGCCGCGGGCCCCGCAAACTTTGCTGCCGCCCGGGTGCCGGGCCGAGGGCGCGCGCGGGCCCAGCGCCCCCCGGGGGGGAAGGACCGAGAGTGCCCGGATTGAGCGCCGGGGCCGCGGAGCAGACAGACCGGGGGACGGCTCGGCCCCGGCAGATGCCGCCCGCGAAGTTGGAGAGAAGAAAACTTGAGCTCCGGGGAGATCCGGGCCGCGATGCCCGCCGCGCCCCCCGGGACCCGCGGCCCTGAAGGAGCCCCCGCGGCCGCCGCGCGCCGCTGCAGCCCGGCCCCCGGGGCCCGGCGCCCGGAGCCGCGGTGACTGCGCCGCCCGGAGGGACGACCCGGCAGCCAGGGGGCGGGAGCGGCGGGCGGGGGGCGGCAACGTGGCCGCGGGAGGAAGTTTCCGCAAGTTTGTCCTCTCATTGCGGGGCCCGGCCAGCGACCCGGCCGGCCGAGCTGCCCAAGCCTCCCCGCCCGGCAGGCGAAGACGGAGTCGGGGTTCTCGGGGAGGACGAAGGCGCCCCGAGTCCCAGAGCGCCGCGGCTTTGTCGGCTTCTCTCTCTCTCTGCTCCCCCATCGCCTTCGGGGCGCGCCGCGAGGAGGCTCGAACTCGGACAGGAGAGGACTGGGGGGCTTCGGGGTCCCCGGGGCTGCCCCTCCCGGGCACAGACCGCCCCCCCTCCCGGGCCAGAGAGCCACCTAGACTGTCTCCTCCCGGGACGATGGCGGGGTGCCGGACCCCCCGGGATTATAACGGTGCGGAGGACCCCCCGCGCTCCCGCGCCCTGTGGGGGCTGCTGATCGGGACTCTGCTGGCCCTGCGCGGGATCCCCCCGGCCGGAGCGCAAGGTAGGAGGGCCGCCCCGACGCGGGGATGGATGGGGAGGGGGTGCGGGGCAGGGGGGGCAGGAGCTGCTGGCCTCGCGAGGGCCCCCTGGACACCAGGCTTCACCCGGCAGAGCTCTCTCCAGGGAGTTCCGGGCCTCCCTCCTCGAGTTGTGGGGCTCTCTCTGGGGCAGTGTTTCTGAGACTTGTGGCTTCCGGAGGAGGGGAGGTCAGGTCCGTGCTGGGAGGCTGCCTGGGGAAGCCTGAGAAGAGCCTTAGATGAGTTTTGGGTTTTGTTTTTTTTGGGGGGGGGGTCGGCCACTCCCCACACCCGCTATGGGGTACCCCATTGGGCCCACGAGGGAGGGGCTCAGCGCCCGGCTCTCCCCAGACCCTCAGGCCGGGCTCCCGGTTTCCCGCTCGGTGTCAGCGGAGGGCAGGACCCTGCCTGGCCGGCGCCGGCGCCCCAGGGCCGGGGAGTGGCCAGGGAAGGCGGCGGGAAGGAGCCCAAGGCGAGTTCTGGGTGCCGGGTGGCAGCCTGGGAGGGAGGTGGACGGGCCTGGCCACGGATGGAGCCCGCGCCGGGCTGCCTGGCCGCCTGGCCAGCGGCTGGGGCTGAGGCTGGGGCTGGGGCTTCGGCTTCGGTTTGGGCTGGGAGCCCAGGGCCTGGTGCAACCCCGGACCCGCAAGGGGAAGGTGCCCAGCGAGTGTCTGAGACCCCCCTGCCCTCCCCCTTAACCCCCCCCCCCCACCCCAGGCACAGGGCTTCTGCCGTGGCTTCAGCTCCACTGGCCGCTCAATTGTCTGCAGCCGCCGCTCTGACCCGGAGCAGCCTCGGCGGAGAAGGGCTGGTGGGCTTTGGGCAGGAGGGTTAGGAAGGATGAGGAGGTGTGACCCGCACCCCCCCCCCCCCAGAGGGCGGCTGCCCCAATGTCCTCCCAGCCCCTGGCAGGTCCCAGAAGGAGAGGGCGGCTGCACCGGCGCTCCCTTGCTTTCGGGGTTCACAGCGGCGCCTGCTGGGGGCGGAGGGAGATAAGCCTGGACTGAGCGCCAGGACTGGGGGCTTGGCTTCCCCCTCCCCGGAGCCTGAGGGCGCCTGCCCCTCCTCCCCCCTCCAGGCTGCTCACCTGCCCCTGCTGCAGCCTCCAGAGGGGCCCCTCTTACCTCTGGGGTTGCTGAGCAGCGAGGGGGAGGCAGAGGGAGAATAGAAGGGGTGAGGGGTACCTCAGGGCACCCAGAGTCAACCCAGCCGGAGAGCCAAGATCAAAGAGATGAAAGTAATCAGCCCTCACGGGACGGAGGGGCGGGTTTTACAAGGTAATTTACGTTAAAGCACTTAGAAATGTTGTTAACGGGCCCTGCAAATGTAAGGTAATAAAAGTTATGATTATTTTTATGATCTTCATAAAATCTCCCAGCAAAGCAGGACCTCAGAGGTTGGCGCATTCTGGGAGCCATTTAACAGATGGGAAGACTGAGGCTCCCGGAGCGTGAAGTGACTTGGACCAGGGCTGCGGGGAGATGTGGGGGCAGGGGCAGGGCAGGGTCCCAAGCCCCTCTGGCCCTGGTGCCAGGACCCTCCCGGGTTGGGATGGGTTGGTGGGGTCCCAGGAGGGCTGTGAGGCTGCTGGAAGAGGAGGGGGCCACCTCCCAGATTTGCTTTGAGATGCCAGGGGGGTTCTCAGCCGAAAGCCAGGAAGGACTCGGAGCGGGGTGTCAGCCTCTGACTGGACACTTGAACTTCATCACTGCGCAGACCCCGGCAATGGCAGATGTCCCTGGCCAGGTGGCCCCCTTGTTCCTGTCCCATCCAGGCCCAGGCCTGTAGATCTCCACCCCTGCCCCCTCCTCCCCTGTCCCCTCCACCCCTGCCCCCTCCTCTCCTCCTACCCTCCACCCGTCCCCTCCTCCCTTATCCTCTCCACCCCTGCCCCCTCCTTTCCTCCTACCCTCCTCCCTTGTCCCCTCCTCCCCTATCCCCTCCACCCCTGCCCCCTCCTACCCTCCACCCCGTCCCCTCCTCCCCTGTCCCCTCCACCCCTTCCCCCTCCTCCCCTGTCCCCTCTTCCCCTGTCCCCTCCTCCCCTGTCCCCTCCTCTCCTCCATCCCGTCCCCTCCTCCCCCGTCCCCTCCTCCCCTGTCCCCTCCTCCTGAGGTCAGGATGCCAGCGTCCTGCTGGAGGCCAGACCGCCTCCTGGCCTTGTGCCTCCTCGGGGAGGGGCACCTGTCAGAGCCCTGAAGGTCCCTTTGATTGATTCACTCCCGCTCCCTCCGCTCCTCCTGTTTGCCGCCCAGGTCCCCTGCGGCTCCATTTGTGTCCTCTGGTCTGAGAGAGTGTTTTCTACCCCCCTGAGCACCCTCCATCCTTTTGTAACCCCGGCTGCAAACTGTGCAGGGGATTGTGGGAACTTGGTCCCAGCCCAGGTTTGGGGGCAATGCTGCATGTGAGTGGGGGGGAGGGGAGGGGCGGGAGGGGCAGGGGCAAGCCAAGGACTGGGGGGTGGGGGTGAGGGTGGGGGAGCTTTCTTATCTGCTTTGGGGCTAGAGAGTAGAGTGTCTCCTTAAGTGTGAGTCGTGTCCTATCGTGTCGCTAACCCTTGGGGCGGCTGAGGCCACAGCCCTGGGTGTCCCTCTGAGCCCACGAGCCTCATTCTCCAATCATGGCACAGCGAGGGACCGAGCTGTGGTTCTCCCTGGGGCCAGGCCTCCCCTGGGTCACTGCCAGACTTTCTGTAGCCCCAGCCTCGTGTTTCCCAGGGGCTGGCCCTGGGCGACATCACCTCCTCAGACCTCAGCCACCACTGGGCCACTTTCCCTTCAGGCGGGTGTCACACAATTCACACTTATTTCCCAGGCCCGGTGAGCGCGAGGCGTGGTAGAGAGAGCAGAGACCATCGGGACGGGAGGGTTCGCCTGGCACACAAAGGGGTCATCGTCGGTGTGATTATCAGTGTCTTCGCCCTCTAAGCCCAGGTCCACGGGGAGGGGCTCCGGGCCGCCCACCAGCCAGGCCTCAGATGCCTTTTTCTCCCTCGAGACTCTGCCTTTCCTTCCTTCGGTGGCTGCAGGGCTGTGTCTCACGTGGCTGCGTCTCACGTGGCCGTCCATTCCCGGCTCCACTTCCGCCGGCTTCGGGGGCCTTGGCCTTCTCAGCTTGGGTCCCGCGAGTGGGCATCCCGAGGAGGCTGGCAAGAGGGCGGTCGCTGCCCAGCCAGCTGGTCTAGAGGGTTCTTTCGGGAGCACAGTGCCTGGGCGAGGGCACGGGAGGGAGTGTGAGCTGAGCGCTGAGTGAGCCAGGCCGGGGGCCCTGGGCGGAGGGCCGGGCAGCCCGGGCTCTGGAGGCTCCGGAGGGAGAAAGTTGAGCGCGGCGAGCTAATCACAATGAAAAGCCAAACGGCACGCGGGGGAGCGGGATGAAGGTTTAATTACATGGTGTGGCGAGGCTGTAATTATTAATTACCGACAGCAAAAAATAACTTATTGATCAGGGCCTCTTGCTAATTACCACGAGGCCGAGTGTCATGCTTGCCCGCTTGCCCGGGGCTCGGCTGGTTGGTGTCAAAAAGCCCCACACGAGGGCGGGCCCGGGGCGTCCCCTGTTCCCAGTGTCCCCTTCTTCCGGGCCCGAGAGGGGGCTTCCACCCCGCACCCCCAGGGTGCCCTTGGCTTCAGCTGGGGGGATTCTGGAACGTGCTGGCTGTGGTACGAGGAGAGACACAGCGTGGTGCTGCTGTTCGCTCAGCAGCTCCCTGCCCAGGCCGAACAGACTCAGGACCCCCGGCCAGGGTCCGAGCCTGCACCTGCCTCAGAAACCCCCTCTTTCCTGCGTTTGCTCGGCAAACATTTAGCGACCGCTTCTCCCCTCCGTCCTCTCTCTCCTGGAAGGCGGGCGGGGGGCCGGGAGCCCGGTTCCATCAGGGAAGGGAGCTGGGAAAGGGGCCAAATCCTCCAGAGCACCCTCTGTTTGCACAGCCCGCACGGCCGGCTCTAAAGGGATGTGCTAAACGGCATCGGCATGTGCTTGACTTTGGACCACGGGGCGGTCGGCTGGCCGGTGAAGGAGAATGAGCCCGAGCGTCTGACTCCGAGAATGAATCCGAGCGTCTGACTCGAAAGGAACAGGAAACGCCACCCGGGGCTGTCCTCTGCCCACCAGCGTGGCGAAAGGCGCCGGTCACCCGCCATCTGCTTGGATGCCCCCGGTGACGGAGGCCTCACTATCTGGCGAGACAAGCTGGATGTGAGACAGCTGTGCTCGGGGTTGCTGAGGAAGCTGGCCTCCCTGGGGCGGGTGACTCCAGGGTTTGGCTGCTGTCGGAGGGGCCCTCTGATTGGTCGGAACCTCCCACCCCATCCCTCTGGCTCCTGGGACCTAGGGGAGGCAGGACACTGAGCTGGAATCGATGTGGGGTGTAGGGTGCTGCCTGCGGGGTTTCCGGCCCGACTCCCCCACGGGCACGTTGCCGCCGCCAGCCTAACGCGTCGGGGATTACTCATCCTAACGTGGGGCCTCTGGATGCCAATAGCAACACACGGGCCAGCGGCGCCCGCCGGCAGCGCCCCACGGCCTCGGGCGGAAAGGAAAACACGCCGGGCTGCCCAGACATCCTGGTCGCTCCTGTCTTCCGCCCCCGCTGGGAGGAGGCAGTGCCCGCTCAGTGGTGAGCTAAGGCTGTTTTCCACCCGTAAGATGAGGAAATAGTTAAATATAATTGTCTCTACCTTTTTTTTTTTAAATATATTTTATTGATTTTTTTTTTACAGAGAGGAAAGGAGAGGGATAGAGAGCTAGAAACATTGATGAGAGAGAAACATCGACCAGCTGCCTCTTGCATACCCCCTACTGGGGATGTGCCTGCAACCAATGTACATGCCCTTGACCAGAATCGAACCTGGGACACCTTTCAGTCCGCAGACCCGACGCTCTATCCACTGAGCCAAACCGGTTTCGGCAAGTGTCTCTACCTTCTAAGAGTTGGGTGTGGGGTTTTTTTTGTTGTTGTTTTTATGTTAAATGAGATTATCCCAGTCCCCTTTTAAATACTCTTACCTGTATATAATGTGTTGGCCACAAGGTATGAGGGTGCCATCATCCACACCCCTTTCCTCCCCAACGTGTGGGTAAACCGAGGCTCAGCGTGATGAACCGCCCAAGACCCCTCGGCCAGAACGTTGAAAGGTCGGGATGTGAACCCAGGGCTCCATGGCCTCCACATGGGTCATCTTCCCGCGGGTCCGGGACGCATCGTCACTGGTGACTCCCCCCCCCAGAGGGACGCACGGACAGCCCTGCTGGCCGCCGACCTGGGCTGGGGCAGGGGAGGTGGCAGGGTTTGGACATAACCCAGGAATTCCCGGTCCTCCTGGCTCTTGCCTCCACCTGGGTTGGTGGCCTCCGTGGGCCTTAGGTTGACAGAGTTCAAGAGGTCAGGACCGGAACCCTCCTGCCTCCGCTCCTCTCCTTTCCCCTTGCCCTCCCCGGGGCCGGGGTGACCTGGAGACGTTTGGGTGTCTGCTGAAGTCACCCAGGGCATCCGTGCCTGGCTTGCTGGTGTCTGAGCCACATGCGGCGTCTTCTGCTCTGAAGGGGACGGGATGGAAAAGCGGGAAGCTTTTCCACGCCGGTGGGTGACCCAGCGAGGTGGTGAGGATTTGATGAGGTGATGATCTAAGGGGAGGAAATGTTGGCCATCACTCAGTCTATTTGGGGGATTCGGCTTCTGGGGTGGACACAGGTGACTCTCACGGGCCTGTGGGAGCCAGGACCTGGACCCTCCCCGCAGACGTGTAGATGAGGGAGGCAGTTGTCCTGCTCAGAGTCGGAGGGATGGTCAGAAACACGGCCTACCGCGGTGGGCATCCGTGAGTCTGCGTCCAGGAGGAACCTGCTTCGAGAGCCGATCAGAATGTGCCCTCGGAGGGCCCCGGTGGGGGGCCAGCACCGGCCTCTGAGGAGCCTGAAACAGGGACAACCACCCCGGGTTCAAATCCTGCTTGTCGTTGACTGCGTGGGTGACCTTGAGCCGACCTGTGTCTCGGTTTCTTCATCTGTAAAATGGGGACAGGCGGGGTCCTTGCCTCACCGGGTGGTGACGGGGTTTAATGAGCTGTGCTGAGCATTTAGGACAGCAGGCCCTGTACAGGAAGCACTGGGTGAGCGTGTGTCACTGTCCGGATTGGGGTCTGGCAGCAAGGCCAGCTTTGCCATTTGGTGCCCCGTCTTCAAACGCCTCCGCTCCCTTCCCCTCTCATAGACCTGCACCCCCACTTCCACTATTGGGGACTTACTTATTTGGCTCAGGGGTACCTGGCTCCAGCTTAACGTGCACCCATGCCACAGAGCACCCACAGAGGCAGCTGTCTCCAGCTCTGCCGGCCTCACATGCGTGTTTCTACTGGGTCCTTCCATCCACCCTCACGTCTGCAGGTCTCTCTCACAGACATCTCCTCTTCCCTTCGCCCCCACCCAGGGAGCAGCCGGGCCAGCAGGCAGGAGCACTATTAACCTTATTAGCATCGAAGTTCAGGAAGATTGAGTCACTTGCCAGGGTCATGCTCCATGTCAGAGAGAGTGAGCGCAGGTCAGCTGCCGCTGAGGCCGTTGCTTTCGATCCAGACGCCCGCCTCCTGGAATGAGGGGCTCCCCGGGCTGATCCGGGACTTGGGAACGGTCTCATGTGGCCACAGGCTCCTCCCCAGCTTGGGTGGGGCTCAGGGTGCAGCCCGAGGGCCTCTCTCTGTCGAAGGGAACTCGGAGCCACGGGATCGGAAGGCTGAGACCTCTCCTGGCCGGCTTCACCGGCTTGCTCCCGGACGGCTGTGGTGTCCGCACCAATCCCTGCACCCCTTCCACTCCCACTGCCATCGGCACCCTCCCCTCCTCTCTCCCGCTAGCCCTTCCCCCCAGGACCAGGGCGGCCGCACTTCCTCCTGGTGCCCGGCACCCTCAGGGTGCCCATGGTCTGGGTGTCTAATTTGCCACTTTGGCCTTGTTGATGCTGAATTATCTTCGAATGTCTGTGTGACGGATTTCTTTAATTAGAAACTCTTTGAGTTTAGATAATAACCCTTCATCAACAGGGATGGAGGTATTAGACATAAATTATCGTTCCCAATTAACAGGCTTCACCCGTTAACGGAGGGTCCCACCGGGAGAAGAGTGACGGCGGAGAGCAGGTAGCAGGCTTGGACGCTGGGTGGATCTCGGAAGCCAGGACTGATTCTCCTTGCGTCCCTTTTCCACCCCACCCCCCAAACCTTAACCTCCCCACCCCCCGTGTCTTCACTGGGAAATGTGAGGCATCATTATAGCATTTCCAAGCTCTTCCTGGTGGACTTCAGTGATGGAGGAGGTAGACCTGTCCCCTGGGGGAACTGGCCACACAGCCTGAAGCTGTCCGCCACCCACACCGCCTTTTCCTTTTTAATAGTTTACTTTTTAAATACCTGGAATTTTGCATTCCATGCTTTAGTCTGTCTGAAATCTATTAACACACAGAGGATATGCTATTTTTAACATCTGTATTGGCTTTTAGAGAGGAAGGGAGAGGGGAGAGAGAAAAACATCAATGTGAGAGGGAAACATCGATCTGCTGCCTCCTGCACATCTCCAACTGGGGATCGAGCCCACAACCCAGGCATGTGCCCTGACTGAGGAGTGAGCCAGCAACCTTTTGGTGCACAGGACAACGCCTAACCAACTGAGCCACACCCGCCAGGGCCACACAGAGGCTATTGTAAAGCCAGTTAGTGCTGCGAGAAGATGTGGAGTTTCTGCCCCTTGGCTTCCTGGACCTCCAGGGATAGATGTCAAAACTCGGTTTTGAAAGACTCGAATGATATGATCTCTTGATCACATTTAAGAGTCTGAGATACTTTGCACACAGATATATATATACTAGAGGCCTGGTGCACAAAATTCGTGCACTGGGGATAGCAGGGGGAGGGGAGTACTCAGCCCAGCCTGCACCTTCTCGCAGTCCTGGAGCCCTCGGGGGATGTCCAACTGACAACTTAAGCCCCTCGTGGGCCTAAGCTGTCAGTTGGATATCCTTAGTGCTGTCACGGGCTGAGCGGTGTTCCCTGTGTGGGAGCACACTGACCACCAGGGAAGCTCCTGCATTGAGCATCTGCCCCTTGGTGGTCAGTGCGTGCCATAGCGACCAGTTGTTATGCCGTCCAGTCGATTTGCATATTAGCCTTTTATTATATAGGATAATTTCAACCATTTGTACTTAGATTTTTCTATCATCTTTTGTACACATACCCCACCCCCCAAAAAAAGCAGTTGTGTCCCCAACATAATTGACCCGGGGCCTCCATAGCCATCTACCTTAACTGGTCTATGGCAGAGCCTTCAAGGGTGAGGGTGTGCGGGTAAGGCTGTCTGCCCCTCCCTAGGGGACCCTGCTGCTGGGGTGGTTGGCATTTTCTGGGTCCTCTCTTCTCTCAGCCAGTTAGCTCCGTACCATTAGGGAACCTGTCCCTGGACCACACCATTGCATTGTGACCGAAGGAGTTGGGGCCTGAAGACTCTCCTGCCGCGCGGTGTCTGGCCCCACCATAACGATGCCCCCTGCAGGGGGCCTTTCCAATGAGCGGGTGGGTGCCTTCCAAGAGAGCTGGGGTGACGGAAGGCATCCTCCAGCCAAGCATGGCCTTCGCTTCCCTGCAGCAGCTCCAGCAGCCGGAGCTCCATGCCCTGCCCGTGCGGCACTAACTACACGTTCTAGGTCATCGGTTTCGCCCCGCCCGATGCCTCTTGAGGCTCTGAGCTTCCAGAAGCAGACTCCGTGCCCTCCCAGGCCCCGGCGGCGGCCGCCCTCCCAAGCACCGTGGACGCCTCTCGCTGTCCTGACTCAAGGACTCGGCGCCCGGTCTGTCGGAGGAAATGCTGCTGACGGTGCCCGGCGCTCCCGCCTCCCTGCTCAGTCAACCTTGAAGACTCCTCCCCGTGGGCAGCCTGCACGCGGGCTCTGCCCAGCTGCGGCCGCTCAGCCGAGTGGCCCTTGACCTCCTCCTCTGGAGCCCCTTCTCCCATCCCCGGCAGAGGGAGTGGAGGCGGGGAGGGGAGCCGCCAGGCAGGCAACTGGGGCTGGTGCTGCCGAGGAGGGCGGAGGGGAGTTCGAGGGAGCGCTGCCCCCAGCTCATTATCCGGCTGTGCATCGCCGGATGAAAGACGGTTGTTGTCAGGACGGCGGTAAACACGCGGCTGTCAGTGCTGATGTGATTGCACTAATGAAGAGAAGTCGGCCCGGCTCCGGCTCCCGGTTTCTGGAGAGATCTGTCCAGGGTCCCCTCTCCCTGCCCCAGGAAGACGGAGGTCTGGATGTCGGGAGAAGAGAAAGGCCTTGGTGGATGAAGAACAGAGAAGGTGCTGGAGACCTCCAGGAAAAAGGGGCGTGGTTTGGCCGCAGGGCGGGAGGGAGGCTGTGGTAGGTGGCCCGGGGCAGCCGGGGCCTTGGGCAGAGACGTGGACGGACCGGAGGGCCGCTGTGCTTTGAGGGTGCGGCTGCCTCTCGCTGCCCTGGCAGAGCGCTGCCTTGGGAGGCGCGGGGAGGAACACAGGCTCACTGTCCGCAGCCCCTGCCTGCACCTCGCGCCACCTCGCCGGCAGGGTTAGGGTGTAGTGTCTGTCCAGCAACTCGGAATGTCCAGCCCAGGGTGCAGGGACCGGGCCTTGAACTCCAGCTCATCTTGCGCCTGGGCTGGGGAAAAGCTCAAGGGGCCCTCGGGCCTGAGCCACGCTGGGCGTTCAGGAAGCAGAGACGTGCCTCCGGGTGGCGGATGGAGGGGGGAAGAAAGGGGGTCCCATCGTGGTGCCAGGGATTTGGCTCCTGGGGAGTGGAGGAAGGCTGAGTGATGGAGGGGTGCCCTTGCAGCTGGGGCCTCGGGGGCACATTGTCGGCCTCCGTTATCCATCCACACGTTTGGGTGAGTTCGGAGCTCCTGGCAGAAGCTGCCTCAGCCAGTGACAACTCCATTCCTGCCCTTCATCGCCCAGGAAGGAGGCCTCTGGGCTGGAATCCTGTTTGCTTTTAAGAAATTATAATACATTGAGCCTGGCCGGTGTGGCTCAGTAGTTGAGTGTCAACCCATGAACCAAGAGGTTGCAGATTAGATGCCTGGCCAGGGCACTTGCTTGGTTGCGGGCTGGATCCCCAGTAGGGGAGATGCAGGAAGCAGCTGATCGATAATGTTCCTCATTGATGTTCTGTTCTCTACCCCTCTCTCTTCCTCTTTCTCTAAAAATCACTCCAATATAATAAAACGCTAATATGCAAATTGTCTCCTGGACTGGGAATTCAACTGGGAGTTTAACCTGACCTGTGCATGAATTCATGCACCAAGTCTCTAGTAAAAAAAAAAAAAAATACGTATTTATAGGACAGTGTGAAAGAAGCTAAGAGATGGTGGGAACCAGTGATGGGGGTCCAAAGGGGTCACCTGAGAAGCTGCTCGGAGGAGGCTTCCCAGAGAAGGTGACCTTGAAGCTGTGGTCATGTAGGATGGTGGAGCCCTGCCTTCCTTGGGGAACACTAGGGGCTTTGGTTTTGGGGTGCCATAATACGCTGTATATGTTTAAAGCATACAACATGGTCATTTTGGACAGGCACACGTGTATGTGTGTGTGTAACATCTGAAATTACCACCAAAATCAGGATAACCTATCCATCGTGTCCTCCCTAACCCTTCCCTGCTTTTTTCTTCCCTTTCCTCTTCTCTTTTTCAATGGATATCCAATGGTCCCAGCGATGTTTTTAAGAAAATAGTCCGTTCACCGCTGAATTACCTCTGCACCTGTCTTGGAAGTCAACTGTCCGTATATATACATGCGGGTCTATTTCTGGGCACTCGGTGGCTTCTTTTGTCTGTCTGTCTGTCTGTGCACACCATCTTGGTTACGGTTGCTTTCTGGAAAGACTTGAAACCGGGTAGCTAGCGATAGCTTCCTGGCTTCTTGCTAGCGTTGCTGGGACTGTGCTGGGGCCTGTGCGTTTCCAGATCGGTTTAGGAATCAGTTCCTCTGTCTTCAGAATCCGTTTACTGTTAGAAA
The DNA here is from genome assembly GCA_963693515.1 of Pipistrellus nathusii. Taxonomy (NCBI): domain Eukaryota; kingdom Metazoa; phylum Chordata; class Mammalia; order Chiroptera; family Vespertilionidae; genus Pipistrellus; species Pipistrellus nathusii. The sequence goes on along the minus strand of OY882873.1, from coordinate 44,748,460 downwards.
TGAATTTTAGAGTTCGATTCCCCCACTCGCCACCCCTCCCCCCCCCATAAAAAAGCTCCTGCTGGGATTTCCGGCTGGGATCGCACTGATTATGGAGGCGAAAATGAGCACGTCCGTTCTTCGGCGCTTTGGTTTCGCTTAGCAACGCGCTGCGGGTTTCAACAAAGTACAGGCTCTGTGGCATACCTGTCAGAGTCAGGCCTAAATATTTCATGGTTTTGATGCAATTGTAAATGTTATTCTTGTTTCATTGCGACTCCCAGCGGCTCGTCGCCTCAACTCGGAAATAGCTGATGTGGACACGTTGGTCCCGCACCCTAGGCTTGGCCAGGCTCGGGGATTAGCTCTGGAAACTTTTTTGCCGACCTCATCGGATTTCCTACGTGCGTGATCAGATTATCTCCGAACGCAGGTGCCGTAACCTCTTTTCCAGCCTGGATCCCCGTCCGTTGCTCTTTCCCGGCCTGCTACCCGGGCGAGCCCTCTGGGAGGGCTCTGTTTTCACCCTCCCCGTTGCCAAGCGGCAGGTATGGCCGGCAGATTCGCACCTGAGTGGCCGCTAACCACTCGGGTCAGAGGGCACTTAGCCACCTCTAGTGGCTTGCTGAGAAGCGGCCCGCCCTCGGGGTGCTAACACTCAGGGACGCTTGCCACGCTGGTCATCTGTCAGCTCCCAGTGGGGAGCCTCACACGAAAGCACGGAGACTTCGGTGTGCTCACATGTGTGATGAGCACACGTGTGCGTGTGTGGGGCTTGGGGTCCTTTTCCCCGCACCCCTCCTCTGGCCCTAGGTCCTGGAGTCCCCCTAGGAGGCAACAGATGACCTAAAACTACAGGGGAACTCAGACAACCACTGAGGTCAGATTACAAAGGTCTCCTGGTTTTATAAAGGAGAACAGAGGTGCCCCAAGCCACGGGGACTTCCTGCCCCTCCCCAGGCAGATGCTGCCGTCCCGGCTCTCACCTTAGCGGCATAGCGGGCCCCTGGCAGGACTGTGGTTTCTCGGGGTGGACGAGGCCTTTGCCACAAGCCAGACATTGTTGAGTCTTCTCAGCACCCCTGGGAGGAAGCCCGCTGTCCCCATTGTGTGGATTTGGAAACGGAGGCCCAGAGAGACGGAGCAGCGTACCGAAAGTCCCGTAGTTTGTGGATGGTGAACTCGGGAATGGACCCCGTCGGGTGGGAGCCTGAGTTCTCTGTGCTGGAAGCCGGGGTCCCACCCCCGAGCCCGCTCCGCCCTCTGGTTCCCTTTGACCTGCGGAGGAGCAAGATAGCGCCCCCTTTCCACGGCTGCCCAGCCACTGGCCTCGCTCTGTCTGCGCTACAGGCGGCCTGCCCTTGGCCACTTCCCCTCGCTTTTCTGAGTCTCGGTTTCCTCACTTGCTACGTGCAGACCTAACACCGACGAAGCTCCCTCACACTCATGGGCTGATGGGAGGGTTGTCTGACGGGATATTAGGGAGCAGACCTAACACGGAGCCCAGCCCGTGGATGTTGCCGTGGGAGTCAGGAGCCCTGTCCCACCCCTGCCCGGGGCCCTGACCCATCTTCCCAGACCTCTGGCAGCCTGTCCTAGCCTCTGCCCGTGACTCAGTGTCCATCCCCCTGGCGGCTCCGGCTCCTGCCCGCTCCAGCACCCTGGGGTCCCCATGCCTGTTTACACACCGATCAAGGCGCTCACAGCACCTCACAGCTCAACTCGCAGCCAAGGAGCTGTCGCTGAGAGATGCAGACGGATGGGTACCGTCACTGTCGCCCTCATCCCTCTTACACTGAACCGAGCTCCACTGTGAGACCTGCCATTACTGTAGGTGTCCCTGCGAGAGGAAAAGAGGCTGCTGTCTCTCGGGCAATGAGGCGCATGCCAGCTCTGGGGATGTGAAATGCCCTTGGAGTCCCCGAGACTGGGTAATGGCCGCTATTTATATAATGCACACCCTCCCTTCCGAGGGCCCCGAGTGCATTAGCGCATTGAACCCCCACAGCAGCCCTGGGAGTTTGGATATGACCATCTTTTTCTCTTATTATTGAAAGTATTACACATGTCCTCCTTTTCCCCCCATTAACCCCTTCCAGCCTGCCCCCGCCCCTCCCCCAAGGCCTTCACCACCCTATAGTCTGTGTCCATGGGTTATGCATATCTACACTAATAAAATAGAAATATCCAAAAATGACTGTACCTCCGTGACACCCATCAGCCAATCAGGAGTGAGTATGAAAATTAACCCAATCAGGAGTGAGTATGCAAATTAACCCTACACAGATATGGGTTAATTTGCATAGGTAAGCATGGAGCGGCTGGGTTGGGCAGGATGCCTGCTGTGAGGGGAGGAGGTGGGGGACGGGGGGGGGGCACGAAGGGAGCTACAGGAGTGGTACTCTGGCCAGGAGCGAAGACTTGCAGGAATCTTCATGCAACAGGCCTCTAGTATACATATACAAGGTCTTTGGTTGATGATCTCCCACCCACTTACCCTCCCCCACCTTCCCTCTGAGATTCCACATGCTGTTCCATGCTTTCATGTCTCCGGGTCCTCTCTGTTCATCAGTTTCTTTTGTTCATTAGATTCCACATATGAGTGAGATCATGTGATACTTGCCTTTGTCTGACTGATTGACTTCGCTTAGCATGATCCTCTCCATGTCCCTCCATGCTGCCCCCATGTGTAAGAGAGCCTTCTTTTTTACAGCTGCAGAGTATTCCACGGGGTAAATGCACCACAGCTTTTTATCCATCCTCCGCTGATGGGCACCAGTGCTGTTTCCAGATCTCAGCTGTTGTAAATTACGCTGCTATGAACATAGGGGTGCGTACAGTCTTTCTGATGGGAGTTTCAGGTTTCTTAGGATAGATTCTTAGAAGTGGGATCTCTAGGAATATGACCATCGTCTTGACCACAGATCAGGCCAGTAGAGTTGGTTCAAAAAAACTTAAGGTGCTCATGTGAGCCCCAGCAAGGCCACCATGGGGAAAGGGCTGCAGGCATATGAGGCCACCCCTTAAGGTAGATAAATGCTGGATCCTGAAACCCTGGGGGGCCCACCATGGACCGGGCTCCTGGAGCCAAGACCCCAAGGCTCCAGAACGCTCTCCCCTCTCTACTACTGTCCTCCCAGAATGCACTGGGCCTGGTGAAGTCAGTCTCCATCCTGCCACAGGCCCCGCATTCCTCCCTTGGCCCTGCCTGATGCCAGCACCTGTCCTCCAGGGACAGCGGCCCCCACGGAATGAATGCTTGGCATGGCTTCCCTCCCCTCGGAGCTGGGACTGCCAGCCAGGCCAGGGCTTCCGAACCAACTGCACGTGGCTCTCCTCTCCTTCTTTGGCCAATTCCACAAGCCAGGCCCGGGGGTCGGCTCCAATTACATGGGGACCCTGGGACCGGCTGGCACAGCTGAGCACCCTGCATCTGCCCAGCCCTTGGGCTTTGGCTGGTGTTGGGGGGTGGTTTCCTTGGAGAGGCCAAGGCCCTGAAGACAGCTGGCCCCTCGGGTCCCCTCCCCAGTGCTGGTTATTGGCATTAGTCTGTCACCAGCAGCCCGGGAGGACACGGGAGCCCCTCGAGGCCTCCCGGGGGCGCCTCAGAAGGTCCTTGCCCGCACCTCCCTGTCTCTGCAGTTTCCATTCGCATTCCAGCCTCGGGCTCGGGCTGCGGGGAGGTGTGGGCTTGCCCTGGCCTGCCCAGCTCTGCGCTGCCCAGTTACCACATAGGAACAGCCCTGAACCCGGGCCAGCCCGGCACCATCGCTAACCACTGGCTGGACCACTGGCATAATCTGCAGGGCCTGGGCCTCTCGTTAACAAAACAAAGAATTCCAAGGTGGCCTGGCCGGCATAGCTCAGTGGTGGAGCGCTGACCTATGAACCGGGAGGTCAGGGTTCAATTCCCCGTCAGGGCACATGCCTGTGTTGCGGGCTAGATCCCCAGTGGGGGTGTGCAGGAGGCAGCTGATCAATGATTCTCTCTCATCATGGATGTTTTTGTGTCTCTCTCCCCCCCCTCCCTCCCTCTCTGAAATCAATAAAAATAAAAACAAAAGAATTCCAAAGGTAGCAGAAGAGCATTAACCTGAGGGTGGGAGGGCATTTCTAAGCTCAGGCCACTTGCCCAGGAGGCTGGTGCTGCCCACTGGTGAGACCCTCCAGGGATGCCCACTGCCTCTCCTGGCCTCGGCCTTCAGGGTCCTCTGTTCCTGCTTCTGTCTCCCCGGGACCCCCACTACCTCTCCCCGGCTGAAAAGGAGAGGGGCTGTCTGGTCTCGGGCCCCGGGGTAAGACGAGGTGAGGCAGGGTGAGCAAGGGTGGCCGCTTCTCCAGGGAGCACGCCGATGTTGTCCAGATCGCCTCGATCATCGCGGGCAGGACAATGGGGCGGAGGGATCTGGAATTCAGCCCCGTGACTCGGGTGCCTGCTTGTCTGGTCCTGTCTGGTATGCGCTGCCTCTGCCTCCTTATCCCGTGAGCAGCTGTGAACAAAAGCCGGTCTTCTCGGCCCGAGCACACTGCTGCCGGAATCCCGGCCCTGCCGCCCGCTTAGCTGTAGGACCTCGTCCGGACCCTCAAGCTCTCCCAGCCTCGGTGACCCCATCTGTAAAATGGGGCAGCAACCCATATTGCTCAGAAAACCTCAATCCTCCGGTTCCCGCCTCTCTGTGGACTGCCTAACTCTTGGAGGTCCAGAAAATCCTTCGGCCACACTGGGTGGAGTCTCCTACCACAGTCTGCAGTGGCTGTGGGGCCTCTGGCACCTAGTAGGTACTCAGACCCTATGTTACCGCGTTTCCCCGAAAATAAGACATCCTCCGAAAATAAGACCTAGCGCATGGAAAGATAAGACATCCCCTGAAAATAAGACCTAGCGCAACCTTGGGAGAAAAAAATTAATAAAAGACACTGTCTTATTTTCGGGGAAACAGGGTATTAGGTTGTGTCCTCCCCAGGTTTTCAAGCTTTTGGCTGCATCCCTGCTTTGGACTACCCCCTCCCCCGCCGCCACCCCCTCCCCTCCTCCGAGCATCCTTGGGAATTGGCTACAGATGCGGCATCTCAGGCCTGGCCCAGGGCTGAGGAGTTGGCACCTGTGTTTTCAGATCCCCAGGTGATGGAGAGGTACCTTTGGGAAGCACCGGAGCTCATTGGCTGCCGTGGTTTGCTTGAGATAACATTGAAGCCGGCAGAGGCCCTCCTACAATTGTGTCTAAAACTGGTCGCTTCTGGTCCCAGTCCTCTCTGCTCAGAGGGCAGTCCTGCCCCTTTCCTGCCCTAGCAGAGGGGGCTGGGATCTGACCCACCCAGTCCTCCTGGAGAAGCAGCCGGAGGAGGAGGAGGAGGAGGAGGAGGAGGAGGAGGAGGAGGAGGAGGAGGCTGCTTTGTTAATGGTCTGTCTACCGCGCCGTCTCGGATATGGGAAGGAGAACTTGAAAAGGAATCGCCTATTAAATAAACAAAACTGAAAATCCTCCAGGGACCAGTCCAGGGGAGCTCTTGTGGGAACGGATCGCTTGTTTAAAGGCAGTTCTCTCCACCACGTGGACCCACTAAACACCGGGAAGGCGGAGCAGCCCAGGGCCCAGGCGGGGTGGGGGCAGCAGAGTGAGTCGGGGTCCCGGTGGAGGTGGGGTGCCGCGGAGTTGACTTGGTCGTGGGGTCAGTCCCATGGCGTTAGGCTGGATCTGTGACTCCCTCCCTGCCTGTCTCTGCCGCCCCCACCCCTGCTTAGGGCCTGGACTGGGTTCTGGGATCCCTAACCCTTCACCCAGCCAAGTGACGGGCCTCCGGCAGAGCAGTGGAGAACGGAGCTCGGGATGGGAGCCAGGATCCTGGGGCCAGACGGCCACTGTGGCTGTGGCCAAGCAGCCTCACCTCCCTGCCTGGGCCTCAGTTTCCCAGCCTGTAGTTTGGGTACGGCACTGCTTGCTTCGAGAGGCTGTGGTGAAGATTGAACAAGTTCTTATTCGTAAAGGTCTAAGCAGAGCTTCTGGCATACCGTTCGCGCTACGTAGGTGTTTGTTCAGTAAATCGTATTTTATTATGATCCGTTAACAGCTAAATCGTTTATTTGTTAAATAAATGAAACAGGAAGCAATCCCGGTTGGCATGATTCAGTGGTTGAGCATTGGCCTAGGAACTAGGTCAGGCTCGATCCCAGTGTGGGGTGTGTAGGAGGCAGCCAATCAATGATTCTCTCTCACCATTGACGTTTCTCTCTCTCTCTCTCTCTCTCTCCCTCTCCCTTCCTCTCTGAAATCAATTATATATATATATATGTATATATATATGTATTATTATTATTACTATTATTATTATTATTATTTAAAAAGGTGGGGAAAAGAGATTCCCTTCTTCCTGGGAAGATCAGGAAGGACTTTGGTTGTCCTATACCCTGTAGTTCTCTAACCAAGAAAGACTATGGGTTTTCTATTGGATTTTTTTTTTTTTAGATAAAGTTCATAAGACATAAAATTAGTCATTCAAAGCGAACATTTTAGTGGCATTTAGCACGTTGACGTTTTCATCACCCCCAAACAGAGCCCCGTGCCCATAAGCAGCGCTCCCCATTTTCCCTCCTTCCAGCTCCCGTCAACCACCAGTCCGCATTCCGTTATCCTGGGACATTTCATGTAAATGGAGTCATGCAATCTGTGACCTTTTGTTGCCTGGCTCCTTTCACTGGGCATAATGGTTTTGAGGTTCAGACATGTTGTGGCATGTACCGGTACAAAAACATTCCACTGAATGTAGAAACCATAACTTGTCTATCCGTCCATTGGTTGATGGACATTGACATTTTTCCCCCACGTTGGGGCTGCTGTGAATAGTGCTGCTGTGAACGTGTGCACGTGGGTTAGTTTGGGTACCCCCCCCAGCTCTCTGGAGGAGGAGCGGAATTGCTAGGTCATACGGTAATTCTACGCTTCACTTTTTACGGAGCTGACTGCTTCCCACAGTTACTGGACCCTTTTATATTCTCACCGGCGTTCCCAAAAACTCAACCAAGTACAGGTAAGGCTCTAGTTGGCTCTATGGAGGGGTTCATAAAGCAGGCAGCACCCCATCGAGTAAGCAGAGGGTTCTTCGGTGTGCAAAGCGGAAGACTTTTCTAGGCAGGATCGGGGCAGGACAAAGAATGCGAAGAGGAGATTATTCTGGCCAGGTCACCTTTCCTCCGGGGGGACAGGAGAGGGTCTTATCGGGCAGATCGCTGCGCTAGGGCTGAGGAGGAATTCCAGGCTGATTGGTTTAAAATTCCACTCCGGAGAGAGGCTGGGACTGGAGTTAGGTGAGGGCCAACGTGACCGTTTTTCTTTTGTGGTCTTATCCAAGGATCCGTGGCTGAATCCAAGTCATGAAGATTTAACCCGGTGCTTTTTTTTTTTTTTTTTTTTTTTTTTTTTTTTTTTTTTAAGAATGTTACGGTTTAGCTGTGAGATGTAGGTCGCTGAGATGTAGGTCGTTTTGTGTTGGTTCCTGTATACGATGTGGTGTAGGGGCTCCGGCTCCTCCTTCTGCCGGCACACCCCGTCCCCCAGCACCGCAGTCTCCCCCTCCTGAGGTTCTGTTCCCGTGGCCAGATCGATGGGCCCTGGGTGCACGGCTTTGGTCCTGGACGCCCGGCACAGTCAATCGGTCTGTGCGTCTGTCCGTGACTGTGCTGTGTGGGAGGGTTACCTCTCTGTCTCTGCTGTTGGCCTGCCTCAAGCCAGAAGCCAGAAGACACGGGAAACTCGATTTGTGCCAGATTCTTCTTCCAGCATCACCCACCGGCATGGCTCCACCGGGGCCTCCAGGAGGTCGCTCTGTGTGCTCTGCCCGGAGCTGGAGGGGGTAGCTGTGGGGTGGTCTCGTCGGCTGGGCCAGCAGCGGAGTCTGCACTCCCCTCTCCACCTTTTCCTCCCATTGCCTTCCTCGCTGTCTCGTGAGAATGGCAGGAGTGAGGGGGATGGCAGGTCACCTGCCCAGGTGCCCAGCTGCGCTCCCTGTAGAAGATCCCTCGCCGGGCCCGTGTTCCATCCCACGAATACAAGGGCAAGGCGAGTTGATTTTCTTTTTCTAAAAATATGTTCCTATTGATTTTTTCAGAAAGGAAGGGAGAGGGAGAGCTGGAAGCATCGTGGGTGCAAGAGAATCACTGGTCAGCTGCCACCTGCAGGCGCCCCCTCCCTGGGGATCAAGCCCACAACCCAGGTGTATGCCCTGACAGGGAATCGAACAACGACCTCCTGGTTCATAGGTTGGCACTCCTCCACTGAGCCACACCAGCCAGGCTGGTTTCCTGACCCCTGACTCCCCCGGCGCCATCCCAGCACTGAGTGGACTCGAGATGGATTCCAGAGAGAAGTTCTGTGTGTGTGTGTGTGTGTGTGTGTGTGCAGGTCCCACGCTGTGCCAGGCAGGCAGCCGGATTCAGTGGCTCCTCAGTGAATGATTCAGTGATTGTGCCGCGAGCAAGGGGAAAGGAGCGAATCCTCGGAGCGTCCTTCTGGCCCCCGGCCCTCGGGGGGGCCGGCCAAGCCCTGCCCTGGGAGGATCTTGTTTTGGCGAATTGTAAATGAACCCACAGGCAGGGAGGCACACGTTGGCACCAAGTGGCCATTTCTGCCCCAAGCCAGAAGCAAGGCTTCAGATGTGGCCTCGCAAACGTGTGTGTGTGTGTGTGTGTGTGTGTGTGTGTGTGTGTGTGTCTGTGTGTGTGTGTGTGTGTGTGTGTGTGTGGCAGGGGGAGGGGGGTCGCTAATTAACAGGGACATTCCTCGGAATCAGAACCGTGTCATTTGCAGGCTAATGAATGGGTCTCGCTTAGCATTTTCCATGTTCCGTGTGGGCAGGTGAGGAAGCCTGCTTCTGGGATCAAGGTCTCCCCGGTCGGCCTGGGGTTACTCTAACCGCCTCTCTGTCCTCCGTGGGCCTCCCTCCCGACCCCCGCATTCCAGGGCCCCCCGCTCCCTGGCTCCCTGGCATGCTGGCTCCTCCAGGGGTGAAGGCATCGAGCGGCCTGTCTGGGTTACGACTTGTTTTTCTTTGTTCCGTGTTGTCTCAGGCATCTCAGTCTGAATGTTTTCTCAGAACAGAGCTGTTGGGTTTTCTGCTCTTTTACCCTGTTCTTCCCAGGCAGGGTCCTGCCGGAGGGGGGCGGGTGGACAGGATGACTTGCAGAGGTCTCGGTAGGTTCCCCCTCATTCCTGTCCTTTCCTCCGGGAGGCGCAGCATCCAGAATTCTCTCGTTAATGGGCACAAAGTGCTTTGAAAACACAGGCTGCTAAGTGGCGCGGCTCACTCATTATTTATGACTCGGAGGAGCGAGTTAATCCGCCAGGAGAGGGAGTCGTCTCGGTGGGGGCCGGTAAATCAGAAACCGCAGATAGCAGGGGCGTCCCCCATGAGCTCCCTGTCCCCTGGAGACGGCTGAGGAGGCCGGATTTGGGGGGGAGCTGGGCGGGCCTCTGGTCAGCACCACCTGGGACCTTCCCCCCACAACCTGGAGGTCAAGCCAGAACCAGGAGCCAGAGGGACCCCGGGGCCTCGGACTCCTCCGTTGCCTTGGAGCCAGGCAGTGCACAGATGGTCCTGGGATGCGAAGGGGTGACATTTCCCCTGAAAACCCTGCATCCGGGCAGGGAGCTGCCCCGGGACCTCCTGCTGCAGCTGAATACTACCCCCTGCCCCTTCTCCACCCGCCTCTGCAGCCTCCGCCTCCTTCGCCAGGTGCTAGGCTGTCTTGGCCACCTGCCCACTAAGTGCTCAGGCCCCTCCCTTCCTCCTTCATTTTAGTAACTATTTGTCGACCCGTCCCATGTGCGGGGTGAGCCTGCAAAGCCCCTCATCCCAGCGTGGTTCCTTCCTGTCCCCTCCCCCAGGACAGCCTGTGCCTCTGCCCGTTTCACCCGCCCCCTCCACCCTCCCACTGTCCCCACGGGGGAAGGGGCCCACACCGGCCTCCTGTGTCCTCCTGAGCTGGCAGGCAGGCCCGTGACTCTGTGCTGGGGCGGGGGGCTGGGGACGTCCAGGAGGCTTAGCCCAGCTCCAAGAGGAGGGGGGAAGGGAAGGGAAGGAGCCTGGGAAGCCCACGGCAGCCCCTGAGGGTCCCGCAGTGGCCCAGGCCCGTTGGCAAGGGGATAGCCAAGTGGCTTGCGTTTCTGGTCTGCTGCATAGTGATCTGGGAACGGGGTGGGGCCGACTCCACAGATTGGACCCTGCTCTGTGCAGACTGGCACGTGTGTGTGTGTGTGTGTGTGTGTGTGTGTGTGTGTGTGTATAGGTGTACCTGTATCTGTAGATGTGTGTATACATCTGTCTGTATGCATGTGCATGTGTGTGTGTGTTACTTACTCCAGGTGGCTGTGTACACGCTTCAGAAATGTGTACTCAGAAGGCCTGCCTGGCCACCTTGCCCCAGGAGCCTGCTCACGTCCCATCCTGGGCATCCCCGGTCTGCGAGCTGCGTTCCAGACCAGTCCCCACCGTGACGGACCAGACCCTGGAGTTGCCTGTGGTCCGAGGAGGACGCAGAGTTTGGGGAGAGCGTCTGTTTCCCTCCAGGGGGAGCAGACCATGCCTCTGCCTGGTCCTGACCCTCAAAGTGTTGCGGGGAGAACTGGGTTCTACAGAGAAAGCTGTGAGACCCATTCCCGGGGCGGGCAGCCCGGCCGGCCTCGGCCTCAGCCTCGGTGAGGAGGGCATCGGCGGGTGCCAGGGGGTCTGCTTTCAGGCTCAGCTCCGCCAGAGGACAGCTCAGGGCCCGCGGACAAGTCCCCTCATTTCTAGGACCTCCAGTTCCCATCGATGAGAGAGGGTGCAGGTCACGGACTTCAGGTTACCTTCTTGGAAACTTCCCAAGACTGCCTAGAACCTGTTCTGTGGAGAGACAGTTTTGGGGTTTACTTAGTGTGTGCTCCTTGTGCACAGGAGCTGCTGAAATGAACACACGCTGCCGGTCTGACCCAAAAAATTAAAAAAAAAAAAAAAAAGTGGTATAGTTTTGACTGATTCACACTGCGGATGGCTGTTGTGCTGGCTGCTGTCATTTTTTTTATTTGACAACCCAAGGGAAAAGAGGTCAGAGCCCCCCACGACATAGTCAGGTACCGCACGTGTTAACGAAAAAACCATTGAAACCTGTGAAGAATTTTTTTATAATTTATTTGAGCCTTACTGTCGACATATGCCGGGAAGCAGAACCTCAACGGATTGAGATAATGCTCCGGAGAATGGCGGGTTACATTTCTCTATTTCTACACTGAAATCAAAGGAGGGACATGGATGGGTTACATGAAATTCATTGGTGATGGAGTAAGGAGGCGGGGGGAAAAGCAAAGCGGTGGGAAACTCCTGGGATTGGATAAAAAGTAAAATGACGGACAGATGGACCTGTACTCAGGTGAATGCAAGAACAATTAACATGATAAAGAAGGAATTTGAGGCATCTGTCCTGGCGCTCACCACATTGGGTTGTTCCCCAGGGGCTCCGGAAAAAGGGAAGTTACAAGTTACCCAGACATCTCACAGATACGTTATCTTAGAGGCCAAAGGCAAACGGGCTCAGTAAAAAGATCAAAGTTGATCTTTATCTGGGAAAATATCTGGGACGTGACTACCTACTATAACCTGTTAGATATTTAATTTTCGAACCATCTTTTGTGGTTATCTTAGGTCTCTGGGTTTGCAAGACTGCCACGCAGGCCTTCCCTGAGCTTGTCAGGTTAGCATGTGGCTTTTTTCTTTCACACACGTTTTAAAAAAAATCCTTGCGGCTCGAGGTTAGAAATCGCTGCCCTACTGTGTGCACTGCACCCCTCACGTACTCACACTTACAGAAGTCGCTGGAACCTCATCACTTCCTTCCCCGAGAATCCAAGAGGCCCCTCCCAGAGTCATCAGTCCCCAGTCCTCAGCTGCAGGGGGCGAGGCTGCTGGGGCCCAGCCCTGCCCTGGTGTGGGCCCAAAATAGAAGGAAAGGAGGGGCAGCTGGCAGGGGGCGAGGCTCAGGATGCCATTGGCGGGGGGCGGGCTGGCTAACAAAGGGGTCCCCGGACAGCGTGATGGATGGATGAGCACATGCCAGCAGGGGAGGAGCGGGGCGGGTGGGGGAGGGGCCGCCGTGGCTCCGATTTCAAAAACCTGCCTCCCAAATGCCTGCAAACAGCTGACAGCCACGGCGAGAGCGGGTGACATGGGATTAGAACATCCTCTCCAAAGAGACCACAGCCCGCAGAGCGTGACAATGCCGTCCCTGTCCCGCTGGCTTCGTGGCTAATTCTGCTAACCATCTCTCCCCGGGGACCTGGGGCCTGCGGGAGGGAGGGGCGGGGGCGAGCAGGCCACTCATTGGTGTCTCCAGGGAGACAAGGCTTGGAGCCAGAGAGGGCCACGGGCTGGGAGGGTGGGTTCCTGCAAAGGTCAGCTTGGCCCGGCCCCGGCCCCCTGCCCCACCACAGGATTATGGGAGATCTTTTCTAGGGCAAATGCATCTTGCTGTCTCGAACACAGCCACTCTGCAGGAGAAGGGCCCCTGGGTAACTGCACGGAGGCCGAGACTGGGAGCCGGAACAGGTACAGTCGGCCTAGGCTTGCACCCGGCTCCCCAGCATGGCCTTGAGCCTCAGGGTTTCTATCTGTAAAATGGGATCATACTTTTTCCCCTGCAGGGTTCGTGGATGGTCAGAGAACAGGTGGCATAGAACCTGGTATTTATTTTTATTATTTTAAAAAAATATATCTTATTGATTTTTTTACAGAGAGGGATAGAGAGCTAGAAACAGCCATGAGAGGGAAACATCGACTAGCTGCCTCCTGCACACCTCTTACCAGGGATGTGCCCGCAACCAATGCACATGCCCTTGACCGGAATCGAACCTGGGACCTTTCAGTCCACAGACCAATGCTCTATCCACTGAGCCAAACCGGTTTCTGCAAGTCTGGTATTTAATAAGCATGAGATTTGCTGCCACTATTATTATCATCATCATCGCCGTTTGGCTTGCCCACACGCCTACAGCCCGGCGCCAGGAGCTAGAGGCCTGACCGGGAAACAGAATCTTCAGGCCGCTACCCTGGTCTTGTCATTAGCAGCAGAACCCCCTCCCCCATCCCCAGCGCCCCCAGCCCACAGGGTCCCCGGAGGCCTGGAGGGGCCGCCCGGGCCAGCCCGCGGCCACAGTGCTGCTGGGCGGCAGCCATCGGGCCGTGGTGTTTATCTCTTCCCGCTTGAAGAGGCTGCAGCAGGGGTGAAAGGAATCGATGTTTATTTTGATAACGAGTTCTCAATGCGTTTGCAAACTAATAAAATCAACTCATTAGGCTGCATATTTAATTCACAACTGTACTGTGGGAGACTCCCCTGGTGGCTGATGGGTAATACGGGCTCCCTCCAGAGACGGGGAAAGTGGCCTCGGTGTTTAAACTCTCAGTGACCTGCAGTGCTTGTCCGGGATCCTCCCCTCCTCCACTCAGCCCTCCCCCCCTTTCCCTGGGGGACACTGTGATCTACACTGGGCACTCTGGGGGACCTCCCTCTGCGTGGATTCAGGGGCTGGAGAAGGGGAAAGGCTGGAGATGGGAGAGTCTGGAGATGGGAGAGGCTGAAGGAGGGGAGAGGCTGGAGAGGGGGAGAGGCTGGAGGAGGGGAGAGGCTGGATGGACCTGCCCCCTGACAGCTGGTAGGCACGTGGATCCTAACATGAGAGGAGGGGGCTGGAGTGGGCAGGACCCACAGCTGACGTGGGGACAGAGGACCCCTTTCTGAAGCTGACCATGTGCAGACCCTGGCTGGGGTCCTTCCTACACTGCACCCCCAGGGGAAGCAGCATGAAGTCCATGGAGAGAAGGTGCCGGGACCATTGGTTTGCAGATGGGGAAACTGAGGCTCGGGGAGCTTCCTTAATCTGCTCATGCTCTCGCTGCTGGTTAGTCCACGGCACAGCCTGACCTCAGGCCCAGGCCTCCCGAGCTCCATGCTCGTTCCACTGGCCACAGGACGGCGGCTACGGGTGGGTTGGCCATGGGTCTCCGGAAGGAACCTGCCCCAGGGCCCTGGTGTCCAACAGGGAGGTGGGGGTGGCCCAGCCCTTTCTGTGTTGCCTCTGGCTGCCTGGAGCTCGGTCCAGGTGGCTCAGAGGGTGTCGGCTTCACCGCGGGCTTAGAAAGTGCCGGGTGCTGGGCGGGGCCCAGTAAAGGGAGGGGAGCCCAGAAGGCCGAGCCAGGCAAAGGGTCTTTTGTCTCTCAGTGAAATCAGGGGGCAGAGGAAGACCCTGAACCCCCCCCCCCACACACACACCCTGGGCCCTGACCAGCACCATCCCACCATCGACCTCAGAGCACGACCCTGTGTGCTCAGAGCCCGGGGGAGTGGTTTCCGGGCGCCCTCACCTGCATTTCTAGTCACAGATTCCCGCCGTGAGGAGAGGGGACTGAGGCCCGCAGCCCATTCACATCCTGACAGGTTCCTGTGCTTCCTGAGAAGGTGGGGCACGTCTCCCCTCCGTGCTGCATGGACCTCCACACGCTGCCTCCTTCCCCCCTGACACACACACACACACTCACACACACACACCACACTCACTCACCTGCTCACATACACACACACACACAAACACACTCACACACACACTCACATACACACACTCACATACACACATACACACCACACTCACATACACACACTCACACACACACACTCACACACACACACTCACACACACTCACATACACACACTCACATACACACATACACACCACACTCACACACACACACACACTCACTCACCTGCTTTCACACACACACACACACACAAACACACACACACACCACACTCACACAAACACACTCACACACACACTCACACAAACACACTCACACACACTCACATACACACACTCACATACACATACATACACACACTCACACAAACACACACACACACACTCACATACACACACACACACTCACATATACTCACATACACACACACACACACCACACTCACATCCACACACCACACTCACTCACCTGCTTTCACACACACACACACACACACACACCACACTCACACAAACACACTCACACACACACACACTCATACACACACACCACAATCACACACACACACCACACTCACTCACCTGCTCACACACACACATACACTCACACACACACACACACACACACACACACACATCCTCCCAGTGCTTCCTGAGCACACATAACACATGCTGTTTACATATATGGCATTGCACACCCAGACACATTGCGCACACACACACAGCGGCTGCACACAAGCACGCCTTTGTGCATAAACACACCTGTATGTACACCCCCCCCCTCCTCAGCAGCGCCGGGAGAGGCAGGGAGGCCGCGGCTCTCTGGCGCTCAGCGCCCTAATTGCACCAAAGCAGCCGGCTGTGAGGCGCAGGCCGAGGGTGACCCAGATCTGACAGCCGCTGTCCCCGGGATTTGCGGCCTTTCCCGACGCGTGTGAGGGGCGAAATCCGGGCTGATCGCTAATGGATTCCATTTCTCTTTCTGTCGTCTCTACCGTGGGGCAAGCAGCTGCGGGCTTGGAGAGGGGGACAGGGCGCATTTTGGAGTGTCCTAAACACTTCCCCAGAAAACACATGCATGTGCTTGAACATCCAGCGTGTAGGGTTTAGTTTCAGGGGTTAATGCCTGTCTGGGGACCCCTGTAGGGGGCGGCTCCCAAGCACCCTAAGCTTTCCGTGCCTCCAGACCAGTGTGGTCCCGGGGACTTGGCAGAGGGACACAGGCCATCTCCCCCACCCCACCCGTCCTCTGTGGCTGGTGGGGTGCAGAGATGTGCGGGCACCCTTTCTCCTTGTGCCCGTTATGGTTGTTGCCAGGGCAGCTGCCTGGCTGAGCTCGGCAGCGGGGCACACCAGCCCTCTACACAGTTCACCTTCTAACAGCTGCCTGGTGAGGCCGGAAGTAGTTGCCCACCCAGCAGGGGCTCTGTCTCCTGTGCCCACGGGGCTCTCATGCCCATGGGGGTCTCCTGCTAACACCTTCTTATGGGGGAGGGGGAGTCTAGCCTGACAGTACTCACCCAACACCTGCCATCCACTCCTTCCCTTTTCACATCATGTTTTCTGTTTACGGTCACGCCCTCAGCACACTGGCAGCTTCCAAAGGCAGGGGTTAGTTCTCAGCGTCCACCATTCACCCGATTGCCTAGAACAGTGCCTGGTACACTCGGCACTGGACAAATGCCTGTTGGATGGATGGATGGGTGGATGGGTGGATGGATGGGTGGATGGATGGATGGGTGGATGGGTGGATGGGTGAATGGGTGGATAGGTGGATGGATGATTGGATGGATGGATGGTTGGATGGGTGGGTGGATGGATGGATGGGTGGGTGGATGGGTGGAAAGATGGATGGTTGGGTGGGTGGATGGATGGGTGGATGGGTGGATGGATGGATGGTTGGGTGGGTGGATGGGTGAATGGGTGGATGGGTGGATGGGTGGATGGATGATTGGATGGATGGATGGTTGGATGGGTGGATGGATGGGTAGATGGATGGGTGGATGGGTGGATGGATGGATGGATGGGTGGATGGGTGGATGGGTGAATGGGTGGATAGGTGGATGGATGATTGGATGGATGGATGGTTGGATGGGTGGGTGGATGGATGGATGGGTGGGTGGATGGGTGGATGGATGGATGGTTGGGTGGGTGGATGGATGGGTGAATGGGTGGATGGGTGGATGGGTGGATGGATGATTGGATGGATGGATGGGTGGGTGGGGACCTGCTTTCAGGCCTGGTACTAGTTCAGATAGTTCAAAGTCGGACCAGCCCAGCAGAGGGGGCATCTGGGATACTGTAACTTAGAAGGAAAATATATTTGTTCTTAGTCCTGGTTCCTGCTCAGAGCCCCTAACACTCAGAATTTCCTGAGGGGAATGATAAAGGTGTCTGTTGTTCTGTTGATGAGGTGACTTTCGGACCCTGTAACTAAGGATGGGGGCTGATGGCCAGGGGACAAACTGTGTGGTAGTGGGACTACAGCTTTCGGTCCCACTGCAGCCCACGGGGAGGGGAGAGGGGCTGGAGGTCCATTCAGTGGCCGGGGCCCATGAATTCATCCAGGCCGCGTGTGTGATGGAGCTTCCATCAAACCCCAAAGGACCCGGTGGGGAGCTCCCAGGCTGGGGAGCATATGGAGATGTGGGGTCAGCGGTGCCCTGGGAGGGCGTGGGAGCTCTGAGCCCTTTCCCCATAACTGCCCGTGGCTCTCTCCCCTCTGGCTGTTCCTCAGCTGTAGCCTTTTATAACGAGCCAGAGCCAGTGAGTAGAATTCCTCACGGAGTGCTATGAGCCACTCTAGCAGTTAAACCCAAGGAGGGGCTTGTTGGAACCTTCCATCTAGAGCTGGCAGGCCAGAAGCTCCGGGGACAACCTGGACTTGCACTGGGTACCTGACGTGGGCGAGGGCAGTCTTGTGGGACGGAGCCTTGGCCTGTGGGGTCCGATGCTGTCTCCGGGAGAGAGCGTCAGAGCCCAGTTGACTTGTAGGGCAGCAGGTGGTGTCTGAGAATGGCCGGGTGTGGGGAATTGGGTGTCTGTATCGCTAGCGCCTCGCCTGGGCTCACCTGGGCTCACTCACGACCCTGCCTTCCATCTTGGACTTGTTCGTGTCCAGCTCGTCTTGGTGGGAAAGGCAGCCCACCTCCTTTCCTTGGAGACTCGGAGGATTCTGGGAAGCGCTCTTGATCGCTCGTCGTCCACCCCTCTTATTTGCCACTTGAGCCGGTAATTGCCTCTCAGGGACACATCTCACCTCCTGAGGCTGAGGGACGAGATGCTGCTCGCGGGAAGGTTGTCGAATGTACGAGGGAGGGAGGGGCTGTTCCGCTCGCTGCCTCGCCCCACGCCACAGCTCAGAGCCCTGAATACTGGAGGACCGCCCCTCCCACTTCACCCCCGAACCCTGGCGATAGGGCCATCCCGCTGCTTGTCACCTGGGCAGCTAGGAGCCTGGTGCTTACTCTCTGTCTCTGACCAGTGCCCCCCTGTTAGACTCGGCCTGGGGACCCTCCGCCAGGCATGGCCTTCCCCCGCTCCTTCCTGGACCCTCAGCCGAGGCCCTTTCAGAATAGAGCCTGCCTGTTTCCATGACTCATCACATCTATTTCGTGTCTTCGATGTTCCTCCTCCTTCCCATGAGCAGACTGAACACCTGGGTTCCCCATGGAGGAGTGGAGCATAGCTCTCTCAAAGGAAATGGGCCCAGAGGGAGCCACTCTGTTGACGAACCTCAGCGCTGGCCACTGGCGCCTCCTCCGCACCCGTCCTCACCTCGGCCGAAAGAGTCTGGCAGGGACAAGCAGGCACCAGATCGATGGAGGCGCTTCAGTTCATCATCCCCCTGAGAGTCCCTCCCAGACATGGGCCCCAGCCCCTTCCCTGCGCAGCTCAGACAAGGGGTCCCCCCCCAACCCGCCACGTCCCTCCTCCCCAGGGGATCCCTGAGAGCTGCCTCTGGGAGCACGGTCTGCATCACAAGTTCATCCATGGCTGTCCAGGCGTGAAGCAAAGTGCTTACAAGAAACAAGCATGGGGTCCCCCCCTCCAACACCCCGCAAATAAATAGGATGTTTGCAAAGGAAAACCAACGCGGCCC
This sequence comes from Pipistrellus nathusii, assembly GCA_963693515.1. Classification (NCBI taxonomy): domain Eukaryota; kingdom Metazoa; phylum Chordata; class Mammalia; order Chiroptera; family Vespertilionidae; genus Pipistrellus; species Pipistrellus nathusii. Next base: position 44,729,823 of record OY882873.1, on the reverse strand, counting down.
ATCTCTGCTAATTAGGTCTCGTCAGCATGTCCTCAAGCCACCTCATTCCCTTTGTCTGGTGTGCGTGGGTTTCCCCCCTTTACTTTCCTTAAAGCACAGGCGGGAAAAAGCAAACGCCAGTCCTTCCGTGGCCTCTCCGGATCGGCTGGAACGTGGGGTGTCCACGCTCCCCTGCTTGGTGAATCCCAAGAGGCTGAGTCTGAAGGCGGAGGGAAGAGACTTGGGGTCTGTAAGTCACTCAAGCAGCATGTTGAGACCCTGGCCTGTGCCCAGCATGCCGCCGAGGGCGCGTGGCAGCCCCTGGACTGTGACCGTCTCATGTGCTCAGAGTTCGCGAGGGATCCACATCCCCAGGCAGCATTGGGTTCCTGGGTGGGGTCTCGCCAGAGTTAGAAGGGTGACCTGAGACCCATCCAGAAGGAGGTAGCAAGGAAGCCTTCCTGGGGGAGGTGGTGCTGGTCCGGTTCGGGACAGGAGAGTGGGAATGGGGTCAGGAGCTAGGAGCCCCTCTTCCTACTTTTGCCACCCTCGGCACCCCTTAGCAGATGCCCCACTGAACCCCGAGAGGAAGAGAGCCTCGGTCACAGGCTTCCAGCTAACCTCCTTCACTCCATTGCCTGTGGTCAAGGCCAAAGCCAAGTCAGCACCCTGCCCTGCTCCCCTGCTCGGATGCCCCCTCCCTCCTTCATCCTCCCTCCTTCTCTCTCTGTGTCCGCTAAGTCCTCCCCACCAGGACGCGCCTGCTAGGTCTCTCGAATCTTAGCAGTTTCTCTCCACGGCTCCGGCCTCTTCCCTGTGTCTCCCCTTCCAGCCACACTTTCTCGAAGGACCCGTCGCATTGGCCCCTGGCCCGCCTGCCCAGAGTGGACCTAGCCCGGGGTGAGCTCTCCCCTCCTGGCTTCCAGAACACCACCCTCCCCTGAGGGGGTCCTCCTGCCTCTGGAATTCTTATTCCCGGCCCATGTGGGGGGGCCCGTGGGAGCCTCCTCTTCCTGCGGCAGTCCTAAATGTGGGTGCTTGCCAGTGCCTCCTCCCCCCAACTAGCAGCCTCGGTTGCCATCGCTGTGCCCGTAGTATCCTCGCCACAGCTTTTCTCACACATGGTGATGAGCCTCAGCCCACCTCGGTCACCATTCTCCATCCCCGGCCTTTCCCGTAGCGCCACCCCAACAGATGTCTACACCCTGAGAGAGATTTCTGACCGTGCGCCTGCTGTCCCGGAAAGAGGCCTGCCTGTCACAGTGGCCTGGGTGTTATCCCTATTTGCTCCCTCCCCCCCAACTTTTTTTCCTTCATTTCAGAGAGGAAGGGAGAGGGGGAGAGAGACATAGAAACATCCATGCTGAGAGAGAATCATTGTTTACATGCTCCCTGCATACCCCACCCCCTCACCCCCGGGGATCGCGCCCGCAGTGCAGGCCTTCCCTGACCGGGAATCAAACCGTGACCTCCTGGTTCCTAGGTCGATGCTCAATCACTGAGCCCCCGCAGCCGGGCCCTCGCCCCGCCTTTTGATGCTCACTAAGTCCTGGCCCCTCTCCTGGACTCCTGCAACAGCGTCCTCGCTGTCCCAGCACTCAGCCCGGACTCAGAGGGCCAGGAAAAGGGGTGTCCACAGGCGTCTCAGCGCCAGTGCTTGCTCCCCGAGGCTCACTGCCCATGGGGCTCTCGGGGTGCCGTGTGTGTGTGTGTGTGTGTGTGTGTGTGTGTGTGTGGCTGTGAGGCTGTGGGGGCAGGAGCTCCCCCCTGGCAGGCCGGGGTGTGCCTGTCCCCCGGGTACGAGGTGAGGATGTGGCAGAGGCGGAGAGGGGCCTCCCCCGACGGGGCGTGCGTCTCTGAGTTGACTTTTCCAGCCTTCCCGGAACGCGGCCGGCAGCCACGCGGGCGGCTCCCGGGCGGCTGAATGGGGCTCTGTTCCCGAGCCGGCGGCAGCGAGGGAGGGTGTGTGAGCCCGTTATTTCCACGGACCCCCACCTGGAAACCGCTGCCGGCCTCGCCCTGGAAAGAAACACCCCTGGCCGGCTGGGGAGGTGGCTGTTGGCGCTGGTGGCCAGGGCCTGGCTGGGGCGGCCGCTCCCTGCGTCGGGCCGTCTACCAGGGACCTGCTGCCCATTTGGCCCGGGGTCTGAGACGGCCATTGTGTCCGCCTGCCAAGTGACGCCGTTGGCAGGTTCCAGGCCTCCCTCCTTACCCCCCATCCTCTTCCCTTTGACACCTCCTTCCCTGGGCTCCTGGTGAACGGAAACTCAGGTGACCACGGGCTTCTGGTCCCCCGAGAAGTGGCCCAGGTCGGGGGCTCCGTCCGAGGACCCTGGGTGTGCCGGGGCCTGGGCTGTGGGAGCCAGACAGCCTGACCTGGAGCCCGGCTCTGCCTCTCCTAGGCTGTGTGACCTCTGGCAACTTTCTCAACCTCTCTGAGCCCTGGTTTCGGCTTCATTACGCGGGGCTGATGGTAACTCTTCTCCTTCGGGGTAGTTGTAAGGAGCAGGGGTAACAAGAGGATGTTGGGAAAGTCAGTACCCAGCACAGAACCATGAAACGCAAGTGGGTGCTGTCGTTTATAGATTCAGAGTTGGCAGAGGGGGCAGCAGGGCCACCTTCCTGGCACTCTGGGCAAGCCGCCCTTTCTGCTGTGGCCGGCGGGCATCCCAGTGAGGTGGCCCCCCGGGGCCCGCGGCGGCTGCGTGGAGCAGAAAAAGGGCTCGTCCTGCTCTCTGGGCGGTGCAGGAGGAGCTCGGGGAGCTTTAGAACCTTCTAGAGGCCGGCGAACCCTCCTCCTGCAGAGCAGGGATTCTCTGCTGCCCGGGGGCCGCCTCCACCTGGACACCCTCCGGAGGGAGGCGTCTTCTTTACAAGGCGGGGCCCTGGGGCCCTGGGCAGCCAGGCCTCCCCTCCTCCAGGACACTCATCCCCGTTCCGTCATCCCCACCCGTGCTCCCCATAGGGAGGCTGCGCCCGGCGGGCGTGGCTCCGTGTGGAGCATCGACCTATCAACCAAGAGGTCACGGTGTGATTCCGGGTCAGGGCCCATGCCCGGGCTATGGGCTCGATCCCCCTGGACCTCGCCCTGCTGGACAGAGATTGGAAGGCATGGGGGTGCGCAGCCTGGGGCAGGGGTCTGAGCTGCTCCAAGGACGAGGGAAGGCTGCTGAGAGAGGGAGCGGAGTGGCCGCCCCCTTGTTTTCAGGACAATAAATGCCTCTTTGACGGGCCGCGGTTTGCTCAGGGACTGGCCGCCAGCGCGGGTTGTCCGTATGGATTGGACGGCCTCGGAGCCTGTCACGGCGCAGGAGGGAGCTGGCAGGCGCTCCTGACGGCCTGTCCCCAGGCGTCCCCCGCCGAGTCCCCTGGGGGGTTAGGGAGGAGGTGACCAAAGTGGGGGGCTCTGCTCTGGAGAGGGCCCCCTGGTCCCTGGCCTTCTGCCTCCCCTTCCCCCCCACCCCCTGCCCCTTTGGGCCCCAGGGCAAGGCAGCAGCCTGGAGGCCCGTTTTTAATGAACAAATTACTGTCCTTGTTAACAGCACGCCCTGGGCTGGGGGATCAAGGGAGCCGGAGTTTGGGAAGCAGCCGCTGATGGAACGGAGGGGATGAGATCCAGATGTGGCCTGTGGCCCAGCAGGCAGCTGCCGGCCAAGGGCTCCTGGGGCCATCCCGGAGCGCCTGGACGGGGTTGAGGCCGAGGTGAGGGCGTGGATAGCACGAGGGGGTCAGGCTGCCCGAGGCTTAGGCCCCGCGGGGCCAGCGTCCCTCCTTTCCCCGCACAGGGACCCATCTTCCAAGGACCTCCACGTGCTGTTTGAGGAAACACGTGACCACAGGCTGCTGTAAATTCCGCGTCGCTTTTATTTATTTTTTAAATATATTTTTTATTGATTTTAGAGAAGAAGGGAGAGGGAGAGAGATATGGAAACATCAGTGGTTGGTAGAGAACCATTGATCGCCTGCCTCCTGCACGCCCCCTACTGGGGATCGAGCCCGCAACCCAGGCATGTGCCCTTGGCTGGAATCGAACCTGGGACCCGTCAGTCCGCAGGCCGACACTCTATCCATTGGACCAAACCAGCTAGGGCCCGTGTCGCTTTTAAATGGATCTTTATCTTATTCATCACATCAGCAGCCACGCCCTCGTGACAAATGGCTGTAGGTGTGTGAGACACATTTCATTGATTCCGTCAGCAGACAGGGGTTGGCACGTACGTGTCCTGGACGAGCCCCGGCCTCAGCCACCCAGCATGTTGGGGACCCCTGGCTTAGTTCCCCGGATGCTGGTAACAGGCCGGGTGCCTGGGATTGAGGAGAGGCCGCTGATCTATCCACCACTGCCGCGGCCCCGCCCGCCGTGACTTTGTCCGGAAGGAAGGACGCCCGGTCTAATTAGCATATTGCCCTTTTATTAATATGGAGAGGATGGCCTCCTGCTTTGGGAAACGGAGGTCAGAGGCGTTTGCTGGCGGGCAGATAGCTGTAAATGGCTGAGCTGAGGGTTGATCATGGGTCTCCTGTGTCCTGGGCCCAGGAATGTTACTGCTTCGGGTCTCGTCTTCCACCCGGGTCAGCTTTGTCTGCTCTGTCAGCAGTGGGGGGTGGGGTGGGGCAGGCAGAGGCCCAGGCCAGGGCGTGCCAGGGAGCCAGAACGAGGGGACAGCCCCCATCCTGCAAGCCCCCAGGAATGGGGGAGCAGAACGTCCTCAGCACCGGGAGCTGGAGTGTTTAGGGAAAGGAAGCTCAGGGGAGCTGAGGAGCAGCCGGCTGCTGGCAGGGTGATCACAGGTGTTTGCAGGTATGCCGAGCACAGGTGCACGGGGCCAGGCCCGGGCATGGCACCGCTACCCAGTGCGGTTAGGAGGCACACACACACACACACACACACACACACGGGAACCCCGGCGCTCAGCAGCGTTTCCAGGAAGCAAGTGGCCAGTCCTGCCCCGCCTTCCCGGGCTCGTAGTGGAGGAGGCAGGTGCCAGCCCCCTCTGACAAGCTCACCGCCTGTCGCTCCAGGCCAGCTCATCGCGCTCCTTTGCTCAGATGCTGCCGGGCCGTGACAAAGAGCTGTCACCAAGGACCTGTCATCGGAGCCTGTGGAGGGAGGGCGGGAGCGGCAGGGGCCGCCGGAGTGGTGGCAGGAAGGCCTGTGGGGCTGGCAGTAGCCACCCTGTCCTGTGTCCCCTAGCCCTGGCCCTCCTCGTCTCCCCGGGGAGGGAAGGGGGCTTGTGCGGTATCCCAGGCAGCGAGGGGGGTCACTGTGGGCTCTGGACCACATCCGCATCAGTCAGCACCCTCCCCTCAGAGGCCAGGTCCCCAGGGTGGCGAGGCCAGGGAGACGCAAACACACAGGTGCACTCAGGTACAAAACAGGTGCCGCGCGTCAGGGTAGGTGCGCACATGTGCGGGCGGCCTCCTTCATACTCCTGCCCCTCCCATCCCCCCACCCCTCGTCCAGGGAAGGGCACTGCGGCCCACGGGGCTTGAGAGACGTCATGCTGTGCTGGGCATCCTCTGCAGGTCACCAGCTCAGGATGGTCCGAATGGGGACAGGACCCAGGTGCGCCGGCCACTCCACCAGGCTGCCTGCTGTCACAGAGGCCCCTTGCCTGCACTCCTCCTCCCTGCACCCACCCCCTCCTTGGGCCCTGCTCCCGTCCCCCTGGCGTCCACACTGTCCTGCGGTTTGGCTCCGAAGCTGCCCAGGACCCCCTCTTGCAGCCTCTCACTGCCTCAGGCCAGGCCACCCCACCTGTGTGTCCGTGCCCAGAGCAGGTCGGGTGGGGTCAGGCCAGACGTGGAGCCCGCAGAGCCTCAAAGGTCGGGACCCTCCACCTTGTGCAATGCCGCTCTCCCGGGCTGGCTGATGGGCCCGCCAGGGCTGATCTCACCAGCCTCCGGCTGCTGCTCGGGGGCTGGGCCGGGGCAGCGGGGAGACAGGTGTGATGGGGCCTGTCCCACTCCGTCCTGCCCTCCTGGCTGCCTCCACTCATTCCCCGGAGGAGGGGCCCTTGCCAGGCCACCCTCTACCCCTCCTGTCACCCGGTGCTGCCCCCGCCAGGCCCTTCTTACCATTGCCTCTGGGGTCCATCCGGGCAGCTCCCTGCACCCAGCTTCCCGCCTGTCCCGGGCCTGCGGTGAGCAGCTGGGGCCAGCTGGAGCTGGCCTGGGCCCCGGGCGGCCTTCCCATCGCTCCGCACCTCGTTAGGGGGCAGCCTGTGGGACTAGCCATCACGCTGACCCTCCACAGGCTGCCGGGAGCCCTCCCTGCGGCGGCAGCGGCCGGACCAGTCACAGGCACAACCGAGAGGCACTTGCGTGGCTGCCGATGGGGGGCAGGGTCTCTGGTCACACAGGGGAGCCCCTCTTTTCCGAGCCTGTCCCGTGATCCTGGGAGCTTCAAGGTGACTCCTGATCCCATGCCCGGTGTCCTCTGGGCCCACCTTCAGTCAGGAGCTGAGGGTGCCCCCCTGGGGCCCCGCCAGCCCACCCCCCACTCTCACTGCTCTCTCCCACACGGCTTTTCACCTCTCTCTCTCTCTCTTTTTCTCTCTCTCTCTCTCTCTTTCTCTCTCTCTCTCTCTCTCTCCTCTCTTTCTCTCTTGCTTTCTCTTTCTTCCCACCCCGCCCCCGGCACGCAGTCCCCTGCTCACATGGCCCTCCCTTTAGCCCGGAGCCGGCTTCCCGCGTGTGAATCGCACACGCCTGCCCCCTCCACACGCAGGCAGCACAGCCTCCCTCACACAGCCTCCCCCTCCTCCCCATCCTCCCTCACACCCACATGCTCATGAATTCATTCATTCACTCCGGCACCGTTGTGGGAGCCGAGAATAGTTGTGTGTGTGTGTGGGGGGGGGTGGGGTTGGGGAGAAAGGCAGATGTTTCGGCTCCTGTGGCGCTGACATTCCAGCTCGGGAGATAAGCAACCAAATGGACAAGGAACATGCAGACATGGAGATGCTGGCACGGGATAAGGGCTGCGGGGTCGGATGGAGCGGGAGGAAAAGCAGGCCTCTGGGGTGTGGGGGGTGTGAGTGTGTGGGTGTGTGAGTGTGCCTCCGGGGGTCTGGTCCAGGTCAGCCTGCAGGACCTGTGGCTCGGGTGCCCCGTGGGGACGGCCGCTGGGGGCCTGAGGTGGGTGGCGGTCCGGGAAGCTGTCTGGCCAGCGGGTCACCTCTTCCTGGAACCTGCACAGGGCTGCCCCTCCCTGCCCAACCTGCATCCTCCGCTTGGCACGGGTGGGCAGCAGCCCACGGTGGCCCCCGGACGTGGGGGAGATTGGCCATGCCCGGGGATCGGGGGAGACAGATTTCGAGATTGAAATAACATCCAGCAGACCTAGGTTGGAATCCCAAGCGTACCCTCACCACCGTGAGAGGCGATGGCCCCTGATCCTCTGCTTCCCTTCTGCGAAATGGGGCTACGGGACCCGACGTGGTGAACTCCCCGCGGAGATGAGGAGGAGACGGAGGGACCAGCACCCAGTGGGCCGCACGCAGCCCGAGCTCCGAGGAGACAGCACGCTGAGGGGGGGCCGGCGGCCCAGGGAGGGACAGGCGCGCAGTGAGAAGGGGACTGAGGAGCCAGGGTCTGCTCCAAGCCCCCGGGCGCCCCTTTGCCCGGCCTCGCCCTGGAGGGGAGGGGAGAGGAGTGGCCAGGGCTCCTGGAAAGCAGCCCTTGTCACCCGCCCAGGCCCCCGTGCTAGTCACTAGCCACCTCCAGCCGGTGACTGTGGGAAGCCTTCAGCCTGATCCGGTTAGCACCTCCTGTAATCCGATTACTCCGTGTAAGGGACCCCAGATCTGATCAGAAGGCATCACGTGAATGGCACGGGTGGCTGTGGGGGAGAGGGGGAGGTTCGGAGAAGGGGTTCAACTTTGGGTGCCGTCTGCTCCTCCTCTGAGACCACTGGCAGGCCCCTGGGCAGAGTCCCGTGCCACTGCTGTCCTCGCCGAGTCCCCCGAGAGCCAGTGCTGCCCAGCTTACCGCTAGACCCGTGGGCGCATGGGGCGGACTGGGGGGCAGGGAGCCCCCGCTAACCCCGGCCCCCCCATAGCGTTCCCTCGGACAGAGCCCGCCTGCTCCAGCGAGGTGTGTGTGGGGAGTGAGTGGGTGGCCACGCCCTGAAATTCCGTCCCTGATCCGTCCTTCCTCTGGGTGTGGGCTGTTGAAATCCCAAGTCGAACGGGCCGGGGTCTGAAGGGGCCGAGGGAGCCAGCCTGGACCGTGGCGGCAGTGCTGGGTTTCGGCACACGTTCTCGGCGATGGGCGAGGCTGGCTTCGAGTCATGGGTGTGTTTGCTGGGGGACCCTCAGAGCATCCTTTCCGGTGGGAAGCAGACACCTGGAAAGAGGGTAGCACTTGCCACCGCCTCCCCCTTCTCCCCCCCCCCCCTTCTCATGTGTTCCTGGTAGCCGGCCACATGACTCACGCCTGGATTACGGTAACAGCGCCCACCCGGCCCCTCTGATCCCGCCTCGCTCACGTCCACCCCGCAGACAGCTGTCCGAGGCATCCCGCTAAACGCCCTCTCTCATCCTCCGCCGCCCCCTCCTCCAGGGCCCTGCCAGCTCTGTTTCCTACGGAGCCGAGTCTTCGATCGCCCTGCTTTTAAGGGTTTGTAGAATCAGCTGCGCCCTCTCCGCCCACGGGGCTTCCCCCGGGCCTCTGGCCACGGGAAAGGGGCCACGTGTGGAGCAGAATGGACCTGCTGGCAGACATTCCAGGGGGGCCCCCACCTGTAATGCTTTCTCCGTGATGCCCGCCCCTCCTCCAGCCTCTCTCAGCTCACCTGGTCTCCGCGAGGACAGAGGCATAATGAGGTGCGAATGGCACCTGCTGATGCCAGCAGCCCCTGCCACGTGCTCTGACAAACCAGCAGCCCTGCCCTGCAGGCGGGTATCCGGCTTCTTCCTGCCCAGACTCGGGCACTCTGTCCGCCTGGCACACCTCACATCCCACGGAGGGGCCCCGGTCTCCGAGGACCAGCCTGGGGTCCTCCCTGCGACACAGCAGCCAGCGCTGAGCGGGCTCAGCCCCGAGCGCTTTCCCACGACTTCGCCTTTCATCCCTGCCCAACGCCATGTGGCAGGTGGCAGTGCGCCCACTTTATAGACCAAGCAACTGTTCCTGCTTAACTAGATCATTGGGTGACAATGGAGCCAACTCTGCTGGGGGGAGGGAGGGGTCATGCGTGGCCTCATGGTGAGGACCCCGGCTCTGCCTTGGGTGACCCTGGCTTCCCATCCCCGCCCTGTCCCTCTCCAGCTGGGAAGCCCCGGGCCTGTCTGTGCTGCAGGCTCCCTGCCTACAAGACAGTTCCCCAGAGACGGGCCCTCGCCGAGGGCTGTCCCGGGAGTGAAGTGGGTGTGCAGAAGTGCGCCCTGTTAGCATCCACAGTGCGTGCGTGTGGGAATCTGCCTGGCATTGTGCCACCCCAGCCCACAGGAACTCTAAGGGGCACTGCCCCATCCCCTCGCCCTTTTCACATGTTTGTTGCAAAATGATCATCACCTGGATGGGCCGAGATTGAGATTTCTCAGCATCGCGGCCCCCCCCCCCCCACCGGGCACTTCGGCCAGAGAGCTCTGTGCTGTGGGGAGGGGGCGTGGCCTGGGCATCGTAGGGTGTGTAAAGCAGCGTCCCTGGCCTCTCCACACCACAACGGACCACAGTGATGCCCAGCTCTGGATGGGAAACACGGTCCTTCTCCTCCAGGAACGAGCCCAGGCCAGGAGGGCAGGAGCCCCCAAGAGAGTACCAGGGATGAGTCCCAGGCTTCCCACCGCCAAAGGGAAGTTGCTGAAACTCTCAGCTGCTAAGGGGGCAGTGATGCCAGGGCAGCCCGAGGAGAGAGGGGTGCCCCGGGGGATGCCCAGGGTGGTGGCAGCTCAGAGGAGCTTAGCAGCTGCAGCGAGGCTAGCAGAAGTGTCTCGCACCCAGGCTCTGCCTCGGCCTGTCCTGGGTTGGGTCCCTGCAGCCCCGGCTCTGCCTCTGTCCTGCAGCTCGTGGGCCGCACACTGGGGTGGGCGTTGGGCAGGCCAGGAGCGGGGTGCAGGCTGGGTAGAGTTTGCTCAGGTGACCCCAGGGGAGTCATTCCAGTTCAGTGACCCCACACTGCGGAGCCTCGCGATGACATTCTAAGGGTGTGGAGTCTGGGTCACGGCCTGTGTTCAGGCTCCTCCATTGGTAGCTAAAGGGGTGCGCTTGGGGTTCTTGCGGGGAGGGGTCCACTTAGTGGAAGACCTCCACCCTGCACAGTGGCTCCTGGGCACTGTATATTTTATCCCATCCTCACATCAAGGCTCCAGCAGGTGTTACCCTCCCCTTGGACAGAGGAAGAGCCTGAGGGTCAGAGTGGCAGCCGGAAAGTGACGGAGCACAAGAATCCCACCCATAACTGACCCTCAGGAACGTGGGAGACTTGGTTTTCCCGTCTCTGAAGGGAGGCTTGCCTCCCCACCTGCTCCCGCAGAGAGCTGTCACGGGCGGCACGCGGGATAAAATATGTGGAGGCCATGTCGGAGCCAGAAATGATCATCGTGACAATTAAGCCGCTGAACCTTCCCGTTCCGAGCGCCGGGCCTGCTCCGCCCCCAAACGTCAGGGAAGGCAGTTTCATGCATCCAGCTGGCTGACCAAGGTGGTGGTGCTGGGGTTCCAGATGCGGGCGGTCCCCCCAAAATGGCCCCCCACCCCCCACCCCCGGCCGTCCGCCCAAGCATCAGAAATTAAATTTCACGGCTGGGTGCCCAGAGATACCAACTTGAGCTCCATGTGTTTATGGCTCGAGGAGGAGATAAGATTTGATTAAGAAGACCGCTATTAATTTATGGCGAGTGCGCTCTCGCTAAGAGAGAGGCTGGCTTTAATTAATAGCCAGAAGGAATTTACGCGTTCGGCCTCCGAGAGGGGTAGCAAGCTGGGAGGGGGGGGGGGGGACAGTGGAGCCCGCGGAGTGATGTGCGTGAATTGATTCCACCACAAAAACACACACACACACACACACACACACACACACACACACACACCTTCCTTTTGAAGAGCATATAAATAAATAAAGGCCCAGCAGGAAGGAGAGAGGCGTGCCGGTGCAGGAGGCGGGCAGGTGGGCTGGGAGAGCTGGCCAGCAGGAGGAGGGTAAGAAGGAGCAGGACAAGGAGACGCCCAGAGTGCTTCCTGTATGCCAGGCATTTAGGCTACACCAGTGGTCGGCAAACTCATGAGTCACCAGAGCCAAACATCAACAGGACAAGGATTGACATTTCTTTTGAGAGCCAAGTTTTTCAAACTAAAACTCTATAGGTAGGTACATTGTTATCAGCTTCATTAGGGCACTCCTAAGCTGGCCTTTGCTACAACCTCAAGGGGCCGGAGAGCCTCATGTGGCTCGAGAGCCGCAGTTTGCCCACCACAGGGCTTCACCTGACGACAGCCCCAGATGCAGGGAGAGAATCGGGTGGCAGGTGTGGCAGGACGTGACGTGGCGCAGGGGAGAGCTTACAGCCTAACTCGGGCAGCGCTGGGGCCCCGCAGCTCCGCCTCCAGCTGTGTGGCCTTCGGCGACGCACTTGAACCCTCCCAGCCTCCAACCAAAACAGCCTCCAACCAAAACAGCGCCGGCTTCCTGGCCTGGTGACTGAGCAGACGCAGCGCATGGGTGACAGCGAGAAACCGGGGTGGAGTTGCTGTTCCCCGTGATGAGAGCAGGACCTTCCCAGCCCCGGAGCGGAGAGTGGACCTGATGGCCACCCTGCATCCCACTCCTCTTGAGCCTCACGCCCCCTCCTCACCAAGCAGGCCGCTCCCGGGGGACTGCACGGCCAGCATCTCGCATTAGAAGTCACAATATGCACGTAGGCGGGCACAGACCCCTGGTGGCAGGCCCCTCAAACATGTGCCCCAGTCGCTCCACCTACCCCAGGACCTTGGCACATGCCGCCTCCTCCTCCCTCAGGACACCCATCTGTTAGCGCTTTAAAAATGTAAACTCCTGCTAACTCCTGCACATCCTTTAGGGATCATCTGAGAAGCTCTCCCAGGCCCCCTGCCCCAGGCCCTCATTCCCCTTTGGAATATGCCTGGTGCTCACTCCGCCCTCCGAGGGCTCACGCTTCAGCCAGGATCCCTGAGCCTGAGGGGGCAGGTTCCACAGGGAATTGGATGGGCGGCTTCCTCCCTCTGCTCTCCCCCAGGGCGGGGTCCCAGGAGCCCAGGCATTCACTTGTTTGTGGGCAGGTGGGAGGCCAGGCACGGTCCCTATAGCCAGGACACACCCACCTCTTTGCTTTGAGGCGCTGGCCATGTCCTGGACTGGGGGGCGGGGGGAGGGGTGCACTACAGAGGTGCAGAGACTATTCCAGAAAAAGGGGTAACTCCACCCCCTGTCATCCCTCGCAACACTCCCCAGCAGCCGACTGCCCCTGAGAAGGAGAGAAGACAGCAGGGCCCCCGCTGCCGTTACCAAGTCCGTTGGAGTCGGGGCTGGTCCTGGGGGTTCGCGCGTCCGCCCGGGATGCGTGAACCCCTGTGTGAGGGGACCGCTGTGTGCTGAGAACGTGTCCGTGGGCAAGAGAGCACCAGGTGCTCTCAGGGAACAGCTTGTCTGCGGAGAGACAGGTGTTAGATGAACATTATTCAATTACTATAGCGATCCGTCCCATAAGGCAAGTTACAGATTCTATAAAAATGTTCAGCCCTAACTGGTTGGCTCAGTGGATAGAGCATTGGCCTGCAGACTGAAAGGTCCCGGGTTCGATTCCGGTCAAGGGCATGTACCTTGGTTGCGGGCACATCTTCAGTAGGAGGTGTGCAGGAGGCTGCTGATCAATGTTTCTCTCTCATCGATATTCCTAAGTCTCTATCCCTCTCCCTTCCTCTCTGTAAAAAATCAATACATTTTTAAAAAATATTCAAAAGGGGAACGAGGGCCCAGCACAGGGGGTCTGGGAGAGCTTCTCAACTGGTCTCTAAAGGACATGGAGGAGTTAGGAGGCAGAGAGCTAACAGATGGGTGTCCTGGGTGAGGAAGCAGCATGTGCAAAGGTCCTGGGGCAGGTGGAGCGATGTTGCCGTGTTTGATGGGCTGGAAGGAGGCTGATGGAAGTTTATAGAGTGGCTCGGGGTGGGGCGGGGGCAGACTGATGGGACACGGAGCCCCCTCCACACACTTGTACACACAGAGGAGAGAGGGCAGTGCTGGGGGCATGGAATCTTCTGGAAAGCTTCCTGGGCGGACAGCCCTAAGTCTTATAGCTGAAGGCTGAGGGAGATACCCTGGAGGGAAGGGAACTCAGGTCTGGTCTCAGGGCCGTCTAAGTAAGAAGAGAGAATGAGCACCAGACAGGGGGGTGGGTATAGCCAGTCCCTCCCCGGAGGCCACCCAGCAGGGTCAGAGGTGAAGGGGCCCAGAGCAGGGCCTAGGCCGCCAGGGGCAGTGCAGACCCTTCCCTGGAGCCCGGCCCCCCGGCCATGACGCGCTCCTTCTCCGGCGCCTCATTATTCAGAGTGACACCCGGTTACCCTCTGCTCATTGGCACAGCCTCAGGCTGGGAGAGGCGGCACCAGCGGCTGCCAGCGCTCGTGCCCGCACCCCCTCTCTCTGCCCTGCTTCTTCCTCTTGCTCCCCAGGCTCAGCCTGCAGTGGGTGCTCGGTCACATAGAGGAGGCCCCCACCCCAGGCCACCCCGTCGGAACCCCAGGGCAGATTCTCAAGAGAATCAGGGAGCACAGGCTCCGGACAGAACTCCAGCCAGGCTCCTGTGCTGGCCCCTCCATAGTGTGGGCCGTGCTGTCCCCCCAATAGCATGGTCTCCTGCCCCCGGGCCCTTCCCCACGCCACCACGCTGGAGGGACGCCCGGCCCGTCTGCGAGGCCCGAATCAGGCCAGACAGGCTGGGAGGCACGTTCTCCCGGAGCCAAGGGGGCCACCCTCCTGAGGCCCCACAGGCCGCAGCCAGAGCCTGTGTGCGGTGACGCCCGCCCAGGAGCGCCTGCTCATACATGGAGGGAGCGAGGCCCTGTGCCCAGGGCCCTGCCCATCTGTCCTCTTCCGCGGTGGCCATGACCCCAGCAAGGCTGTCTGCTCTGTGCTGAGCCGGGCGGGCAGGGCGGCACACCGGGTCACAGAGCAGGACTCTCCAGGCCAGGGGGCAGGCGGGGGAGAGGGGGGTGGAGTGCAGAGGCCCCGGGGAGGCTCCGGACCGCAATCAGAGGAAGAGAGGAAACTTACTAGCCTTTGGGGGGGCAGAACAGGGGCTTGAGTTCTCTCTGCGTTCGGTGGAGGCCTGCCTGTGTCATAAGCCCCAGAGCAGAATGGAGACGCGGGCCCTTGTTTGCCCAGCAGGCCGGCAGGGGGACGGGGTGCTGAGGGAGCCCAACTGGAGAAGGAGCCTGAGTTTGCATGTGGCAGGGAGCTGGGAAGAGGGGGGGGGGGCACGTGGCACGGTCCGAGGTGGCTTGGAGACCCCCCGGGGAGATGGTGATTGAAGGGACAGGGCCTGCGTAGACGGTGATGACCCAGGGACAAGGCCCAGTATGGAAGGGGGCATGGCCTTGGCTGTGCCCGGGTCAGGCCAGCACTCATGGCCGGGCGAGGGGAGTGAGCCCCCTCTTGTCTGTCCGACTGGCTCGGGCTTACACAGCTCCTCATGCCGCTGGCCCAACCCCACGCCCTGCTCCAGGCCCTCAGTCCTGGGGTCCCACGTTCCCAGGGGGCCCTGGACCTCTGCTGTCTCCAGCGGGAGCCCCCACCAGCCCCGGCCCTCAGAACCTCGCCTCTCGGGTTCCCCAAATGCTAATGCCCCGCGTGGGTCTGCGTCGGTGTCATTGAGCTGTCCGTCACCACAGCCACCTGCGGGGGAGGGACGGCGGTGACGTATGAGTTTCCTGCGGCTGCGGTAACAAATCATCGCAGGCAGGCACGGGGGCTCGGAACGGCCCACATTTATTATCGAGCCGTTTTGGAGGTCAGAAGTGCAGAATGGGTCTCCCTGGGCTACGATCGAGATGTCAATAGTGCACGAGGCCCGAGGGCGGGGGATCCTTCCCCGCCTTCTCTGTTCCGCTGGTCGCTCCGCGTATACCTGTCTGGCATCCACAGCCCTCTGCCTCCGCCCTCTGCCTCCACCCTCTGCCTCCACCCTCTGCCGCTGAGGACCCTCTGACCACACTGGCCCACCCCGAAAAGCCAGGACAACCTTCCTGTTTGCAAACCAGCTGGCCGGCGATCTTAACTCCATCTTTTGGCTGTAAAGGACCCCATTCTCAGGTTCCGGGGATCCGGACATGGGCATCGATTGTTGGGGAAGTTAATCTGGTGACCGTTCCCTGTTTTACAAAGGAGGAAGCTGAGGTGTAAGAAGACGGAGGAGCTGGCCAGCGTCGCCCACGAGGGAGGAGAGAAGCCAGGGTCTTGCTCTCCCAGGGGGAATAGTCCTGGCTGGTTGGGACCACCACCCTCAGTGTCCACACCAGCAGTGGCCGGCCCCTCTCTTCCCCTCTCACTGCCAGCGCTGCGAGGGCAGGGGCCAGCGGCGGGCGGCATGTCCCCGGCGCCACCCCCCTGCCGCCCGGGGCGTGGGAAGTACCTGGTACTTGGTTGTCGGTAAATAAAAATACGAACGGCGGGGTGTAGTCTGGGACGCCGGTGCCGGCAGCTCGTGTTTAAGAGTCTCTGAGCAAACTCGACGAGGACTTTATAGGTCTCCGATCGGCCCTCAAGCACGGCGGCGGCCCCCGTGGGTGTGATTCCCCCTCCCCTCCGTCCACCTCCGGCTGGATTCCAGCTCCCAGGAACCACTCCCAGGGAAGTCATTCCACAGCCCTGTGGGGTCCGCTCTCTCCAGGCGGCCCTGCCTCCTAGGGACACGCTCTGCAGGGGCCGCTCCCAGAGGGTGGGGGGCGGAGTCCAGGGAGATGGGACAAGGGCCACCTCTTCACTCTGAAGCCCCGAACTGCACAGAAGACCAGGGTGCTCATGAGGTGGTGTTGATGGTACCTGGAGGAGCCCCCGTCCCATGGTTCCCACGAAGGAGGGGGGCACGGCAGTGGGGGTGCCCTGGGCAGAGGGTGCGGGAGAGGGCAGGGGGCTGGCCAGGCCCCCGCCAGGCTCACCTTTCCTGGAAGACGGGCCAGCGGGAAGCGGCCGTTCCAGGAAGGAGGCACAGCCCCCTGGCCGCTCACACCCCCTCCCCGGGAGGAGAGCTCTCTGCTCCTCGCAGCGCTGAGTGCTGTGGAGAGCTGCTCGCCGCTAAGTGGGCCGGAATGGCTTTCTGCGGTCATCGGCACAGGCTGCTGGGGGCACCGGGACCGCCTGGGCGGGGCTCCACATGCCCTCGCGGGACCCAGATCGATAAGCTGGGGCTGGGCGGGGCAGGGGGGGGTATGGCTGCGGCGGGCACTGAGCTTCCTGAGCAAGGTAGCTGCTGGGACCACATTAGGGCTCGCAAGAGGCCACCCTTGACTCCAGCCATGAGCTTGGGCGAAGTGGGGGAGCTCCTGGGGAGAGCCCCAAAGGCCACAGAGCTATGGTTCTGAGGGCCTAGTTCAGGAACCATTTAGGGTTAAATTTGGGAGGAATGAGAGTCCAAAGCCGCTCCTAAGGGTTCCAGCATTAGAGACAGACCTGGCTCTGATCCCAGTTATGCCACGGGCAAGCAGCATCACCTCTCTGAGCCTCAGTCTCCTTATCCATAAAATGGAGCTGGGAGGGATGGCAGTGAGGAGGAGGCAGTGAGATAATGTGTGTGTAGTGCCCAGCATGTAGTGAGTGCTCATTGGAGGGTAGCTGCTATGTCATCATCATCACTAGTGTCATCATCTCCATCATCAGCATCACCATCATCTCCATACTCACACATCACAATCACCACCACCACCATCATCATCATCACCATCATCACCATCACTACTACCATTATCATCACCATCATAATCACCACCACTACCATCTTCACTGTCATCCAATCATCACCACCACCATTATTGTCATCATCACCACCATTATCGTCTCCATCATCATCATCATCACAATCATTGCAATCATTATTATTCTCCTTTATGATGGTGATACAGTATCACCATCATAATCACCACCACCATCATCTTCACTGTCATCACAATCATTACCATTCTCTTTATCATCATCCCTATTACCATTTTCACCACCACCATCATCATCTCCATCATCACCACCACCATCATTGTCACCGGCATCACAATCATCATTCTCAGATTATCACCATCTCCATTATCATCACCATCACCATCACTACCATTATCATCATCACCACCATTATCATCATCACCATCATCTTCATCGTCATCATCACCATCACCATCACCATCATCTTCATCGTCATCATCACCATCGTCATCACCATCATCACAATCATCATTATCCCCCCTCATATCATCACCACCACCATTATCATAACCACCACCATTATTATCACCATCACCACCATTGCTATCACCATCACCACCATTACCATCACCATCACCACTATCACCATCACTACCACCATCATTATCATCACCACTATTATCATCATCACCACCATTATCATAACCACCACCATTATCATCACCATCACCACCATTACTATCACCATCACCACCATTACCATCACCATCGCTACCATTATCATCATAATTACCACTCTTATCATCATCACCACAATCATCATCGTCATCATAATTACCACCACCACCATCACAAGAGGGGTGCTCACTGGGTCTTACTCTTGGATTTTTTGTTTGTTTGGCTAATCTTGTATCAGATGGCAAAGCTGAGCCACCTACTCACCCTGCCCCCAGACGCCCCGGGAGCCTGCCGCATTCACCCCTACACACACTCACACCCCTACACACACACCCCTACACAGCTGCTCTGCTGGGCTTTGGGGAAACAGAGTCAGTGGGTTGTATGGTTTCAGGGCTGGGGGTAGGGGTGGTGGGAGCAGTGACCTGAGGTGGGGCTGGGTTTGGGAGGCAGGGGTGTGAGAGTGGCAGGGAGGGGCAGTAGCTGTTGCGAGGCTGGCCCTTGCCCAGTGCAGACTTGCTTCCTCCCCAGGACGGTGGGGCAGCCCCAAGGGGCTCTGGGAAGAGGAATGGGGGCTGTCGGACTGCCTGCCTTCCCCCAGCCAGAGCCGGGAAGAGTTAGGGCTCTGAGGTTGTACTGATCGTCCCTCATGCAGCATGCCCTGCGCCATGCAGCTGCGTCCTGTAACTCAGGACCTGCTGCAGAGCGGCTCGGGGGACGCTTTCATCACCCCCATATCTCCTGGCGCTAAGAACAGGGATAGCTGGGCACCTCCTGGAAACGGAGGGGGCGGGGGACAGGGTGGGGAGTTACTAACGTTCAGATCCGGGCTTAGAGCTGTGTTCCAAGGGTCTTAGCTGAGGGTTCGGGCGGCCCCCCACCGTGGTGCGTGGGGTTGGCCCCGTGTCTTCCTTCACCTGCCATTTTCAAGGCTGCCGTTCCCACGTCCGCTCGGGGCCCTGGACCAGGGCTGGGGGCACGGCGGAGCCTCATCGCTGCTCCTAGCACAGCCCTCGGTGTGAAGCACCACGAGCCACGTTTCAGTGGCCCAGGCACGCCCCCCGCCTGCCTGCTCCTCCCAGGCACTGGCTGCTCTTTCTCCGAGAAGCATTCGGCCTCATGTCCCCTTCAGGTGACAGGTGGCTGCTGCTCAGTCATAGTTTCACCTGCTGATTCCCGGAGGGGAGGTGGGAGCAGCTGGTGCGAAAAGAGGACAGAGCAAGACCCGGCGCTGTTGGGTGGGGCGAGGAAGGCCCTAGTTCCCCAAGAAACTCAGCCGTCCCAGTAGGTCCCATTTCCATGCAGTTCTTAAAAACACCCAGGTCCTGCGGACACCCCACCACAGTCAGGAGATCCAGATGTCCACTTCAGGCAGCTCCGGCTCCACACCGCTCTCTTCCTCCTCTCCTGTCCTGCCGCTGAGCCTGACTCGATTCCCCAGTTGGACATTTGGTTCCTCGGGGAATGTCTCATGCGAACGTATAGTTTTGGAAACATTGTGTGAAGATGCCTGTTCTGGTGTTTGGCATCTCTTCCTGAAACGGTGCCCCCTGGCTCCCGCCGCTCTGGCGCCGGCTCCTTGTCGAGCCTCGTGGCCATTGCAGGCTGGGGCACAGCCACCTGCAAGGACGGAGGTCCCGTGACACCGACCCAAGTGCCACCTGAATGGCCTTGGTGACAGGCACCCCTGAGGCCCCCAGGACCACCACACAGTATGTCCTGCTCCTTCTCCGTGGCATTCAGATCTGGGCTTGGAGCTGTGTTCTGAGCACTGAGGGTTCAGTTCAGGTCTTCTGGGCCACTTCTCGGCCCCCTCAGCATCGGGGGGGGGGGGTGTCCCCCAGGCCCTGTGTGACGTCTGCTCTCCCACCCCAGCGCCTGGCCTGCTCCCTCCTCTGCCTCCCACTGTCGTCTGTGCTGAGGTCGGACGGAGGGCCCGGCAGCGCAGGGCCGGGTGTGGTGGGTGGAAAGGGCCAGACGGAGCGGCCCAGCTCTGCCAGCCCTGTCATTGCTTCCCCCTCACTCCCACCGCAACCCTCTTTCCAGCCCAAAATAGCTCCCGGCCCCTCCCTGCACCCCAGCGCTCTGGGAGCTCGGTGAGAGCTCCCCAAACTGTGGAGCCAGTACCTGCGGGCAGCGGGGGAGGGATGGGCACAGCCAGGGCGGGACCGCAGAACGCCAGCCCAGCCTGAAGCGTCCTGAGCCCAAGGCTGGCCTGGCTCCTGCCACCGTCCTCGCTGGCAAGGGGGAGCTTTGGCCTGGATGCTGTTCCCTGGTGTGTGCATGGGGGGGGGGGGAGGGGCGCGGGGGTTTCCCGTGGTCTTAGGTGACCCTGCTAGCGGTTCTCAACCTGTGGGTCTCAACAACAAAGATATTTCCATAACGATTCATAACAGTAGCAAAATGACAGTTATGAAGGAGCAACGAAAATAACTTTATGGTTGGGGCCACCACCACACGAGGAGCTGGGTTAGAGGGTCGCGGCATTAGGAAGGCTGAGAACCACGGCTCTAGAAGGCCAGATGCTCACAGACTGAACACCCAGTGCTCCATCGAGGCCTCTGGCCTGGGACCGAGGACGCTCAGGCCTGGCCTTGCAATGCAGGGCCCGGTGCAGTGGGGCTCCAGGTGCACGGGGAACAAAAGCAGGCTGGGTTTGCTCTCTCCCCACAAGGAGGGGGCGGGGAGGGGGAGTGCTCCCCTGCCTCCTCACCTGTGTTTGCCCTCCCTCCTCAACTGTGTTTGCCCTCCCTCCTCACCTGTGTTTGCCTGCCTTGCTGCGTTCCCTGGCCAGCTGCTCTTTCTTTGAAATGAGGCTTTGTCCTATCCCGGGAGCCAGGCCCCCGGCTGGAAGAGGCAGGAAGCAGGCTGGCCTGGGGCTGGAGTGGATGGGAACATCTCTCCTCTCCCCCCACCCGACACCCTCCCTGATTCAATTCAGATGAAACTCTTAGGCCCAGCGGGCATGGCTCAGTGGTTGAGCATCGACCTAGGAACCAGGAGGTCATGGTTCGATTCACACCGAGCCCGGGGTGATGAGGCTCGATCCCCAGTGTGAGGTGTGAAGGAGGCAGCCAATCAATGATTCTCTCATGATTGATGTTTCTGTCTCTCCCTCTCCCTTCCTCTCTGAAATCAATAAAAATATATATATTTTTTTAATAAAAAAGACTAACCTCTTGGGAGCAGTGTATGACTGCAGTTCCCATTTTACAGATAAGGAAGCTGAGGTTCAGAGGAGCTCGGTGGCTTGCTCAGTTTCACGCAGCTGGAATCTTCTGGAGAATTCGAAACCATGCAGGCTGCCTCTGGTGTCTGCACTTTCTAACCCCTGCTTGGCCTCTTCTTAGCTCAGAAACAGAATGTGCATTGAGAGTTCATTTCAGGCCGATAATGGCCTCGATTGAGCTCCGCTGAGTCCTGTGCCGAATCCCTTGTGTTTTATCTCGTGTGATCTTCACAAAGGCCTGTGACGGACTGTCCCTTATAAATCCCAACTCACCCCCATTCTACAGATGAG
This sequence comes from Pipistrellus nathusii, assembly GCA_963693515.1. NCBI lineage: Eukaryota > Metazoa > Chordata > Mammalia > Chiroptera > Vespertilionidae > Pipistrellus > Pipistrellus nathusii. The sequence goes on along the minus strand of OY882873.1, from coordinate 44,708,776 downwards.
CAAACCGAGGCTCGGAAAATGCCCCGAGAATCTCAAAGGCAGCGGATAGCAGAGCTCAGGCTTGCCCCAGGCAGCCTGGCCCTGAACTGGTGCCGATGGCCTCTGTGCCATGCTTCTACCCAGGCAAGCTGGGTCCTTACCTGATGCCGAATCCCTTTAAAACCGGGAACAGCTTTCCCAAGGGGACAGAAATGGAACCACAACTGTTAGCAGCAAAAAGCAGCTGCATGAGAATTAGCAAATATTTTTCACAAAATGTGCGCTTCACAGAGGAGTCCTGTGTGGGTCGGGCAGGAACGCCCTGACCGAACTGACTCATGGTCGGTAAACAGCCGGCCTTTCATTCACACTCCGCCTTTCATCCGACCGGCCCCAGAGAGCGGCACCTGTGCAGCCGGGCCCGGCCACGCCAGGCTCTTTGGTGTGAGTGTGTGTGTGTGTGTGTGTGTGTGTGTGTGTGTCGGGGGAGGGAGAAGGGGAGGGGCACAAAGAGCCCTCTGCCTGTTTCCTGGCTGGATGAGGGGAGCTCGGTCTTATCTGAGAAAGGCATCTTCCTTTATTTAAAAAAGAAGAAGACGGAAAAAGCTCCGAAGGCGAAAGCTGGGTGAGCTCCTGGCATTACTCAGATTTCGCTAAAGCTGTTTACCGTCGTGCTCTGCTGCTCTGTTGATTTGAGAACCACCTGCTTCTTCCCGTCGTGATGTTCCCCCTCCGAGGCGGTGCTGTATCCTCGCCGACTGGGGTCGTTCTCGGGCCAGGAGCGGTGACGTCCACTGAGTGGCATTGCTCCGCCAGCTGCCCGTCCCAGGCCCAAGCCCACGGGCTGTGCCCTCGTGTCTCCCCAAGCCCTGGGCCTTGCCCTGGAGCCGAGAAGCCCAGGCCCCTGCACCCTCAGCTCCCTCCCTGCCGCCCCCTGCTTCCGGCCAGCCAGGAGCGCCATGGCCTGTCCCTCTCATCCCTGTGTCTTCTGCCCGGGAACCTCGTCCCCAGGGGCGAGGCTCCGAGGCTCCCGCCCTGCCCAGGTGCTTGGAGTCGGCGGGTTCCGGTGGCGTGTTTGCCTTTTAGGAGAGGGAAGCGATCCTGTCTGCGGAATATTAAGTGGCTCGGGCAGCGTTGGGAAGCAGAGCTGCTAATCTGCCAGCATCTGCTGCTTCTGTGATCTTGGTGCCTGGCTCCCCTCTCCTTTCTCTTCTCTCCCCTTGCCTGAGCTCTCCCTCACTCCCCACCCCTCAGTGCAGCCTTACGGCTTCGAGGTGCAGAGGGAGCCCACGGCAGGTTCAGCCGAAGGTCGGGCTGCCCAGCCACACTGGCCCAGTGGCAGTGGCCGGACTATGACCTCCAAGTCTCCTCTCAGGCCCCGGGACAATGGTCCAGCCAGGACAAGTGACCTTGGGCCAGCGCCTTCCTGTCATGGGCGCCAGGGCCCTCCATAGACAGTGAAGGAGTGGTCTGCACAGAGTTCAAGGTCAAGTGTCCCAGCAGACGTGCACCTGCCCGGGCCGATCTGGCCGGACTCCATTGGCAGGCTCCACCTTTGCACACCTGTTGCCCTCACCTGGGATGTCCTCCCTCCTGCCCTCAGCCAATGGCAGTGCTAGGTCAACACTCGTGTCGCCAGGTGGCCCCCGGGCTCACCTATGCACAATGGGCCTTCCCATATCACCTGCGGGCCCAGAACGGGGTACCCCGGCGCTCCCCCTGGCCCTTCACTCACACCAGCCCTACCCTGGTCTGCTTTGTCCATCCACAGGGCAGCGTGAGTGTGGGACCATCAGCCCTAGCCTGGCTGCAGGCACCAACCCCTCCCTCCCAGGGCTGGGGTGGGGATACCCCCAAATCCAGGGGGACCCGAGGTCCTCCTTTAGAGCCACTCTCCGACATCCCAGATCCCTGCGAGTGCCCACCGAGGCTCAGGGCGAGGGCTCTTGATGTGAGAGCCTGCCAGGGAGCGAGCTTCGAGTGCATCGTCAGGGAAGCCAGGGCAAGAGCGGAAATGAGTTGGTTTAAAGCCGAAGTCGCTAAGGGCACTCTGAGAAGCATCCCGCCCCGAGGCCACCCGGCCCGGGATGCTGCTGGTCACAGCGTCCTCTGTGGGCACTGCGGTCCTCCCGGCCCGGCCAGGCCCTGTCCCCACATCCTCTCATGGAGACATCTCGGGGACAAGTTGCTCAATCTATTCGAGCCATAGTTTCCCGTGTCTGAATACAGCGACGTGTGCCACAGAGCAGGGGTTTCGGTCAGTGACCGTGACCCCGTGGGATTATGGTGGAACTGAAAATTTCCCCTTGTCTAGTGACGTCATAGCCGTCTTAAAGTCATAGTGCAACCTGCTTCATACGTGTTTCTGGTTTCTCCTTCCCCGTGGCCACGGGGAGCTCAGCACCGTGCGAGGGGAGGATGCGACAGGGAGGCCCAGGAGCCTGGCACGGGGAGCTGAAGTGCATTCTGGGAGATTCTCCGAGAGGCAGAGCTGGGTGTCCTGGCTGGGAGCTCTCAGGCCCGGGTGCCTACCCACCTACCGTTCCCCGTCTCTTGGGCGTGTGGAGTGCTTCCCCCCACCCCGATTTCCACGCGTGACACAGATGTCAGGCGTCCTGTCCAAGCTGCTTCCACGGGAGGGAACTCGATCTCCAATATGTTGCGCAAATGAATAATAAAAAACAAAGGGAAATTGCCCTCTTTATTGAAACTCGTTTTATGAATAAAACAATTATTCTGGTAATTGAAAAAATGTGTCGTTAAATTAAATGCAGGGGTTCCTATTAAAATTTTAGTGCGTTTTGGCTGCTGCTGGCTAGAGGCTGGTAATTATAGTCGAGAGTTTCGCTTCCTCTTTATTGTTTTTTAATCTCTGTGTGCTGCGGCTCTCCGATGATATTTTATGTCAAAGAGATTGAGAGCTGTGCTGCGGAGAGGCGGGAGGGAGGACCTGGCAGGGGGAGGGGAGGGCCAGGCCATGGGGGGGGACTGCACAGGCATCCGCCTCTGACACTAGGTTGGCCGTCACTCTGGCTGCCCAGCAGTCTTGGTTGGTCTCTGCAGCTCTCTGTCAGCCTGGCGGCAGCCAATCACAGCCCTCTGAATCCAGTGCCCTCCCCACCACCTCCTCTCTGACATCCTTACTTGGTAGAGGTTGAGGGGAGAAGGGAAGCCTGCAGTTGGGTCTGTGGGTGCCTGGGTCTCTGCTCCTTCTTGGAAAGCAGCAGGGTGGGGTGGGGTGGGCCAGACCTTCCGAGGTTCTTCCTGCCCATGTGGGGTCAGTTAAAGAAGGCGTATATCCTTTACATATGTGCCGGGACCAGTCTAAGCCTTCTTAGTGTTTAAATCTCACAAGGTGAGCCGGGACGGGTTTGGCTCAATGGATAGAGCGTCGGCTTGGGGACTGAAGGGCCCCGGGTTCAATTCCAGTCAAGGGCATGTACCTTGGTTGCGGGCATATCCCCAGTAGGGGGTGTGCAAGAGGCAGCTGATCGATGACTCTCTCTCATCGATGTTTCTAACTCTCTATCCCTCTCCTTTCCTCTCTGTACAAAAATCAACAAAAATATATTTTAAAAATAAATAAAAAAATAAATCTCACAAAGTGAAAGATACTCCCCATTTTACAGATGGGACAGCTGAGGTGCAGAGAGATGAAATAATGTGTCCGAGGTCACACTGCCAGTAAGCGGCAGAGCTCTTGCTGGGATTCGGATCCAGGCAGTCTGGGTGCTCTCACCTACCGCACAACGCCGTCTGTCTGGTCTCTTACTTACTGACAGGCCGGCATGAACCAGGCGGGGACATGTTGGCACAGAAGTGGGAAGTGGTGCAGGCGGGAAAAGCTGAGAGAAACAGCACAGCAGCTCCTCAAGCACCATGAGGGCAGCACTGTGCCTGTCTTTATCGCCTGGCATTCATAGCTCCCTACACACACACACACACACACACACACACACACACACACACACACACACTGAGTGGCCAGATTAGTATGACCACACCCCATCAGTACTTTGTTGGGCCACCTTCTGCCTTCGATACTGTGGCGATTCTTTTTGGCACGGACTCCACGAGATGTTGGAAGGTGATGCGAGGAATCTGACACCGTGCCTGATGCATAGCCCTGTCCAGTTCTGTGAGATCTGATGGCTGTGGAATCAGCTGCCTGATGGCTCTTTTAACTTCATCCCACAAGTGCTCGATTGGATTGCGATCTGGTGATTGTGGGGCCACCTAAGCAAGGTGAAGTCTCCCTCATGTTCTGGAAACCACTCCTGCACAATACGAGCACCGTGGCATGGCACACTGTCTAGTTGGAAGAAGCCATCTCCATTGGGATATGCCATCAACATGACAGGATGAACTTGATCAGCAACGACACTTAGGTATGTTGTGCTATTCAGACGTTGTTCCACAGGAATTATAGGGCCCAAATCATGCCAGGAAAACATGCCCCAAACCATCACACTGCCCCACCAGCTTGAAGGGTTGTACTCATGCATGTGGGGGGCATGTTTTCATGCTGTTTCCAAGAAATTCTCACTCTGCCATCTGCATGATGCAACTGGACACGTGATTCATTGGACCACGTGACATTTTCCAATGCCCGACTGTCCAGTCCTTGTGTTCCTGTGCAAACTGGAGACGTTTTATCATGGTGACTGCAGACAGCAAAGGTGTTCGAACAGGCTTTCGGCTTCCATATCCCCTATGATGCAGGGAAAGGCTAATTTGCTACAAACATCAGGTGGTCAGAATAATCTCTGTGTGTGTGTGTGTTTCAGAGAGGAAGGGAGAGGAAGAGAGAGAGATGGAAACATCAATGATGAGAAAGAATCATTGATCGGCTGCCTCCTGCACGCCCCACACTGGGGACCGAGCCTGCAACCCGGACACGTGCCCTGACTGGGAATCTAGCCTTGACCTCCTGGTTCATAGGTCGACACTCAGCCACTGAGCCACCGAGGCGAGGCCCAGCTGTTAATTCCCTTCGAGGGAGGGCAAGCGGGAGAAAGGAAAAGCTAAGCCAGAGCCTGCATGGCCCGGGACGGGTTAAGTAAGGAAGAAGGAGACAGGAGAGTGAGAACAGCCTGGCAAAGCCCTGGGTCTCCTTGAGGACCCCTCCCCCAGCCCTCCGTGGCAGCAGGAGGAGAAACCGGAGCCAGCTCCCGCTCGGTTCCTGGCAGGGCTACCGGCTCCGGGCCTGACTGAGCGCGCTGGTAACTGCCCTTGATGGGGTGCGCGTCTCTGCGTTTCTGTCCTCTGTCTGGGAGATGACGCTCTGGTGGGCAAGGTCTTTGGCCAAGGTCTCCGGCCCTGCCACCTGCCACCGGGAGCCTGATGGATCGGGCTGGATCTGGGAGCCGCTGGGCATTTATCACAAAGGCCCTGAGCCAGGCAGGAGCCCAAGGCCATTGTCCAGCCGTGTCAGGCCAGCCCTGGGCCTCGGGCAGGGAGGGATGTGGGGCGGGCATCTCCCTAGCCCCTGTGTGCGTGCTCTGTGGCTTGAAGGCTCTCCTCCAGACCCACTGTGCCATCCTGCGCTGTCCCCTCTCAGGTCCCTTCCTGTCCTGCTCTGCTCTGCCCAGGTCCCCAGGCAGCTCCCTTCCTGGTTTCCCCAGCGTCCAGGTGGCCTGGTTTGGCCATTGAGCGGCACTGACAAGAGGTGGGAGGTGGGAAGCTGAGAGAAGTCGGATATGGAGTTCTGATGGCCTCACAGCAAAATGGACAGATTGGAAATCTACTCTGATGGCCTCTCCGTTTATCTCCCTCGTTAACAGACATGCCATTTGGCTGGGGTGAGGGCTGCAGGGCGGGGCTGGCCAAGCTTCAGTCCGATTTCTCGGGGCTTACTGTCATCCGTCGTCTCTTTGCCTAAAAAGGGATTAGGTCTGTGGCCGGGTAGTCACTGAGCACCCAGACACGTGCATGCACGCGCACACACACATGCACACACACGGGCACACGTGTTGTTATCCCAAGCTGCTGACTCGAGTCAGACCCAGCCTCGCTGTCCCCAAAGCCTCAGGGGGGGGCCAATGCTCCTGCACCCCAGAACCCCCTCCCCAAGCTGCCTCCAGGCTGGCGAGAGGAAGGCGTTCCGGGTCCCTGGCCCCATCCTGTGAATCAAGTGCAGGGACAGAGCCTTGATCCCATTTGGGGGGATTAATGACTCCGGAGGTTGGGAGATTAGAATGTCAGCAGAAAGGGGAGGTAGGGGGCTCAGAGAAGGGGGCTGGTCTCTGCACCCTGTTCCTAACCTCCCAACATCAAGGAGCTTTCAGCCCTGGCTGGTGTGCTCAGTCGTTAGAACATTCCCCATAGGGTAACAGGTTCGATTCCCGGTCAAGGGCACATACCTGGGTTGCAGGCCCGATCCCCAGCCCCAGTAAGAGCACGTACAGGAGGCAACCAATCGATTTGTCTCTCTCGTGTCGATGTTTCTCTCTCTCTCTCTCTCTCTCTCTCTCTCTCTCTCTCTCTCTCTCTCTCTCTCTCTCTCTCTCCACCTCTCCCCTTTCCACTCTAAAAATCAATGAGGGAAAATATCCTCGAGTGAGGATTAAAAAAAAAAAAGAGAGGCTCCTTTGGTCCCTGTCACCTGCCCCTCCGTGGGCAGGGGTGGGAGGTGGGAGCAGACTGTGTACCGCCCAGTTCTCCACCTGTTTGCCCAGGACAGGGGTTCCCGGGGGCCTGGGGAGGGAGGAAGCAGAGGAAACTGAGGGGGACCCTGTGGCCCCTGGTTAGCTGGAGGGGTGGGTGCAGGGAGTCCTGTTGCCTCCGGGGAGCCCTGCTGTCCCTGGGGCCTGCCTGTCCCCTGCCCGTTACTGAGCGGCATTGTCACCTCTGGAGCCGGGCGTGGTCTTAACTGGACCGGGAGGGCGAGAGGTGGGAGGCAAACGGGAGCCGAGTCACAGTCTTCGGGGGGCAGAGGAGGGGAGGGAGAGGGTGGGAAAGGGAGGGAAGAACCCTGAGCTCTAACCCCGGGGCCCTCTCCAGCCCCGCCCTGCTCACCTCCTGGTGGCAGCTGCCTGCTGGCTCCTCTGGCTGTCCCTCAGCCTTCCGCCCTCTAATGCAGCTCCTCATGGTGTGGTGACACCCAACCATAAAGTTATTGTCGTCGCTACTTCATCACTGCCATGTTGCCACTGCTATGAATGGTGATGTAAATATCTGTGTTTTCCGATGCCTTAGACCCTGTGGCAGCGGTTCTCAACCCGTGGGTCTCGACATTAGAAAGGTCAGCTGGGGTCACCACAGCACGAGGAACCGTACAGAAGGGTGGCGGCGCCGGGAAGGTTGAGAACCACGGCCCCAGGCTGCCTGGGCCCCTGGCGGCGGCATCGCCGGGAACTAGTCAGATGCACATGCTACCTGCCTATCTTTCCTCCCGCCACCCCATCTGCCCCGCGGCCTCCCCAGTCCCCCCCAGGCCTTCCCGAGGGGCGCTCTGGCCTGGATCGTGCGGTCCCACGGCCCGCCCCGCCCTGGAACCACACTTCACGTCTTGCCCGGTGAGTCAGTGCCTCCTCCCTCTACCCCCTCCCCTCCCCCCTTCCCCTTCTCCTCCTCCTCCAGCACACCTGGCTGCATCTGCTCATTGGTCCTCACTCCTCCATCACTCCTGCATGCATTCACTCATTCGGTGAGACCGTGTCGTCACCACGAGCGCGTGCTAGGGATGCAGAAAGAGCAGACAGCCCCAGGCCTCGGGGCAGGGGGGCTCCGTGGGGAAGGAGAGAGGAGGAGGAGGCGGAGGGAGAGCGGGGCAGGAGGACCAGAAGACGCCGTGGCTCTGAGTGGAGGGGCAGATGTTGCCCGCGCAGGCATCCATCTCTGCATCCATCTCTGCATCCCGGGCTCTGCCGCTGCCTCTTGTGTTTGGAAAGCGATGGGTTTCGGCACCAGCTAATTAGTCTCTAATTAGCAAGTGGAGTGTAAACACTCACAACAGATGGGGGAGAAGAGGCATCAGCAATATGACCCTTCTGCTGGGGCAGGCCTCGGAGAGGCACTCCCCGCGGGAGCTGGAGGGCAGGCTGGGGGTGGGCGCCCCGAGCCAGTGGTGACAGGTGCCCAGCGGGGTCGGCGGAGGAGATGCCGCCTGGTGGCCGCGCGGGAGGGCAATGGTGGGCACCGTCGCATTGGCAGCCAGGGGAGCCTGCGTGGCAGAGCTCAGCTCCTTGGAGGGGGAGAGCTTTATAGATAGAAGGAGGACCCGTGGGTGTGACCGGGCGCTCGTGTGGCTCCAGAGCGAGGCCTGTCCCCTGCAGGGCCTCGGGGCCTGTGGCCGGGGACTTGGGGTGTCCGGACTGTTGACACACTTTCTAGGGACACACACCTGGGTCGCTGGCCATGGCCCATGGACAGACAGGCCACCAGGGGACGTGCCCGGCCGCTCTGGGGATGCCATCCTTCCAGGCTCGGCGGCTGGTCTCGGAAGCCAGGCCACACCACGTGCCCGTGGCACAGTCCTTCCTGGCTCCATGCCCCGGCCTTGGGGTCTGCAGGACCAGGTTGGGATGCGGTGGTGGGCACATCCCATCAGCATTCTGGGCCTCGGAGGAGGCAGCTGGAGGAACGGAGGCAGAGCCTGGAAGGGGAGAGGCCGGTGTTATACGGCTCTGTGTGAAGCGCCATATCAGGTGCCGTCTGCGCAAGCTGCGTGCCAAGGCCCCCGAGCGTCGCCCGGTCTGTCCCCTGCGCTCCGGAAGCCCGGGCCCGAAGACAGACCGTCGGACCCTGGGAGCTGGGCTGCGAAGATGCAGTGTTCCCTGCCGAAACCGGTGTGGCTCAGTGGATAGAGCGTCGGCCTGCGGACTGAAAGGTCCCGGGTTCGATTCCGGTCAAGGGCATGTACCTTGGTCGCGGGCACATCCCCAGTGGGGGGTGTGCAGGAGGCAGCTGATCGATGATTCTCTCTCATCGATGTTTCTAACTCTCTATCCCTCTCTCTTCCTCTCTGTAAAAAAATCAATCAATAAAATGTATTAAAAAAAAAAAAAAAAAAAAAAGAGGCAGCATTCCTCTCTCCCTGGGATGTGACCAGGTCCAGCCTCAGACTCTTGTCTCTGATGGGACAAGAGAGGCCCAGGCCCCCTTCCCGGGGAAAAGTGTCCCCTCGGCGGCCGCCGTACGGGCCTCATTAACAGGCTTGTCTCACCGGCCTGGCAGCGGCGGTAAGAAGGGCAATTTCGTTGTCTGGCAGCGGGATCGCGGTCCTGGCAGCTCGCTCGCTAACACGGCCGCATCCGGCCTGGCTCCGGGCCGAGGCGCTCCTCTGCGAAGGACAGGGCCCTGGCTGCCTGCTTCCCCATCAGCTCCAGGTTCCAGGGCGGGGAGCGCGCCAGCAGCCTCCCTCCGTGGCCCGGCCTCCCTCCGTGGGGTTGGAGGCCCCGGGATGGGCCCGGGAGCGTGGGAGCAGGTAGGCGTGGTCCCTGCTCAGGTCTGGGCTGGGGATCCTGAACGTGAGCCCCACTGGCATTCGAAGCCGGAGCATCCTTCGTGGTGGACAGCTGTCCCGTGCGATGTAGGAGGAATCAGGGCCTCCCTGACCTCTACCCACTACACACTAATAGCTCCTTTTACCCCACAACCTCCAGGCGTGGCCGGAGTGGTGATGGGGGGCACGGTGACTCCTGGTGGAGAACCGGGGGTCTCGGGGGAGAGGAGACTGGGTAACAGACTCACTACAATGCAACGCGTCGGAGGTGGTGATGCAGGGATGGGCCGTTGCCGCCCCCGCTGCGGGGCCGGGGCAGCCGTGCCCTGGGCGGCTGGACAGTGGGCGGCGGGCAGAGCAGAGACCCGGGGTCTGGCGGTGTGGTCCGGTAGGAGATCACACGTTGAGTTCCTCCACTTCACCAGTGTTTCCAGGACACCTACCGTGTGTCCGGTTCGGGGACAAGAGGGCTCTGTCGTCCTGGCGGAGTATTTTATCCTGTGTGCAGGGGGCCACCCTCGAGGGGATTTGAACAGGATGCACACGGTCAGAGACCCCTTTCATTAAAGAGACAAACCAGCGCCCGAGGGCCCGGAGGTCAGAGGGGTGGGCAGAGAAACCCTGGATCCGAGGTGAAAGGAGAGGGGCCGGTGGCTCGCTGGCCGCCGGGTGGAGGGATGCCCGGGTGGCTGGTGCGACGTGGGGGGCGGGGAGGAGGAGAGGGTCCCCATTGTCTCCGGTGGGGCCGTCGGGGCGAATAGCACTGCTCAGTGAGCTAGGGAACGGGGAACGCGGCCAGCTTGCAGGGGCCTGAGGCAGCTTCGATGTGTTACACCGGAGCCCGGAGGTCGGCACCACAGCTGGTCAATCCAGCGAGGTCAGGGCTGAGACCTGGGTGGCCTCAGCGTCCACGCCGTCGCTGACACTGGGCAGGGACTAGGACGTCTCACCAGGGAAGACGGGGCCGTGGGAGGATCAGACAGAAACCTAGAAGCCCCAGCATCTCTGGGCCGAGGAGGAAGCTGAGCAAGCCAGGGAAGCAGGGAGCCAGGGAGGCAGGGAGCCAGGGAGGCAGGGAGGCAGGGAGGTCGGAGGGGACCGGCAGGCGGGACGGGCGTGCAGGGAGTTCCGGAAGGAGCGGCTGGGCACCCTTGGAGGACCGACAAGCCTCCGTGGGTTGGTGGTTAGGAACTGGACGCCCCTTGTCAGAGGAGATTGGTGGGGTTTCCCCCAAAGGGTACGTACGGTGTTCCTGCGAGTCTATACCCGCAGCGATGGAGACGGCCCCAGCGGAGTCTCTCCACGTGTCCCAGCCCCGTCTTCCCTCGGTGGCACCTCGGCTCCTGCCTCCTTGCCACTCATGGCAGGGCCCCCTGGGGGCTGCTCGTAGGAGCTTCAGCTACCGGCTAACCCCGCTCCTCCCTCTCCAGAGTCATCTCTCTTTTGGACAGGGGACTGTTTCCTCCAAGCAACCCACAGGGAAGCTAAGGAGACATTTACAAGGAGCTCACGTGGCCACACCTGTCTGGGGGGACGCAGTAAAGAGGCCGCGGAGGGAAATAACAAGCGAGGCCTCTGGAGAGCGGAAGTCGGGGGGGGGGGGGGGGGAGGAGTCCAGGCGCTCCCGGGAGACACAGGTGCTGGGGCGGGGCCTGCGCCTCCAGCCCCCCCCCCCCTTCCCCTGCACGTGCGCCTCGGGGCTAAAGTGAACGGATGCGCGGGCTGTGCTTAAGTTACCCCGGACTGGGCATGGCCAGGGGACTCTCCTCTCGGCCTTCTTCTCGCCTAGAACATGAGCTTTGACCTTGAAGGAATAGACGGAGTGTGAGTGGATGAGCTACGGAGGGATGGGTCTGCATCGGCCACTGCAGATGCCGGCTCTGCGGTGTCCAGGAGTCCGCAGAGGGCAGGAGAGGGATGGAGGACGGGAGGACACAGCCACAGGGGGAGAAGGGGAACTGCGGGCGAAGGGACAGAGGCCCCTGCTGTCCCCGCTGGGCCCTTCTTCTGGCTGCCCCTGTGGACTCCCTCCCGGGGCAGTGGGGGGAAGCGGAAGGGGTGCCCACACTCATGGGGGTTCTGTCCCTCTGCGAGGCCTGGTGCTCAGTGCACCCTCCTGACCTTCCAGCTGTCCTGGGAAACCCCAGCCTCCCAGGGTCCCCTGTGACCTTGGGGAGACCCCAGCTCCCCGCACTGCTTTGAATGAGGGAATGAAGGCATGACATGCAGGAGCATTCGTGGGAGATGGAGGTCCAGGGCCCCAGAACTCCAGGGCGTAAAGGCCTTTGTGGCCGATGGGGATGGAGGAGCCGGGGAAAGCGGAGAAGGAGTACGTTTGAGGACAGGAGGGCTGTGTGTGGGTTTGAGGGGAAGGGGCCCCAGAGAGCTGAGGAGAGGCGGAGAGGAAGGCGGGAGGTCGGGAGGCCCCGCTGCCCCTCCACGACCTTCTCCTCACTCCCTCCTGCCGTCTCATTCATCCTTTTGACAAACTCGAGTGGGGCGTTTTTGGACCACATGTTTCATCCCTTGTCACCAGCCAAGCAGCCCTATTATATGAATTTATTGTCCTTTCCAGGAACTGGTAGCCTTCCTGTAACTCCCACTTCCCCACGCTGGGTCTGCTGCCAGGCCACGGCTGCCCAGGCCTGGCTGAGGCCGGACAGGGAGCAAAGGCCTCCCGGGATCCTCCTGGCCTGGGGCCCACCCTCTCCTTGTACGAGTTCCCCCGAGGAGCCTTCCTGGGCTTTCCTGCTGGTGACGAGACCCCGAACTCCCCTGTCTTCTTGCCTCAAATACCATCACCCACTTAGCCCCGGGCGCTCTGAGGGACAGGCAGAGATGAGCCTGACTGTGGCCTAAGGGGAAACGGAGGCTTTGGAGAATTGGCCTGGCTTCCCCAAGGTCACCCAGGTCCGGGGGGACGTGGTCTCTTGTCCACTCAGCCACGTGCTGTGTGATGGTTGGGCCTCTGCCGAGGACCTGGGCCTGGCCTGGTTGCTGGGGCCCCGGGCCAGCCCACCGCCCTGGGCACAGTGAGCTCTCTCTAGGAGGCGGGCTTTGGCAGAGGACAGAGTCCCCAGGAATGTCGTCCCAAGTCACCTCACATGTTCCATGTGCACTCTGGAGACAAATCTCGGTGTCTACGCTGGCCATCTGTGTGGCCTGGCTCAGTCACTGCAGGACTCGGAGCCTCAGTTTCTCTGTCTGTACAATGGGGCAGTGGTCCTGCCCTGGGCCCAGGGATTCCCACAGAGACGCCTGGCCCTCAGCACCACGGACAGAGGCCGTGCCCTGGGGCTGTGGGTATCCTGGCTGGGGGGCCAGGGGAGTGGGCCTGGGAGGCGGGGACGGTAAGTGTGCGACTCCCAGATCACGGCCTCTGGATGGGGGTGCCCGTGTAGGCAAAGGGGGCGAACCGGGAGCATGTCACCCACTTCTCCAGCCTGTGGGAGTGAAGCATCCCGCCCGCCGCCATGCCCCGGGCACCGAGACGGGCAGGGACCTGGGTTCTGGGGAGGAGGGAGGCCACGGAGAGAGAAGGGGAGCACACGTGCAGGAGTGGGCGGCGGAGGGCCACGCAGCCCTGCTTCCCAGAAAGGCTGGGCTTCCGGGGAATGGATTGGAAAGGGCCATTCGTCACGCCAGGGCCTCCTGCCAACCCGCCAATCCCGCCGCCCTGCACTCCCAGCCTCGGGGAAGCTGTCAGTCCCCATTAGCCGCCTGGGGCCCCCTGGCTGCCCTGAGGCTGGCGGGTGCCGGCCTGGGGCCAGGGAGGGCGCCGTGAGGAAGTGACAGGGCAATGGGGAGCGATAGGCCATGGGACCGCTCGGGGGCTGTCGCAGAGCCTCCAGGGACACGGGAAGTCCTTCATTCGGCATCGGCTCCTGCTCGGAGCGGGCGGTGGGAGGGCTGTGCCCAGGAAGGACCCAGTCCCGCTGGCAGCTTAGAGTCCGCGGGGCACTCCGAAGTCGGGGGTAGCACAGGGGTTACTGGGGGACAGTAGGTGTGTGTGTGGCTCGGGGAGCCCAGCGGGAGGGACAGGGCTCTAGCTTCTCCTGGGGGAGCGGCTGTGAACTGAGTGGACGCTCAGTGCGGCTTTCCTTAGCTCGGGGCCCTGTGAGGGGCTGGCTGCGTGTCCCAGGGCCCAGAGCCAAGTGCCACCAACTGGTGACCAGCGCTGAGCCCTGACCAGGCCACACGGTGGGTTGGAGCGTCATTGCATACGCCAAACGGTTGAGGGTACGTCAGGGCACATACCTAGGTTGTGGGTTCAGTCCCCTGGTTGGGTGCATCTGGGAGACAACCAATTGATGTTTCTTTCTCTCTCTCTCTCTCTCTCTCTCTCTCCCTCCTTCCCTCCCTCCCTCCCTTCCTCTCTCTAAAACCAATAAACATACCCTCAGGTGAGGATTTAAAAACACACACACACACACACACACACACACACACACACACACAATTTGCAAAAAAAACCAAAAACCAAAAAACATCAGAAATGTCCTGTCTCGGTCCTGGAGGTTGGGAGTCTGAAATCAAGGCACCAACAGAGCCGGGCTCTCTCGGGAACCCCTCCTTCCCTCCCCTGTCCTTGCTGGTCAGCAGTCCCGGGTGCCCTGGCCCGCAGTGCACCCCTCCAGCCTCTGCCTCTGCCGTCACACGGCCTCCTCTCCTTCATGTCCATCCATCACACTGGATGAGGGCCAGCTCTCATGGCCTCAGCTTTACGCGATCACATCTGCAAAGACCTGTCTCCCAACACGTCGCATCCTCACAGTGACCGGGGTTCGGACCCCCATCGCAGGGGGTGTAGCAGGGATCCAAGAGAACGCTCGGAAGCACCCGACCTCACCCCATCGAGCAGGGCGGCGGGGGCTCTCTTGGGGGGGGGAGAGGCTTTTGTAGCATGAGCGGGGCAACCCCAGGAAGGGCCTGGAGTGGAAGCTAGACTTGGGAGAGGGTGGTGGACACCTGTCGAGCCTTGTGCCCATTTTATGGATGGGCAAAATGAGGCCAAGAGCTGTCAAGTGGGACAGGGTGCCTTGGCGTCGGGGAAAGCTGGGCTCCAGTCCTCCCTTAAACTCCCCGGCCTCAGTTTCCTCATCTGTCCACCAAAGGGGTTGGATTGGGTGAGTCCTGCAATGACGTGCTTGGAGCCTGTGAGAGGCTAAGAGCACACATGTGTGAGGGGCGGAGCTGGCGGGGAGGGGTGGCCGGCCTGCAGCCCCGGGCTTTGTCTGCTGTGCAGCCCAACCGCTGTTTCCTCTCTCACCCCACACAGGAGGGCTGGGGGCCAGGAGCATGGACCCATCCCGGTGCGAACTGCAGCCCCGTGGAGATGCTCTGGGGAGACCTGGCCTGTCTCTCACCACTATGACTGTCCCTGTCAGTGTCCCCCCCAGTATCCGCTGCCAGGCCCGGGCTCCTCCGGAGAGGCTGGGAGCCCCACTGACATCGGGGGGACATGGCATTGAGTGAGAAAACAAGGGGAGCGGCAGCCTGGCGAGGAGGGAGGCCCCTGACCTCCTGGTGGATAAAATCAGGGATCAGCCGCGGAGCACAGAAACCATCGCCTCCCCTCCTACCCCCTCCCCCCACATCCCTCCCCCCCCCCCCCCCCCCGCCGCCCTCTCACGCCCAGCAGATGGGCTCCGGTCTGCAGAGCGACAGAAGGCAGAGGCGGGCGGAGACCCTGCTGGCCCCGTGCAAGAATAACAAATGCAGCCCCTTTCCGTGGGCCCTCCGCTTCCCGTGTGGCCCGCCGGGCTGCTGTCCCGAAAAGCCACCTGCCACCCGGCCGGTGAGCGGGACAGCCAGGCCGGGGCGAGGGGGCAGCGGGCAGCCGCAGCCTGGGGTGGGGGAGGTCAGGACAGCCTGCCCTCAGCCTCACACACCTCCCGCCTCTGCACTGGGGACCCTCCCTCCCTCCTGCATCCTCAGAGCTCCCCCTCTGGTTGGCCTTGGATGACAGTGGGTTGAGTGAGAAGAGCAGGAAAACAAGGGCCAGCTCTCGTGGCCTCAGCTTTACGTGATCGTATCTGCAAAACACGAAACCGGTGTGGCTCAGTGGACAGAGCGTCGGTCTGCGGACTGAAAGGTCCCGGGTTCGATTCCGGTCAAGGGCATGTGCCTTGGTTGTGGGCACATCCCCAGTAGGGGGTGTGCAGGAGGCAGCTGATCCATGTTTCTCTCACATCGATGTTTCTGACTCTCTTTCTCTCTTCCTCCCTGTAAAAAAAAAATCAATAAAATATATTTTTAAAAAAGAAAGAAAGCAAAGGAACTCTCGCTGCTCACCCACAAGTCCACCAGGCCACGTCCCGGTGAGGGGACCTTGGCAGCGACTCAGCCCTGCCAGCCTCCCAGCCCCCCCCCCCCCCCACAGCACTGCTGCGTGGCCGGCATGAGAGGTAGGCGCTTGGCCTGGCACGGAGACCCCTGTGGCGAGCGCTCCGCCCGCCAGGCCCGGTTTCCTGGTGTTTCGGCGGCGAATGCTAATGAGAGCGGGAGGGGTGGGGGTGCAGGGCTCGCCTTGTGCAGGTGAGGAAACCGCTCAGAAAGCATCCAGGGGCTGGGAAGTGCCGACCACGGCCTCGGCGAGTGGCTGCCCCTCTCGGGGCCCAGGCATCTCACCCGCCAAGTGGGGGCTGACATAAGGGGTCCCGGTTACCACTGTGCCCCCATCCCCCCCGGGAGAAGAGAGGCGGGTTCCTGTGGAGACGGAGGCACCTGCTGATGGGAGACCAGGAAGCCTCTCTCACACGAGGAGCCAGGGAAGAGCGCCTGTGCTTGGTCAGAAACGGGCAGCAGGGCTTGTCCTGGTGGCTTCTCTGGGGACAAAGGCCGGGAGAGGCGAGGACGGCGGCCGGGCACAGGCTGAGCCCGCGGTCCGTGGGGGCACGGCGGCTGGTGATGCAGGGAGAGAGGGTGGCACTGCACCCCTGGGCGTGGCCGAGGAGGGCCGTGTGCCGGCCTGTGTCTGATCCAGCGTGTGAACGGCTCGGCCTGCTGCCGCGGAGAGGGCCGGAGAGCCGCGTGGCGTTATTATTTATGAGGGAACGCAGGGGCGTCCGCCGCTGTGCGGGCTGGACGGCAAATTGAACTCCAATTTTCTGCTCCGCGGTGTTTGTTGCCGCCGCCAAGCGCCGGAGTGCCGGGTCACCGCCGAGGAGTGCGTGTTCCCCTGCGTGGCGGCTCCATCTCTCAGCCTCCGTGGCGGGGAGAGGGGGGACTTTGCTTTTCCCTCCCCTCCCAGGCCCCCCGTGCCTCCTCTGGGATCCAAACACGGCCCGGCCGACCGGAGAGGGGATCTGAGGCCTCGCAGGGAGGCAGGCAGCCCCGGGTTCGAATCCCACCTCTGCCCCCAGGGCACCCCCACGCCCTCCCCCCTGAGCTTCGGGAGAGAAAGAAAAGGCAGCCCCACAGTCACGTCCGCCCCCCCCCCTCCCCCGAGGTGGTCGGGAGCGTGAATGAGAAAATGCGGGGGGGCTTGGGAGGCATTGCGCCTTCACGAACTTCTTTCTCGCCCAGCTCCTGGGCTGAGGGAGCGCCACCCTAGTGCCAGGGAAGGGGGGGACCTCAGGAGAAGCCGCTGCTGTGGATGGGAACCCCACTGGGGGGGAGGCCAAGAGGGGAGTCCCCCACAGGCCCGCTGTCCAGCTGAGCTCCCTCGGATGCGGGATGGGAAATGGGGTAACAGGGGTACATTCAACCCAGCACAGGCATCCAGTCCTGCCCCGAGAGTGGACGTACTGTCACCCCTTAGCTTTCACGTTGGACCTCTCCGTCATTCATTTGTTCATTCATTTGTTCATCCATTTCTGAGCATCTTCTTTGCCTCAGACTCCAGTGCTGAATCCCAGGCAGGAGAAAGCCAGGAGGCATCGCCCTAGGCCTGTGTCCTCGGTGAGCTTCGCTCTGTTCCCTGTGCCTTTTGGCTGGGCGTACAGTGGGCTGAGCGGCCTGGGCGGCAGGCCTGGGTCACATCCCCAACCTCCCCTCGGCTGGGCCCCTCCTCCCCACACACCGTTCCCCGGGGCCGTGTCGGGCGCAGTTGTGCCGGCCGCCCTGCCTGCTGGGCCCCCCTAATCAGATTAGATGTGTATTCAAACAAATTGATGATCCGTTCCGTTTAGATGCCTTTTGAACACGCTTTTCCGAGTGAGAAATCCATTCGGCGGTGGCAGCTGCGGAGGCCGTGGCGTCATTGATTGCCCCCCACCCGCACCCCCCCGCCCCCGACGTCGGAGGTGCAGGCTCCTGAAGGTCACCGCGCTGATCAGATTAAGGAGGCGAGAGCCTCCCTTCTGGCTAATGAAGCACTTGGCATGCAGGCGGCGCCCGGGCTGAGCAGGGCCAGGCCCCTGCCGGAGACCGGGAAGGAGCAACATCAGCATCTCATTGTGGGAGCCGAGCGAGGCGGGAAGCAGGCGCTGAGGACAGGGGGCCAGGGGCCGTCATGCCCTGGCTCCGTGGGGCAGGAGCGGGCCGGCCATGCCCAGGGCTGGAAGGGAGAGGGGACCAGCTCCAAGAGGGACCAGGGGAAGGGCCAGGAGGGACCAGGGGGAAGGGCCCGCTCCAGGAGCCCAGGCTTTCCAGCAGTGACCAGATGGGTCCTGGCAGTCAATGAGACAGAGATGCGGGTTCAGGGACTAGGGGATGGAGAAGGGAGAATCCCACCATCCAGGCAGGTCCCAGTGACTGAGCAGCCACCGGAGCCAGGAGGCAGCTGCCAACAGAGAGGCTTTGAGGAGCCTCGGAGCCGGGAAGGGCTGATGCTCAGGCCTAGTGCCCCTGGGAGCCGGCCCTAGAGGGCAGATGGACATCTTTAGGGCAATTAGATGGCGGGCAGAGGTCTTCACCCTGGCAGGCACTCTGGGAGGGGCGGATCCCAAGCCTGGGCTGGCTGGGCAAGATGGGGGGCTTCAGAGAAAGGTGGCATTGTGGTGCTGGGGGCTCAGGGAGGGGAGGGGGGACGTGCGATAAGCTTTTCTATGGGGCCATTTAGCCTGGAGCCCCGAGGGAAGGCTGACAATGGAGGTATTTATTGGGAATATCGAGGGAAGGCAGGCAGGGCCCCCTGAACCGTTATGGGAAATGAGAAGGAGGCACCGACTGAGGCCTCTTGTCTGCCTTCAGAGCTGCTCTTCCTTCCGAGGGGCTCAGGCTCTGGTGGTCAGACACCCCCCCCCCCAGCCACGCCAGTCCCCGGGTCCCACCCACACACGCACACGGCCCTACCCTTCCTGTCGCCAGCAGGGCTGCCCGGAGACTGCTCACCCTGCATACTCACATACGTGTGTGCACATGTATGCGCACGCATGCACCGCTCTGATGGTAGACAGGGGTTCCCTTTGTACCCGTGGGACACAGCTCGAAAGTTGCAAAAAGCTGCAGCCTGAATGTGAGTCCCCCCCTCAGCCCTGAGTCCCCCAGTTCTCCTTAAAGCATCGCTGAGCCCCGGAATAAAAGCCGATACTCTACAAGCAAATGTATTTTTGTGCTCGAAGAAAAAAACACTTGTGCACAAGCGGCAGCTCCCTTTTCTTCCCTTAACGGTGGTTCTCAAAAATGGTTCCGGAGCCCATGCCGGTGGGTTCTGTGGGCGGGGTGAGTGGACGGGCGGGGGTTCCCGCCCTGGCAGGCATTCAGGGGGCTTCTCAGCTCTTGCTGCTGCAGAGCGGAGTCCGGCCCGGACATGTTGTCCTCATGTCCTTGCGAGGGGGCGTCTTAGGGAGATGGATTTCTCCCAGGATGGGCGGGTGGGGGGGAGGGGAGTGCACTTCCATTCCGATGGAATTGCCCAATTGTCCCCATGGATGGGGTACCAGTGACCGTGCCCCCGAGCTGGGTGGGAGCCGCCTGGGCCTCCCGCTTTGGGGTCCAGGCGGACGCGGTGGGAAAAGCAGGTGTCGTCGGCGAGCTTCCATGCGGCTTATCGGGAGGTCCAGCCTCTCCACGGGTTTCGGAGTTATTTGTAATTCCTTTCTGGGAACTGTTCCTATGCTTCGCCCATTTTTCTGTTTGGTGTGTTTATCTCTTTCTTATTGATTTATGGGCACGTTTCTTTATGCCGGGAAAACGGGCGCTTTGTCCATGATAAAAGTTGCAAATATTTCCCCCCCCCCCCCCGTTTGTCATTGTGTCGCTTCTTTTTGTTTATGGGTCTCCCCGCCCCCCCCCCCGCCCGCCCCCATGCACAATTTTTATGCAGTTGAAGGCATCCATCTGTTTTACGACTTTCTGGAGTTTGTGTAGTACTTAGAAAGAACTTGGCGAGGACTTGGCTTTGCCAAGATTATGTATTTTTAAGCCCCTGTGATTTTTTCCCCCTACTTCTTTTAGAATTTATTTTTCATGTTTAAAACATTGATCCATCTAAGCGTTTATTTTGAGGTAAAGTGTGAGGAAGAGATGCAATGTGGGCTTTTTTCCCCTCCCAAACGGCTCTTTAGCTGTTCCAGGGCCATTTGCTGAATGATCGAGCTTCCCCCCGCGGACCTGAAACCCTGTGTTCATCATCTAGGAAATCAAGCCCTGTGGGCGGGAGTCTATTTCCAGACTTTTCAGCCCGCCGCTTCCTCCGTCTCCTTGTAAACGAACACGCTGTTTTAATTATCGCAGCTTTAGAATATGGTTTGGTGTCTGTACGGGGGGCCCCCGTGCTCACCCTTCTTTGTCAGAGTTTTCTTGGCTGATCCTTTGGGTTTGCTTTTTGTTTTTTGTTGTTTTTTTTTTTCCCCACATGAACGTTAGAATCGCTTTGTCTGGTTGAAAGAAAGCCCATCCCGTGTGTGTTTCCAAAGTGAGGAAACGTGGAGGAGAATGACATCTGTGGAGCGTTGATTCTCTCTACCCATGATTCTCCTCCACCCCAAAGAGGTGGCTAATGGGGCTGCTATGTGCCGCTGCACAGGTCTGAACACTGAGTGGCCTAATGATGATGATGAGCTCGGAACGCATAATAACCTGGCCACTCAGTGTATATCCTATAGAATAAAAGGCTAATATGCAAATTGTCCCCTCGACCAGGAGTTCGACCGGCAGGCAGGCTGGCCACCAGCCCATGTCCCCTCCCCCCGGCCAGGCTGACCAGACCCCACCCATGCACGAATTCATGCACCGAGCCTCTAATAAATAAATATATATATATATATATATATATATATATATATATATATATATATATATATTTACACTGCGTGGCCAGGTTATTATGCGTTCAGAGATCATCATAATCTGGCCACTCAGAGTACTGCACAACCTGGGACGCAGGCTGAGAGGACCTGCTGGGCCCACCCACAGGGTCGGAGCCCCTCTCAGGGGCAGCCTCTCCGGCGGCATGTGTGACCGATGGTCATAGTGGCCTCCGGTGCCGGCACTTTTTCTCACATTTCATTAAGGGATGCAGCTAAGGGAACTGGGGTGCGAAAAGGTTAAGAAACTTGTCCAAGGTCAACGATTCGCGCCACCCACCTGTGCATTCCTGGCGCAGAAATATGTTCCTGCCCGTGAACACAAAGGCACATGCCCGAGCATACACACAGACATACACATACAGGCACGCCGACCTACACACAGACGTGGCTGTACTGTAGACACAGGTGCAGATATGGGTGCAGAGGAAACGTTGAGTCTCTTCCTCACACGTGACCTCTAAATAAATGCTCGATGGTGCACATAGGTGCACACAGGTGAAAACACGCCCCCACGCATACACAGATGCACACAGGCCGCACGTGCACACACATACGCACACACTGCTATGCCTACCCGTGTGCTCTTACCATCCGTGTCTTCCCCCGGCCGCACACACTTCTCTAGCCCCCCTGCCGTCTCCTGCTTTGGGGACAGGGGGCCTGTCAAGGGAAACCAGCTGCCGGGACTCCCCGCCAGGGCCCTCCTTCCTGTGTGGGGCCTCCCTCCAGTCCCTGCATCTGATGGCAGGGGCCCTTTGGGGAGGCGGGGGGCCCTTTGGGGAGGCAGGGGGCCCTTCGGGGAAGTTGGGGGGTGGAGAGAGGAGCCCCCGCCTCTCCCAGGCCACCTTGTGAGGATACCATGGATGAGGGATGCTGCCTGCCCAGCAGGTTCTCAGCATCCCTCATCCCACGCTCCTCTCCCTCTCCCCCCACCTCATTGTCGCTGCAGCCGCTGGCTGGAATCAACCTGTCCAAGCAAAAGCCATTCGGCTGCAGGCTGGCACCCCCGGGAGAGCCAGAGGAGAGAACTGGCAAATGCAGAGCTGGGAGCAAATTGCTCAGCGAGCGGTGCACAGAGGCCAGAGGGTCCGGGTGCAGAGCGCGGATGTGCTGTGTGCGTGCCAGCACATACCCCTACACACACACAGACACAGACACACACACACACAGACACACACACACACACACACACAGACACACACACACACACACACACACAGACACACACAGACACACACACACACACACACACATACACAGACACACACACACACACACACACACATACACAGACACACACACACACACACAGACACACACACACATACACAGACACACACACACACACACATACACATACACATACACACACACAGACACACACACACACATACACAGACACACACACACACATACACAGACACAGACACAGACACACACACACACACACACACACATACACAGACACACACAGACACACACACACACACACACACACACCCCGACTGCGCTGGGTCTGAGTCAGCCCACATCCAAGGGTCTGAATCACTCCGGAGCTGGGAATGTTATTGTTTTAAAACAAACGAGTGATGACAGGAACTAACAGAGGGTTTTTAAAAACGCGATTCAAAGGGCTCTTGAAAGCTGCTGGAGAATATGAATGAGCCTTTGAAGTGAGAATGCGCCCATTTGTTAAACGGAGAGCGGAGCAGAGCCGGAGCTTCCCAGGGCGGGCAGGCGGGCAGAGAATCGTGCGCGTGCGTGCGTGCGTGTGTGTGTGTGTGTGTGTGTGTGTGTGTGTGTATGTATGTGTTCTAGGCATGCCTGCTTGTCTGCCTCTCCACAGAGCTGGGCTGGGACCCCAGAAGCCAGGGACCAGGGGATGCCAGCCACTCCCCTGGGTACATGCACCTTTCCAACGGCTTGCAAAGCAATGTGCTGACGTGACAGTTGTTAGGAGTGACGGAGAGACGTGCGCATGAGCAGCGTGGAATCGATCTGAGGCTGAAGCATCAGCGGTGACGCGGAGACCGTGGTCCAGAGGCCTTCTGGGCGGGTCTGTGCTTTCTCTTCAGCTGCCTTTGGTCCTGCCTGGTCTGCCTCCCTGTGGTCCTCACCGTGAGGGTCCACAGGGGGGATGGGACTCTAGGAAGACTCCTCCAAATACTCACAAGCTATGCCCTCTTTGGGCTTGGGGTAGGAGTGCTAAGCAGCCTGGGCCCCAAACATGCATGACGGTGTCTCTTGAGTCCAGAGTGAGGCCTGGACACAAATCCCTGGCTTGCTGACCATGGCTGCCCGGTGCTGGTGGACTCTGAGGGTGGGAGGATGGACTTGGGGTCCAGGGCTCCGGGCCTCACCTGTCTCCCAGGGGTCAGCCTGCCGTGCGGAGGGGCCTAGCTTCTCCCCCGAGCGGGCTGACAGCCTCTCCCCGCGGCACTGTTTACTCCCTCCAGCCTTTGAGTCAGCTGCTCCCTGCCGCTGCTCCTCCTTTGCTTGAGTCCATTTCTTAGGCCAAAAAAAATACAAAAGTGTCTTATGGTTTCTGCCCTCTGAGCTCACCGAGAAGCGTCAGGTCCACACCAGGGCGTGCCTGGGCCCCAGCCGCCGCTGGGTGGCAGCCCCTCCCTAACGGGGACACGCACACGTTTGTTTTGGGGGAAGAAGTGAACATCGCAGAGCATCTCCTCTGGCATCTTCACGGTTCTTATTTCCTCTCCCCCTGACGACCTCAGGGTGCCTGTTTCTCGCCTTGTGCCTCGTGATGGGGAAACTGGGACTCAGAAAAGTGACTATTTGTCCACGCCCGGGCGGAGGAACGGGAGGGGGAGCGCAGGCAGGGTGTGGGTGCGGGGACCACGCACCATTGGCCTGGAGGACAGGACGCCCAAGGCCCGCCCTGCCAGCAGCTTCCTGTGTGGCTCAGAGCATGCCCCGCCCTCGGGCACAGAGCAGTGCGGGAGGTGCCAGGCTCTGTCTGGCTTGTCCGGCCTGGGCAGGACTCTAACCCGGTCTGAGGGAGGTGGTGGTCCAGTCTGGCCGTGGAGGTGCGTGCGGAGGAGATAAGCATCGTTAACGCATCTCGAACAGCCCAGAGCCCAGCAGGCGCTCTCATCCGTGTTGGTCCAGCTGCTGGTTTTTCCCCCCGGCCCCACCCCAGCCCCAGAGGGCAGGCGGGCTCTGTGATGGGCATGGAGGCCCTCCCCCAACCCCCATCTCTCCCTGTCCTTTTGTCAACCCCTCACCTATGTCACTGCCCCCTCCCTCCCCCCGGCCAGGAGGCAGGAAGGCCTCGGTGGTCCCGGGAGTCCAGAGCCTGGAGGGCACTGTGTCTGCTGAGGGGAGCCGTGGGGAGCTCGTGCGTGGCCAGGCTGACTGAGCCGGGTCGGGAGGTGAGCGGAGTGGCAGCCACCAGACCCGCACCCACAGCTCACTTCCTCCAGGGAGCTGACCTGGCATAGGATGGAGGGCAGGGAAGGCAGGCGCAGGGTCAGGGACGGGAGGCTTGAGCAGCCTGGCAGTGGAGGGGGTCCCCCAGGCCCTACCCTGGGTTCCCCTGACGTCAGCCTGACCCAAGTTCAAGTCCGTCCCAGCCACCATCGCTGGGCAGGTTCCCTGGCTGCCCTTGCTCCTCCCGCCGAGGGGCCTCCAGGCTCTAAACGCCCCCCAGAATCAAAGTGAGCCAGCTAGCGATCACGTGGCTCTGTCTCTGTTCCCGCAGACGACGTGGCCCCCTACTTCAAGACGGAGCCGGTGCGGACGCAGGTGCACCTGGAGGGGAACCGCCTGGTGCTCACGTGCATGGCCGAGGGCAGCTGGCCGCTGGAGTTCAAGTGGCTACACAACAGCCGGGAGCTGACCAAGTTCTCCCTGGAGTACAGGCAAGCGCCCCCTTCCTCCCCTGCCTTCCCTTCCCTCCCCTCCCCTCCCCTCCCCTCTCCTTCCTCCCCTCCCCTCCCCTCCCTTCCTTCCCCTCCCCTCCCCTTCATTTCCCTCCCCTTCCCTTCCCTCCCCTCCCCTTCCCTTTCCTCCCCTTCCCTTCCCTCCCCTTCCCTTTCCTCCCCTCTCCTTCCCTACTCTCCCCTCCCCTCCCCTTCCCTCCCCTCCCCTTCCCTCCCCTTCCCTTTCCTCCCCTCTCCTTCCCTACTCTCCCCTCCCCTCCCCTTCCCTTCCCTCCCCTCCCCTCCCCTTCCCTTTCCTCCCCTCTCCTTCCCTACTCTCTCCTCCCCTCCCCTTCCCTTCCCTCCCCTCCCCTCCCCTTCCCTTTCCTCCCCTCTCCTTTCCTACCCTACCCTACCCTCCCCTCCCCTTCCCTTCCCTCCCCTTTCCTTCCCTTCCCTTCTCTTTCCTCTCCTTCCCTTCCCTTCCTTTTCCTCCCCTCCTCTCCCTCCCCTCCCCTTTCTTTCCCTTCCTCCCCCCGCCACCAGGAGCCTGCCACACCCCGAAAGGGGGCCTGGGCGGTTGGGGGCGGGGACTCCCCATCCAGTGCAACTGGAAGGCTGGGCTGGCAGAATTGGGGGCCAAAGATGGCCCTGCCCAGGGGTGAGAAGACCATGCCCTGCTGAGCCCACAGGGCTGGGAGGGTGGCTGGGAGGTGGGCCAGGGCGCTGCCTGGACAGAGTGGCCCACGCAGCCGTGGGTGGGCAGAGGCGGTGATGGGGATGATGGGGGTGATGGGGGTGATGGGGGTGGGGGTGCTGTTGCCCTGGCTGTGAGCTGAGCCCTTCCCTCTCCTCCCCACCGAGAGGGACCTGCCTCCGGGCACCATAGGTGCGGCCTGAGGCCGCCTGGGTCAGCAGAGAGGAGCACAGATGTTGGGGAACCTGCCGAGGGGCGGCAGGGAGGTGGCCCGCCCAGGGCCTTACGATCACCTCCACTCCCTTCTGGCCTCACCTGGAGCCTGGCCTGGGCTGGCCCACCCGCCCCAGGACGCTGCCCAGCGGGGACGAAGGAGAAGATGGAGACAGTGCAGGGTCTCAGACCAGGGTTTGTGGCTGGAGGGGGTCCTGGAGGCAGCTACCCGCAGCCCAGCTGGCCCGCAGCCCTCCCGGGCCTCTCTTCCTCTCCTCGCCTCCCCTCCCGTCGGCTCCCAGTGCTGGGGCCCGTGATTAATCCCTGGCCTGGTGTGTGTGTAATTGGTTTTGTTGGGAAACAAGATTGCCTTGCCCTGGGGATGCTGATACAAATCTGCCTGGGGGATGGGAATGCCAATGAGAGGAGGGGGTCTAATTGCTCCAGGAGCTGTCCTTCCGGAGGAGAACTCTCCTTTTCTCTGGAAAAGGAGGGCGGCCAGGGCCTGGGTGACTCCCTGCACCGGCCCCTGGGTGTGGCCGCTTGGGAAAGGAGGGAGCAGGGAGCCACCTTCCCCTCTGGCTGGTGAGCGGTGGGCCAGGAGCAGGAGGCCTCCACAGAGGCCTCTAGGAGGCCACTGGGGGGTCCCGGGACCAGAGGCACGCCTGGCCACAGTCCGGCAGCCTCTGTGAGGAGCCCTGCCCCCTCTCCAGTGTGGGACACACCTGAATGGCACGCAGGTGGCACGCGTGGGTGTCCGTGGTGCCTGGCGCCTCCCAGCTGCCCTGGGCTGCTACCGGCAGAGCTGGAGGCGGGATCTGGGAGGGGAGGGGGTGCTTTACCTGGTTCCCCGCTACTCCTTTGGTGCCTCGGAGCTGTAAGCACCTGGTGACGCAGAAGCAGGCTCCAGCTCAGGGTACGGGTCAGGTTCCCAACCACGGAATGGGCTTCCTTTGGAAACGGCAGGATGGTCACGGTGACCCTCACCACCATCGGCAGCGAATCAACTTACATAACTTAGACGTTACAGTGTGCGCACTGCGATTACCTCCTTTCCTCCTGCAAGCAGCCCCGTGTCCCCCATTCTACAGATGAGCAAACTGAGGCTCCGAGGGCTTCAGCAATGTGCCCAAGGCCAGACTGTTGAGCTGGGTTTTGACTAGCCCGCATCTGAGCTCCTGAGCTGGGGCTCTTTACCGCTCAGCACTGCCATTTATTGGAGAAGGACCACTGCCTGCATGTGTTCCCAAAGCAATCTCTCTGCCAACTGTGCTCCTCAAGTTCTAGAAAGCCCAGCAGGGGAGGAGGCAGATAGGAGCTTGGGTGGGTGGACGTTCCTCAGGGGGCACTAATGAGCTTCCCCTGGGGCAGGGGTGGGGACCCTTTTTGCTGCCAAGGGCCGTTTAGATATTCACCCCATCCTTCGTGGGCCATACAGAAGCATCAACTTAAAAATGAGCCTGCTGTGGCATTACCCTGACGCCTTGGCAGGGCCAGACCTTATGCTTGTACAGTCTGTGGGCCGGGTGTTCCCCACCCCTGCACCAGGGGGCTTCTCCCCAGCCTCCTCGCCCCCAAGAAGGCGGCTGAGGAGTGCTGATGGCCAGGCCTCCCTCGGGGTCTACTCCAGGCCATAGGACCGGTGGGGCAGCCCCACACTGGAGCCACACGGTGGGAACGGAGGGTGGAAGCAGTTGGGGGGGCGGTCGGGGAACAGAAGCCACTGTGTCCCCTTCACCACCCCTGCCCCCAGGGAGGGCCCAGCTCACAGCGGGTGCTTTTCCTTTCTTTCTCTTCTTTTAATTTTGAAAAGTTTCTAATCTTAGACAAACTGTAAGGATAGCACCATAAATACCTGTATGCATTTTACTGTTCACCAACTGTTAAGATCTTACACCTGCACTCTCTCTTCCCCCTCCACACATGCACACATATGCATGCACTTTTTTGCTGAGTCATTTAAGAATGAGCTGCTCCCAGCCGGTGTGGCTCAGTGATTGAGCTTTGGCCCATAAACCTTGGTTCGATTCCCTGCCAAGGCTCATGCCTGGGTTGTGGGCTCGATCCCTATTAGAGGGTGTGCCAGAGGCAGCTGATGATGATCCTCTTCTGTCATTGACTAGAGGCCCGGTGCATGAAATTTGTGCACAGGTAGGGACCCTAGGCCTGGCCTGCAATCAGGGCTGATCAGGTTTCCCACCTCCTCCTTCCTTCATTCCCTCAGCACCCCACCATCGCTGGTCACCCACCATGTTCCATGCCATCCCATGGTGGTCAGCACACATCATAGTGAGCAATCGAACTCACGGTCTCTTGGTTGAACTCCTGAGGAGACACTTTGCATATTAGCCTTTTATATATATAAATGTTTCTATCTCTCCCTCTCCCTTCTGCTCTGAAATCAATAAAAACACTTTTTTTTTTTTTTTAATAATAATGAGTTGCAGACAGGATGTCCCTTTTCCCCTAAGTAGGATTGCCAGGTCTGAGCCATTCTTCTGAAGAACCACCATACAGTTTTCACCCCAGAGCAATATCACGCTGATACAGCGCTACTATCTCACACAGTCCAGATGTCTCCGTGTGTCCCAATTACGTCCTTCGTGGGTATTTTTAGTGTTGTTTGCTACGGAATCTAACCCGCGCTGCACTCCGCTGCCATGTCCCTTAGACTTTAGACTCCTTAAGTCCGGAACTGTTCTTCCTGCTTTATCCTCTTTCTCGGCATCGACATTGAGAGTTCAGGCGGGTGTGTCCTCCAGTGCGGATTTGGGACATTAAACCTTTTGGTCCGGGCCGAAACCGGTTTGGCTCAGTGGCTAGAGTGCTGGCCTGCAGACTGAAAGGTCCCAGGTTCGATTCCGGTCAAGGGTAAGTAATACCTTGGTTGTGGGCACATCCCCAGTAGGGGGTGTGCAGGAGGCAGTTGATTGATGTTTCTAACTCTCTATCCCTCCCTCTTCCTCTCTGTAAAAAAAATCAATTATATATATATTAAACCTTTTGGTCCATGGCTCATCCTTGAAGCCACCAGTTTCCTTTGCCCCATTATTGGTGACGGTAGATTTGATTCAGCTGGTCCAGATGACGTCCACAAGTTGTCCCCTTTGTGGAAGTATTAAAGCGTGTTCTCCCCATTGGCGGACAGCTTACAACTGTGCAAATGGTCTCCTCTCCAGGAGACCATTCCAGCTCCCATCCGGGTTTCGTATCCACTGGCCTTCTTACCTGTATCCGTTCTTACCGCTTCCTGCCGTTGAGATAAGCCGCTTTTCTGTCTCTGCCATTCCTTCTCCCTAGGAGCCGGCCTTCTTTTGTGAGGGAAGATCTGTCCTTTATCACAGCTTAGCATCAGCACAAGCTCCCAGGTAACTGTCCCTCCGTGGTGTGTGTTAGTCCAGCCCTGTCATTGTTCACATGGGCTCACTCACACCATAGCCCAAACGTGGCCACTGGGGCTTCTTCCCCCTGGCTCCTGGCTCCCTCAGACGTGCCCACCTTGGATTCCTTGCAGTTCCTTGCCTTTTTGGCTCAACAGTGTGTTGCCAGTCCAGCTTTTAAATAAATTCATCCTGAAAAGCCCTGGCGTAGGAGGTCAGCCAGCTTCCCATCCCGCAGTCCTCCAGCCACCGCTCGCTGCCAAGGCCTTCCTCGTCTCCCGCTCATTCCTGGCGTGAGGTCAGGTGACCACGTCCAGTTTTCAAGGCAGAAAGATGGCTGCATGCACTCAGACAGGAAGTGCTATGTTCGCCGCCAAAGGAAAAAGTTTGCATGCATGTCCATCTCCGAAGGTCTTTAACCGCAGTGGGATCTGTAATGGCTAGGACTGTGTGTGTGCGTGTGCACATGTGTGTGTGTGCATGTGCACATGTGTGTGTGGGACACGTCTGCACAAAGGAAATCCTATGCATCCGCCTGAGTACCTTTGGGTCCACATCTGCTCACGGGGGCAGGTGGGAGTAAATGGACTCTGAGCGTGGGCCACCCGGGGCACAGTCACGAGTCCGTGGCTCGGCAGGACCACTTAGCCACCTGGCTTTGCTTTCTCGCCCGGGATCGGGCACAGGAAGGCCTGCTTTAGAGCTTAGAGGGGGGATTAAACGGTCTCCGAGAGAGCCCCGCCCCCGGCGCAGCAGACACGCAGTCGACGGCACCTGTTGGGATGATGTGAGATGCCAGGCTTACCGGATTGTGGGACTGATCCGGCGACAGACCCACCAGCGCCCACAGGCAGGGGAGCGGATCGGCTCCCAGCTGGTCCCGGCATCTCTGCTCCCTGTGCCGGCGGCCGCGGCCCAGGACCCTGCGTAGAACTCCCCGTGCCCCTTGTTGCCGACCCGGTTCATCCATTTGGAAACCAGCCTGGAAGTTCCCGTTTGGGGCTGTGACTGCGGGGGATACCGCTTGGGTACAAAACAACAGTTAATTCTAAAAGGAGAGAGATTTATTCCCTCACGTGGGTGGGGTGGTGCCCTCCCAAAGCTGTGGGCAGTGGCCCCGCCGCCCTCCCTGCCGGCGGGACAGGCACACCGCCTCCCGGAACCATTGGCGTGTGCGGGGTGTAGGGGGAGGTTGAGCACAATACTCAGTCAGGCATATTTGGTCTAAGTGTTTGCTAGAGAGAGAGAGAGAGAGCCTTGCGTGCACTCAGTTCCTTCACAGTCTTGCATGTGCTGGATGGCTGTGAGCATGTGTCTGTGCAAAGCCTGTAGGTGTGTTTGTGTAACTTCCTGGCTTTATGGGATGGTCACTCCCATGAGGGCCAGGCCCTCCGGGTCGCTGTGGGGGACTCTGGCGTCAGACTGCCACCCCACACTCCCGCCTCAGCTCCCCATCCCCTCCCCACTCCTCCAGGGCCCATCGCCCCACATTGAACCAACTCAGCCTCAATGCATCCATGTCACCCGTCAGGGCTGTGAGGCTGGGGACAGTCCCACCTGCTCATAAATGGGGTGGGGGGGTGTCAGGCCGTGGCGATGGAGGAGGGACGGGCGATGGATTGTGACCACCTGCCCTTGTGACACTTCACAGCAAAGCCATCAACCAGATCATCTTGCCCCGCCCTGAGAACGCCTTCTCCCATCATTATCCTCACACTTAAAACTAACTGGGAATGTCGAGACCGGTTTGGCTCAGTGGATAGAGCATTGGCCTGTGGACTAAAAGATCTCAGGTTCGATTTCGGTCAAGGGCATGTACCTTGATTACGGGCACATCCCCAGGAAGGGGTGTGCAGGAGACAGTTGATGGATGATTGTCTCTCATTGATGTTTCTAACTCTCTATCCCTCTTCCTTCCTCTCTGTAAAAAAATCAATAATATATATATATATATATATATATATATATATATATATATATATATATGTTTTAAAACTAACTGGGAAAACCAGTCAGCTAGGCAGATCCCCTCTCCCTTCTCTCTCTCTCTCTTTCTCTCTCTCTCTCTCTCTCTCTCTCACACACACACACACACACACACACACACACACACTCCTCTGCATAATCAGGGTGCACACCCAAAGGAGGTGTATGGAGGGTTGCCGGCTGCCAGGTGTCTTCATACCTCACCTCACAGCACCCCCAGGAGGTGAGCGATATTCCTCTCCTTCAGCAAACGCGGGCCCTGAGCTCAGAGAAGTCCCAGGACTTTCCTGGAACCATCCGCCGGGTGCCCGGCAGGTCCCAGAGAGGCTGCGTGACCAGAGTGTGTTCCGTCCTCTCCCCACCCCTGTCACTGTGTCACTCTCCCGGCCCCGGAGCCCAGGACCCAGGGGCCTGGGGCACACATGAGGGCGTGGGCCCGTTGAGACTGAGTCCTGCCCCCGAGGCCCAGGCGGCCCCCTGCTGGCACGGGAAAGAGCAGGCGTGGGGAGGGGAAAAGCCAATGAGCCCGGCCTGGCGTGGGGCTGGCCCCAGGCTGGTGCCCAGCTGTCTCTCGGGGACTGCACAGGCTCAGTGACGGGAGGAGAAGGCCCCGGGCGTGTGACAGGCCTGGCGGGCAGCTCAGAGCAGGGGACGCAGACAAAGACGGGGCCGCCTTTGAAATCCTTCAGAGGCGCGGATGAAGGGAGCCTCCCCGGGCCGGCTGCTTTGTCTCCCGCGGAGCCCTTGGCCTTGCCTTCCGAGGGAGTGGAAGTGAGAGTGGGCGGCAGAGGCGGGGGAGGCAGAGGTGGCTGGCTGCCCGGTGAGCACCGGAGCACGTGCCACGGGAGTGCCAGGCGCTCGGCCAAGCTCTTCCCGGCAGCCGTGCTGGAAGCTGGCGCTATTATTGTCTCTGCCTCCGAGCTGGGCGTCTTGGCTCAGAGAGGGTCCGCATCCTGCACAAGGTCACACAGCCGCACGAGGAGTCAGGGCTCAGCCCGGATCGTTCAGACCGGAACCTGGGACCCGTCCCCTGCTCTGTGGTCCCAGGTGCGTGGCACGGCCGGGGCTCAGCCTTCCGTGGATGGCCCGGTCAGCCTTCTAACGAGCTGCAGGGGGAGCCGTTCGCAGCGAACGCGTGAAACTTACCCCAGGCCCTGCCCTGTTGTGCGTGCTTCACGCATGTTAACTCGTGATAACGAACTCTCCCCTGCCGGCCACTTCCACCCAGGCTCTCTCTCTCTCTCTTTTTTACTAATTTATTTTAGTGTATTTTTATTGATTTCAGAGAGGAAGGGAGAAGGAGAGAGAGATAGAAACATCCAAGATGAGAGAGAATCGTTGATCAGCTACCTCCTGTACGCCCCTTACTGGGGATGGATCCTGCAACCCCAGTATATGCCCTTGAAAGGACCCTTTAGTCCTCAGGCCGACGCTCTATCCACTGAGCCAAACCGGCCAGGGCTAGGCCCTCATCCTCCATCCCTGCACTCTAACCACCCACAGCGGTGGTAGCCGGGTGGCGAGGAGTGCGAGGCTCGTGGGTCAGTCCCTCCCTAAGCCCTGAAGCAGCAGAACCCAAGAGAGCCAGGCCTTGCCCTCCGCAAAGGAGATGCGGACATTTGCCCACAAGCAGTGAGCTCACAGCCCTGACAGGGAGGATCGGAGGGAAGAAGTGGAGGCAGGGCGAGCAGACGCGAGGGGCCACTGACCCACAGGGACTCCCAGGGAACCGGGGAGATGGCACACGATGACAGGGAGGACGGCGAACGCCAGGGAGAACATTCCGGGCCACACCCGCAGTCCTTAGGTGGGCAGCCCTTACAGGATCTCGGTCAAGGGAGCTCGAGACCCCCGTACCCTGGTCCCACCACCCCTCGTTCCAGTCTCCTCTCTCGCCGACCCCTTCGCTCGTGGGCTGAGCCATGCTCTTAGCTGTGGAATACCGTCATGCCTTTGCCCACCTCTCTCCCCACCCCCACTGTCCTTACGCCCCTTTCCTACCTGATCCCCCAGGACTCAGCACCCAGATCCCCCCAACATGAACCCCAGGCCTGCCTGGAATCAATGTAGGCCTTTAGGCAAGTGGCTGAACCCCCGCCTCAGTTGCCAGGTCTATGAAATGGGAACAACAGCACTGGTAGCTGCCTCCAGGGAGGGTCGAGGGTCACAGGACACAAAGTGCCAGCAGGGTGTCTGGTCCCCGGAGTCTCTATGACTCGGAAGATGAAGTGAGAGCATCCTTCCTCCTCCCCACAGCGGGCAGGCTCTGCCACCGCGGCTTCCCGGCCCCGGGCTCCTTCCCCCACTCCAGGGCGGTCCGTCCCGCTTCTCTTCCCCCGGGAAGCCAGGCCCCACCTTCCCGGTTTCCAGCCTCTTCTGAGGTTTGGACATCTTGTCTGAAAATGGAAGGCTGCGGGTGAGAGCCGAGGCCCAGGAATCGGTTATGATGGGCATAAATTGAATTTTAATAGAGACGTACGTGGCACGGAGCCAGCGTGCGCAGGCAAAGGGAAGGTAGTAATTAAAAGTTAACGAGTCTAGAAATGTGCGGGTCCTCGGGGAGTGATGGGGGAGCGGGGAGGGAGGAGAGGGGCCCCCAGGCGGGCGGAGGAGCCACAGGAGGAGGGCTGACCTGCCCGCCCCGCCGTGCCGTGTCTGCAGGAGGGGATGCCGGAGCCTCGGGGACCCTCGGACCACGCCCGGGGCCACCATGGGGTGGGAGCAGGGTTCCAAAGCCTGGGCGCCGGGCACACTGGGGCAGGATGGTGCTTTGGTGCAGGGACCGCCCGTGCACCGCAGGCACCCACCCACCCCATGCCCGTCGCCCCTTACCCCAGACGTGACAATGAAAAGTGTCTCCGGGCATTGCCAGGGGTACCCTGGGGGGCCCCGTCACCCCACTGAGAGCAAGGGACGCTAGACTCGCTAGGGGGAGCCGGAGCTGGCCCTCTGCGAGCAGGCAGCCTGCCGTGTGGGAATGGGGGGGTCTGGCTGGGTCAGGGCCCCCTTGGAGGTCTCTCCTGCCCCCTTTGACTTTTCGTAACAATCCCATAGACCAGAGGTCAGCAAACTGCAGCTCGAGAGCCACCTGCGGCTCTCTGGCCCCTTGAGTATTTAGCAAAGGCCAGCTTAGGAGTGCCCTAATTAAGTTCATAACAATGTACCCACCTATATAGTTTAAGTTTAAAAATTTGGCTCTCAAAAGAAATGTTAGTCGTTGTGCTGTTGATGTTTGGCTCTGGTGACTGATGAGCTTGCCGACCACTGCCGTTGACGGTTCCTCGGAGTTCACTGAGCTGCCCAGAGTGGCTTCCTCGCAGCTTTAGGGGGCCGGGTGGAGGGTGAGCACGCAGGTGTGACACCATCAGTGCACAAAGGAGGACGGAGGCTGGAGGGATGGGGGCCTGGTCCCTGCACGCCGTGAGCTGAAGGAAGGCTGCAGCTCCCGGAGTGAAACTGGGCGCCGGCCTCCTCCGGGCAGTCCTGCCCAGAGCTACCGAAGGGGTGAGGCTGCTGCAGGAGAACACGGACCTCGCTTCCTGTGGCAGCTCCGGCCGGGTCCCCTCAGTGCCCGAGGACGTCTCCTAGCACGGCCTTGAGGCCCTGGAGCCTGGCATGCCCCCCTCTACTCTCCCACCCTTCGCTGGAGGCCCCCCTGACCTAGGACAGGTTCCTCCTGGACCCGAGGGGCAGGCGGTGAGCAGCGAGGGCGCAGCTGGCTCCCAGGGCCTGCGGTGGGCGCTGCCATAATTATGTCAATGAAGACAAATCCGTTCAAAATGTACAGGGACCGAGGGAGGGGGAAGAAGCGGCAAACATCGCTGGTACATGGGCTGCCTTCGTTTCCATAGCAACCTGCTTCCTCACACTCTCATCCACGGGTCCTGGCTGGAGGAGGGAGAGGGCCCTCAATTCCCGGGGAAGCGGAGACGGGTGGGGGTGCCCCCTGTCGGGACCCGGGCTGGGGGCAGCGAGGTCTGGGCAGCGCACACCCGGTCATGGGCTGGCCCCGCTGGCACTCAGGGACGCTGTGGCCCAGAGAGAGAACGGCTTTCCTCCAAGATCAGAATTGGAACTCAAACACAGGCCCCCTCTCCTCGTTGATGTTTCTCTCTCTCTCCCTCTCCCTTCCTCTCTGGAATCAACACAAATACGTTTTTAAAAAGAAAGTAAGAAAGGCTCTTGAGGAAAGCCCTTCTCTGGTGAACGGAGGCATCTATTTCCACCGCAAGGAACTTCACATGCAAATTGGCGGGGGTTTGATCATCTATCCCCGGGAATTGACAGGTTTGCTCTTGGCCTCGATCCCCGGTAACCGATGCACGGGGAGGGGCCCAGAGTGGCCCGGCAGGCGGGGCCCGGGTCTGGGGGAGGCAGGGAGAGGTGGTCCCTGTCGGAGGCACATATGCTTACTGTCTGGGTTATTCCAATATATGGAAATGAGGCCTGGGGAT
Organism: Pipistrellus nathusii; assembly: GCA_963693515.1. Lineage (NCBI taxonomy): Eukaryota > Metazoa > Chordata > Mammalia > Chiroptera > Vespertilionidae > Pipistrellus > Pipistrellus nathusii. The sequence continues at coordinate 44,673,546 of OY882873.1, read as the reverse complement.
CCCCCCCTTTCCTCCCTGTCCCTCCCCAGGTCTTCCTGTGCCCCCGCCCCCTCTGGGCTCTCAGCCAGGACACAGAAATCATTAGACTGGACTCAGGGATGTGCCCAGGCAGGCACCTGGTTTGGATGGATAGCCGCCTGGGGGGTTGGCAAGGACCCCTGCTTCCGGGGGGGCTGCTTTAGTGCCTGACTCCTCCCCCCGATGTCCCCCACTCCTCGGAGGCTCTCTCTGGCCCATTCACAGGACTTCCCAATGAGGGAGGTTCGGGGGGCCTCTCCCTGTGTCTTTGTCTCCCTAGAGGTGTCTCTGCTGAGGCCCCCTTTTCCGCTCTCTGACTTGGTGTGTGCCAGGGTGTCTGTGACGGCATTTCCACCCCGCCAAGGAGAGGCTTGCTCCCTGCCAGCTGCCCAAGGCCCTGGGGCACAGAGCCCTGGCAGTGGGCTGGGAGGAAGGGTGGGGCTGGGAGCAGAGGTTGCCGCTCTCACTGGCAGCCCCTGGGGCTGGGGTTCTTAGCTCAGTGCCTGCGGGGTGGGGGCTCACAGAGGGCTGGGGGAAGGGAGAAGCCTTTGGTCCTGCAGAGTGAGGAATGGAAACCCAGAAAGACAATCTCCCCAAAAGAGGCGGGGCACCGACCCCGGAAGTCAACCCGCCGCACGTCCAGAAGCTTCAGCCACTGTGGCTGCTCCTGGACCCTGAACCCCCAGGCACATACAGAGAGGGGCCCGCCCGAAGGAGCAGGCCCAGCCTGGCCCCGGCCACAGCCTCTGCTCAGTGAGCTATTGTGCCCAGAAAACCACCCCAAACCCTAGTGGCTTAAACAACAATGATTTCAACTTATTGCTCCGCAGTCTCTCCCGGGCCTCTCACCAGGTTGCATGGGGCTGGCAGTCAGCTGGGGCTGGGGCTGGGCTGGGGCTGGGGCTGGGGCTGGGCTGGGCTGGGCTGGGCTGGGGCTGGGCCTGGGCTGGGCTGGGCTGGGGCTGGGGCTGGGCTGGGCTGGGGCTGGGGCTGGGGCTGGGGCTGGGCTGGGCTGGGGCTGGGGCTGGGGCTGGGGCTGGGCTGGGCTGGGGCTGGGGCTGGGGCTGGGCTGGGTTGGGGCTGGGACTGGGGCTGGGCTAGGGCTGGGGTAGGGGCTGGGCTGGGGCTGAGGCTGGGCCTGAGGCTGGGGTAGGGGCTGGGACTGGGGCTGGGGCTGAGACTGGGGCTGGGCTGGGGTAGGGGCTGGGACGGGGCAGCCAGGATGGTGCTTATCATCTATGGATGGTATTCTCGGGGCAGGGTTCTGAGAGGGTGAAGGTAGAAGCTGCAAGGCTCCTGGGCCTAGGCTCCGGAATGTTCCACCCTCTTCTTTCAGCGAAAGCACGTCCGGAGGCCAGCCCGGAGCTGGGGGGCAGTAGAGTCTGCATCCGGATCGCAGTCGCTATAAATATTAGGGGCACGCTCCTCGCATCCCGCCGGCAGCCGCCCACATCACCTCGCCAGATGGCGGCTCGCTGGCAGGTCCCCGGGGCCTCGTTAACACCGTTCCGTTCTGCGTCCCCCACCAAGGTCCGCCTCCGAAGTCACCTCTGAGGGTGACTTTGGGCCCCGAAGGGAATGGGCAGAGGCTGGAGGGGCGTCTCACTGGAGAAGGCGGGAAGGTCGGGCAGGTGGGTCGTGTGTGGGGCCAGCTGCCCGGGGCCAGCAGGTGTGCAGGAGGCAGTGGGGGTGTTGGCTCGGGGCCCTGGAGCTCGGGGCGGCCGCGGTCACAGCTCCAGACCCTGAATGCCATGGCAGCCGCAGCTCGGGCTCTGCTCCGGGGCTGGCTGCTGGGCAAGGCTTGTCCTCCCTGAGTGGGCACGGGGCCTGGCCTCAGGGCTGAGTGAGCAGCGGCCCGTTTTCCCAGGACAGGTGACAAAGTGAGCAATAATAGCACCTGTCACCCAGGGGCCGCTGGTTCTCGGGGAGTGCCCACCTCGTGCCTCATGCCCAGCCCGGGCCCAAGCCCTTTACGGGAACAATCTCATTCCGTCGTCCAGTGTGCCTGCAGGTAGGGACCACAGTACGGGGTGAACAGCACTAAACCTGGCGGCAGACTCTTGGGGCTCTGCCACCTGCTGGCTGTGTGTTCTTGGGCGAGTGACTGGCCCTCTCTGTGCCTCCGTAACCTCATGTGTTTCACCTGCCAAGTTTGGGTCCAATTGATTCTGACCTTCACAGAGAGTTAATGAGGAATGACTGCCTTATCACGTGGGAGGTGCTTACATCAGGGCCTGGCGGGTGTGATATTATTAACCACGTTTTATAGACGAGGAGATGGAGGCACAGAGAGAGTAGGCCACTTGCTCAAGGTCACACAGCAAGTAAAATACACAGACCGTCATGAACCCATCTTCTCCACCTGCACACACACACCCCTCACTGCCCACCCCCCCCCCCAGCTCCAAGCTACTTAGGCAGAGGGAAGCAGGGTGGTGTGACTTGGGGCCCCTTGGCACTGTACTTAGTGGGGTGCTTACGAGCTCTGACTCTCCCAAAGGGAGATACAGCCCTGAGCGGGGACCTAGGAGAGGGCTCAGGGGCACACGCTGCCCCCGCCTGGGCAGCGGGGCCTTGGACTCGGACAGGAGGGACGCTGTGACCGCTGAAGCCTTGCCTCGGGTAGCAAGAAAGAGCATTGGCTCTGACCTTGACTCGGGTCCGCCGGGGAGGGGCACACATCCCCACTCTGCCCAGCTGCCAACAGCAGGTGCTGCCGGACAGCCAGGGAGGCCTCTTCCCAGCTCCCCTTGGCCTGACCTGCCCCGGCCAGCTGGGGGAGCCCCAGGGAGACGCATGCCCCCCCCCCCACGCCTTGTCAGCTTTCAGTGATCCCCCCAACATCTGGCCTGGGGAGACCAGGAGCCCCGTGGAGGCCAGAGAGCAGGACTCAGCCGGGCAGAATGCTCAGGCTGGCTGGACAGAGCTGGGCAGAGTTCACACTGCCACCCCCCCCCATAGATGCTTCCTGTTCATGTCCACACCCCCTCCTCGGTATGAATTAGCCATTATCCTTTGTGGTCACTACAGGGGCCGTGAAGAGTCATCCCTTCTTCCATAGGAGCGAGTCCTCGTTCCCTTCCGTTCCCTGCGACTCAGGGATGCCGGGGGCTGGGTTTAATCTCTTCGCCGCCGGGTGTGGGTGGGGGAGCTGCAGGAAGCGAGCGGACGGGTGTGGAGCTGGGGGCATGGCGGCAGCAGTGACATTTCCACCTGAGGGCACATGGTGCCCCAGGGTCGCCCCCGGCTGGCTGTTACCATCGGCGTTATCAGTGCTGCAGAAGCCCAGAGCCTCGCACGCCGCCTGACCGGCTGTCGGCAGCCCCGTCTGAACGGAGTGACCCGTAACAACAGCCATCACGGGAAGTCGCCTCTCCGGAGGGCGAACCGGGTGTCACCCCACGCTGAGCAGTCACGGTCCTTTCCGCCACAATATGCGGCGGGAGCGTTTGTCAGAATCGCCTGCTGTGCAAAATCGGGTCATAAAAGCCACGAGGCTAATGGGGGAAATGGGGTGAGGGAGCATCCGTCGGAAGCTTCATCAGAGGCACTTAATAATGACAATCCGATGATCGCGAGGGTCTGCCCAGGGCCAATGGCTCGGAAACGCATCGCTCCGCGGGGAACTGGGCGCTCTGCTGGGGAGAGGCCTGGGATTTGCTTGTGGAAGTGGGAGCGCAGAGGGCGGCAGCTTGTGAGCCATGATGGGAGGGAGGAGGGGAATCGGGAATTGGGAGGACAGAGGCCAGGCCAGGTGTGCACAAGTGAGCGCACAGCACCCTCAGGGCTCTGAGGGTACAGGAGTGGGGCGGCGGGGGGGGGGGGGGGGGGGGGGCACGCGTTGTGTGGAGCTATGGTTCCATCCAGCTGAGTGTGGCTCTCCAAGTCTGCCTCCTGTTTCTTGCAGACAAAATCACACACAAGCAAACGCAAAACTGAAGTTGGCTCCAGTTGCCCTCTACCTATATCCGGTGCCTTGGGACAAAAGCCTGAGCACAGCACCGCCTGGACTTGTATTTCCTACAAGGCGCCGCCCTTATTGTGCCCATTACACAGATGGGGTGCCCGAGGCCCAGGGAGGCCCAGCGCCGTGTAAGGTCAGGTGCGGAGTCAGTGGGCAGCTGGGATGGAAGTCAGCGTGAGGCCGGAGCAGGGTCCTCAGCGGCGAGGACCGCTCTGGGAGGCCAGGGTCAGGCTCAGTCTCAGACGTGGCCACACCTGACTCGCTCTGCCCCCTCCTCCCCTCTCCCCTGGTTCCTGGCAAAGACCAGCCTGACCTGCACCCTCCCGTCCCTGACCGACCCCACCTCACTCTCCGCCCTGTGGTCGGAGCCGGCTCTGGAACAGTGGGATGGCGTATTTCACACCGGGGGCTGGCAGATGACCAGGCTTCACGCCCGCTCGGCCTTTTGAACCATCTCAGCCCAAGTCCGCACGTCAGCATCTGCGAGCGAGCGAGCTGGCTGGGTTCCAACAAGACCTCATTTATGGACGCGGAGATTTGAATTGCACACGATTTCCACCTGTCATGAAGCGTTACTCCTCTTTCCATTTTGTCCAACAATTTAAAATACAAAAACTGTTTGTATTCTGTCCTGCCGTTCACAGAGGGTGGGGCGTCGAGGCGAACGTGGTTTGGGCTGTAGCTGGCCGACATCTGTTTTACACCCTCCCCGTGTCCCTATTGTCCAGTCACCCTGCAGCCCAGCCTGGCCCTGTGGCTCCGTGGTGGAGCGTCAGCCTACGAACCGGGAGATCACGGTGCGATTCCCAGCCAGAGCACCTGCCCGGGTTGCGGGCTTGATCCCCAGTGTGGGTCTTGCAAGAGGCAACTGTCAATGATTCTCTCTCATCATGGATGCTTCCCTCTCTCTCTCTCTCTCTCTCTCTCTCTCTCTCTCTCTCCCCCTCTCTCTTCCTGTTTAAAATCAATAAAAAATAAAAGAAACAGGCCAAACTCTGCTGCCCCACCCCCAGGCCCTGTGCGGACTGGTAACAACCTGGAAGCCAGCTCTTCTTGGGGTCAGAGGGCATTCAGTGACTTCCCGGCTCAGAAATGTTCTCTCTCTCATATCTACTCGTCATGCCTGGCACCCTGATTCACCCTCCATCTATCTTGGAGGCTGCTCTCTGGCCATGAGGCTCAGAGACCTTCAAAGGCAGCCTCTCCCAGGCTCCCGGGCATACCTGGGCACACCTGGGCACACCTGGCAGACTTGGGGGGGAGGGGTTAGAGGAAGCACACCACCAACCCCCCTCCCCCCCAAGATTAGACTACAGACCACAAGCAACTGGGCTCCTGGAGGCCGATGCCCACGCAGCCTCCTGAGGGGCTTGTTTCGTTTGTTCCTCTCCCATCCGCCTGGCCGCACAGGGCGCGGCATGGCAGGAAGGTGCCCGAGGGGACCCCGGGGCCCTGTGCTCCCCGCAGCGGAGGAAGCCGGAGCCAGGGGGGAACCAGAACATCCTTGTAAGCAAACTAAGAGGCCACGCGTTTCCTTGCCTTTTTGTCTTTTCCTTTTTCTTTTCTTCTTTTTAAATAACCACACTCCCCTCGGGATTTCTTCTTCTTTCTCAGTCACTTTTTTTTTTAAATCCAAACAGAACCGGCTTCAAGTGTTAACACCTTGCATCCTGGACCGATTTGGCCTTCTCGCCTCTCCCTTCCTCTCTGCTCCTAGTAACAGCAGGCCACGTCCCACGCCACGCTGCCCTTTGCTAAGTGTTCCCCGAGCTCCTGACTGTCGTCTTGGGGGACAGAGGTGGGGAGGGGGGGCTGGGTCAGGGCAGAGACTGGGCAGCTCCCTGGGGTTTCTCTCCCCAGGATGTGAGAGGGGGTCTGCCCACTGTCCACTGAGCAGACTGAGGACCCAGGACAGGTCAGGGGGTGTGGTTAGGGGAGGGGGACACGCTTGGGGTCAGATGGGCCTGTAATCAAGTCTCACTTTGCTGGGTGACCTCAGACAACCTGCTTAGCCTTCCTGAGCCCAGGTCCCCCGGCTATAAAACGGGTAGGAGCCGCTTCGCCCCACAGTAAATGTGGGGGTGAACCGGGTGATGGAGGCCACGTGTTTGCTCTGAACCGGAGGCTGGCAGCGTTGTCTCAGAGGGAGGGGCCCAGCAGGACATCCCTCCCGCCCGTGCTCACTGCACCTCTGGTCCCTCGGCTTCCTCCCAGGCCTCCCTCCTCCCCCACCCTGTCTGCTCCCCCCAGTCCGGAGCCACCTGCTGACGGGAATGCTAATGAAGCTCCTGTCCTTGCTCGCTGAGAGCAGCTGAGAGCAGCTAATTGGCCCGGAAGATGGGGAAGATGGCAGGGGAGAGAGATGCCCTCCCCCAGCCAGCGAGCCGGCTGTCACCGTGTTATCATCGGGCCCAGCTCATTAACCCGATGTTCCTCCCATTGACCAGGGCCCAGGATCAATCAGAGCCTCGTGGGCTCTCCCAGGGCGTTGGGAGGGGAGGCCCTCCGCTTCCAAACCCAGCTCCTGTCAGCAGGGGGCAGTACACGCCCCAGGCTGAGTCCTGGCTGAGCAGCTGCCTCCTGGCGGGCGATTCTGGGACCAGGGCCGCCTGCTTCTGAAGGGGCGGCAGCTTCCATCCTCATCCCTCTTCCTCCTCACCCCTCCCACATTGTCACCGAGGCTTTCCTGGCCCTGGCTTCCTCCCAAGCCTGGAGGAAACCTGGCAGGGTGAGCGCCTCACAGCCGCGGTCCCAAATAGCCACCCACTCAGTGGCTTAGTGACAGTGCTCCCATCACTGCACCCATTTCGCAGATGGGAAAACTGAGGCACTTGCAAGGATGCATAAAGGCAGTGTTGCCCTTACAGTCCCAGGGACCAGGGGTCTGGAAATCCAGGTGTTGGCCGGGTAGGGCTCCTTCTGGAGGCGCTAGGGGAAAAGGCATCGCCTAGCCTTTCCCTGCAGCCAGAGGCCTCCTGTGTTCCCCAGCTCATGGCCTCGCACCCTCCCTCCTCTGCTTCTCTCTCCACATCTGCTCACTCTGACCCTGCTGAGTGTACACGTGGGTGAGTGTGCATGAGTGTGTTAGTACAAGTGTGCGTGTCCGTGTGCACTTGCACACACATGCCCTCCCTCTGTGTGAGCATGCGCGTGCAGCTCCGGGCGCCTGCTTTCTGAAAGAGGACAAGACAAGGAGAGCATGCCTGTTATTTCCGGTGTCCGCATCAGCCCCTGACAGCTCCGTGGAATTGAAATATCTTATTTAATGCGACTAAGCATCATTCTAAATATCAACTCTGGGCGCTCAAGGACTCGAGCCGAAAGGGCATTGTGTGTTTTCCCGGCTGGCAGCGGTTTCTCCCCTGCCCGGCTCCTGTCCAACATCCCACTCACCCGTCCTGCCTCTTCCCTGCGCTGCCATCGCGTGCCCCGCACCCGGGCCCATCTCTCCACCTCAGAACGGAGCAGACGGAGCGGCGGGGGTGGGATCGGGACACCCTGATGGGCCAGGAAAACAGAATCTGTGTGGGTCGGTCTCCCAGCCCAGCCGAGCCAGGCCCCAGGCCCCCTCCTCTCCCTGCTGTCTCGGACCCGGCCGTGTCCCCGGGAGAGAGCCTCCTGGGAGCCGGGAAGCGATCAGTGCCCTTTGGAAACAGCTCAGAGACGTCTCGTCACACGCACCAAGAGGGGAGCAGAACAGCCTGAGATGAGGCCTGTCTCCTGCTTTAACAGTAGGGGTGGGGGCGATGCATTTGCTTAAAGAAATCGTGAGAAGAGACTGCAGAGCTGATCCCCGTGGTTTCTGGGGGGAGTTGGAGCCGGGATCGGCCCTCATAGGGGGATGAAGGGGGAGTCGGGTGGGAGGCACGTTGGCTGTGCACCTCCTCTTTTACTCTTTGACGGTTGACTCCTGTGCGTATATTTTCTGTAATAAATCAACACAGAAGCGATCGGAGAGGTGGGTGAGGGCAGGGGCTCACCAGCCGCCGGGGCCTCGCCCCTGCTGGTCCTCCCTGGCTGGAGAGCGAGGCGGCAGGCGGGCCAGAAGAGATGGTTCTTGCCCACCTTCGCTGCTGGTCATCCCGGCGGAGCCAGGTTCCGGTCCCTCCACCCAGAGGCACACGAGGGGGGTGTAAATCCTGCCACACCTTCCTCATCTTTCTCTCTGAACCTCCCCACATCGCCCCCGGACCTCCCACTCCCCACCAGTGATTCATACGCTTGCTCTCCCATTGGACGGGTATTTGCGCAGCACCCTCGGTGTGCCAGGCACGTGCTCACATCACTGTCCCCATTTCGCAGATGGGGAAACTGAGGCTTGCGAGGATGCATCATGCACCCGGGCCATGCTCCTAAGAAAGAGCCAGGCGTCAAATCAACGTCTGCCTGTCTCTGAGTCAGAGACCCTGCACTTTCTCCAGGGCCCCCTTGTGGCCCCTCCACGGGTAAGCCCTGCGGCCACCCCCTGAGCCCAGAGCGGCAGGGCTTGTCCAGGTCCCTGCGGGCTGGCAGCCACAGGTGCGTAGGGCAGGGAGCGCTGCAGGCTGAGCGTGCTTGTGTGGTTGTGGGGGGATGGGGTGGGAGTAGGGGGGACGGGGTGGAGGTGGGGGGGACCCAGGCACTGTTACGGTCATTGTCAGGGGTGCTCCCAGCAATCGGAGATGCCCGCCAGGAGATGCCTGGGAGGCAGCGGGACCAGAGCTGCAATTTGGGTGGAGCCAAGAGGGTTTCCCTGCTAGGGAGGCGGTGGTGGGTCTGTTACTTTAAATAACGCTGCCTACACGCCAGAAATAGGCTCCTGGGCAAGGAGCACCAGAGGCAGCCCCGGGGGAGGGGGAGGCGCAGGGGAGGGGGAGGCCCAGGGGGAGGGAGGCGGGAGGAACAGAGTGAGGCTGCATCTGCTGGGCCAGGCCAAGGAGAACCTGCCCCAACTACAGGTAGGGGGAGGAGGTGGAGGTGCAGAGGGGAAGCCAGCGCTGGCCCAGCCTCGGGGGAGGCCGCCCGCCGCCAGCTGGCCCTCCTTCAGCTCCAGGTGCGGCCGGGAAGTCCTGGCTGATTCACGTGGCCCCAGAGCCCGCTGCCGAAACCTGCTTTCACTAAAGTTTAAAATGCAGCACACATCACGGGCCCACAAACAAAACCAGGCCCAACGAGTCCCCGGTGTCTTTTTTATAATGTAGACTTAGACTACATGCTCCAAGTGCCTTTTTTAACTGTATTTTTTAAAATAAAACCAGTGTATGGCGTGCGATAAAGAAAACTCCGATGGCACAGAGAGACGTAAAATCAAAAAGTAGAGGTTCCCCTCCCTCCCCACCCCGACACCCCTCCCAAAAGGGAGACAACGGGTCCCGGAGGCTCTGTCTCCGAAACATCGCGTGTACTTGCCCCAGCGTATGCGTGATTAATGTGTAGAGGGACGTGCTATTTCCGTGTACCCTCGTGGTGTCATACTGCTTACACTATCCTGTGACTTTGGTTTCTTTTTTGAGTGTGTGTGTGTGGTGTGTTTCCACAAACTCAAATGACTTTTATGGGGTCATTTTGTCTGAACCTAAACATTAAAACTAGGGTTTGGTCGCCTGTTGCCATACACAGCAGCTTAGCAAGAGAATAATACATCCTGGCCCTGGCCCCGGACGCTCAGCGGCGATGGTGTTTAGCTTATTACTTCCTCGTGTCTCTGTTTCCGTAAACATCCGCCTTCTCCGCTTCCTTTCCTCGCTCGGTGCCGCGGGGACCATCCCGTCTCAGTCCTTCCAGCTGTCCCCGTGCCGTCGGTGACTCATTGATCCGGCCGGTTCTGACGGTCATGGATGGGGTGTTGATCTCTGCCGTTCCGAGCAGTGCCACAGGGGACATCCTTGAGTCCATTCTTAGCCACATTTTTATTTTTATTTTTATTTTGCTTTTTTTTATTTTTTTTTAATTTATTTATTTATTTTTACATATTTTATTGAATTTTTTTGGCCCCCCCTCCCTCCCTCCCTAACATCCCCTCCCTCCCCAGAGTTTTATGTCCATTGCATGTATGTCCTTCGGTTAATCTATTATCTCCCCCAGATCCTCCTCCCCTCCCCGCTGTAATTTGACAATCTGCTTGTTGCTTTACTGTCTCTATATCTATCTTTTGGTTCATCAGTTTATAATGATCTTTATTATCCACAAATGAGTGGGGTCCTATGGTGTTTCTCTTTCACTGATTGGCTTATTTCGCTCAGCATGATGTTCTCCGATTCCATCCAGGTTGCCACATTTTTGCAACTATATCTAAAAGGCCAGCTCCAGGGGTGCAATCTCCGGGTCAAAGACTCGAATAATCTTATGTGGACAGGTTTTGTCCCAGAGGCTCCGTCAGGTGACTCTTTCACCGGCCCATCTGCTGGCTCGCCTCCCCGCCCCCCTGCTCTTGCCGGCACTGGGCCTGATCAGGGCGTGAAATCTTCGGCTGTCTGATATGTCGACGTGGTTCTGATGGGACTGCGTTTCGCCATGATGGAAGTCGAGCATCCTTTTTGTCCGCATGCTGGCCGTTTCTGTTCCTTTCCCTCTCGCCCGTGTGATTTAACAATATCCGATTCCATTTCCAGAGATGGAGAGCTTTTCCAGCCAATCTGTCTCTCCATCGCCCCTCTCAGGTCACCCCATCACTTTCAAAGCCCAACCCGTTTCCCCAAAGCTGCCCCCCTTCCCTGCGGGAGAGAATGGGGTGGAGATGAGAGAAGCTGGAGGATGGGTCTGAGGGAGAACGGGGCGTTTGCCAGAACGGGGCGCCCGCTATCTCCCCGTCATCACGCCGTACACAGTGAGGACGGACAGATAAGCGCCGCAGCTGGTGGCAGAGATAAGAGGCTTGGACAGCCAGAATGTTCTAGATAATGCTGCAGAGCCGGCGTGAGCGGAGGCTCCCGCCGTCCCAGGACAGAAGGAGGGGCCCGGTGGGTATGACATCAGTGCTGAGCTGGTTCGCTGCTGGGTTTGGAGCCAGGAGGCTCTGTGGGCCCCTGGCCCTGGGAGACCACAGGTCAGTGACAAGCTTTCCCTGGACCTCAGTGTCCCCCCCTCCAGAGCGGGGGTAAGCCGCTCCGTAGGATGAGTATGGAGATGGAGGGAAAGGCCGTCCAATGCAGACCCATGGCCGAGGGCACCTTCCACATGAGATGAGAAAAGCGAGGCTAGTGCAGTGGGCTTTGTGTGAAATGTGTTTAAAGCTTACACAAGCGGCTTTTATGCTGAGATTACATTTCTTTTTTTTTTAATCTCAAAAATGTCCTTTGTAAATAAAATGCTAGCCATCTCTATTTTCCTCTCCCTGCCTGGCACTTTTTAATGTTCTCTCTCTCTCTCTCTCTCTCTCTCTCTCTCTCTCTCTCTCTCTCGTTTCATTGTCCAATCTTTTTGTCTGTTTGCTTTTTGGTTAGCTAGTTTTAATTACCTTACCTGCATAAATACAAAATGGACAATCTTATGTCAATCCCCCATATTTTAAGTGTTACTGGTCTATGATATATAACAATCTGAGAACTGCTGTGTGAAGTGAGGAACTGTATGAGAAGTACAGCAATACTTTAATACAGCAGCAAAATTGTGAATTAGTGATGGTGGTGGTGATGGTGATGGTGGTGATGATGGGGATGGTGGTGATAATGACAGTGATGGTGGTGGTAGTGATGATGGTGATGGTGGTGATGGTGGTGATGGTGATGGTGGTGGTGATGATGGTGATGGTGGTGGTGGTGGTGATAATGATGATGAATTCGTGTAAAACTAAACTTGGCAACTCCTGGGAGTAAGATCACTCTGTCCCAGGGCTGGCACAGCCTGGGGGCGGGCAGCAATGAGCGTATCCACAAGTCAGCTGGACAAACAGCTAAGACATTGATCCGACCTATTTTTGAGGGTCATGTATAGGTTGTTTCATGTTGTTTATCTCTGCCGTTTCAAGGGTCTTTCATTCTCTGGGAATACGAAAGGGGTCCCAGAGAGGGTGCCAGGGAACTAACCCTCCACACCAGAGAGCACCACCTGCCCAGGCCTCGGTGCCAGAAGCTGCTCTCGCCGAGCTGGCCTGGCCTCCTCCCGGCTGCTCAGCCCAGTGGCCTCCTCACACGCCCACTCTCTAGCGGCTTTTCCCGAAAACCAGACTCTGCTGCTCTGCGGGCCAGTCCTGTGCTCCGGAGGCAGGCTCCCTGGGAACTCCGCGGATTCGGGCATCCCGGCCCCAGGGCCCATGCGCAGAGCCCACCGTCCTGCTCAGGGGACTACGTTTCCCACCAGTAAGCTGCAGTGGGGCGTCTGTGACTTTAAGGGCGGAGCAGTGCAAAGCATTTGGGGAAACATGTAAACGTCCCCGCGTCTCTCACCTGCATCCATTTCAGTTGACGTTACAGCGCAGTCCCGGGCCTGGCCAACATAAAATGCCGCCGCTCTTCTCCGTCATGGGCATCCGGGGAAGGGGGACAGGAGCCTCCAGCAGACCCTGCGGTGCTGGGAGATCTGGTCACGGCCAAGGTCAAGGGCTCAGGCATAGCACCTCCCGTCCTTGGGAAGGTGCAGGCTGCTTCCTGGACACCTGAGTCAATTGCCTGTGGGTGAGACTCCAATAGCTGAGGATCTTTCTGTGGCCCCATGACCTGGCCAGAGAGCAGAGCTCACATGTCCTCTTCCTGCTGGAAGAGGGCGAGGTGGTGCCCTCTGCCCTCCGACCCCAGTCTGACCTGCGCACCCCCGTAGCTGCCTGCTTAATCACTGGCTGTCCTGTCCGCCCCCAGGTACATGATCACCAGCCTGGACCGCACCCACGCCGGCTTCTATCGCTGCATCGTGCGCAACCGGATGGGAGCCCTGCTGCAGAGGCAGACCGAGGTGCAGGTGGCCTGTGAGTACGGGGTGACGGGGGGTGGGAGGGGGCGGGCGTGCAGCGGGAGGGGGTCCTCGCCCATCAGCCACACTCCCTCTGTGCTCCTCGGAGCTCACGGTGGCCGTCCCCTTCTCCGGGCCAGTACTGCAGCCCAGTGGTCGGCAAACTCAGTTACCAGAACCAACTATCAACAGGACAACAACTGGAATTTCTTTTGAGAGCCAATTTTTTTTTTTTTAAACTTAAACTATATAGTTAGGTACATTGTCATTAACTTAATGAGGGGACTCCTAAGCTGGCCTTTGCCAAAGATCTTTTTGGAAAGATCGGGACTGTTTTTAAAACGCCGCGGGATGCGGGACAAATAGTTAAAGACCGGGACTGTCCCCCCAAAAGCAGGACGTCTGGTCCCCTTAGGCTTGGAGGATGCAAAATTTAAGGAGGCACTCCTCTCGGGTCCTCACCGTGCACTTGCAGGACCCCAAGGGCGGGTGCCTCCTTAAATCTTCACCTCATTCACCCTATCCCAATCCTGGGCCCTGCAGTTGTCCTGCATCTGTCTGTCTGTCTGTCCATCTGTCTCTCTTGCCCGGTTACATGGTTCTGAGGATGCTTGGGGATGGCTGTTTCTCCAAGTCCCTTCATCGCTCCTCAGCAGCTTCCACCTCCAGATGGAAGGGCCTTGACCTGGGATGTCAGAGGACCCCTGTCTGTGGGGACTCCTTCCTTCCAGGGATCAGCCAGGCAGGCCCCACCTCTGGCTCCACCCCCTACCCAAAGAGAGACTGTGAATTGGGGTTCTAATTGGGAAATTAATAAGGCAGCTGTGCTAACAACTAATGATAACAGCAAAGTCATTACAGAAGGGTTCTTTACATGTTTTTAATTACAGCAATTAAGGGGAAATCAATAAAACACCTACCCCTCCCCAGCTCCCTTCCGGTCCCCATGGGGCGTCTCTCCTTGGTTTTTGGAAGTCACCCTGAGTTCCTGGCAGGTGACGAGCGGGCTGAGACAGGGGAGAGTGTCCTGAGCCCACAGCTGCCCTCAGGCCCCCCGTCTCCACGTCCAGACCCTGCAGGCACCTGTGTTCCCCTCACCGAGTGCACGCAGCTTCCCCACCCCAGCCCCAGCACCGACCTGCCCTCCCTCTGCAGGGCACAGGGGCACTGCCCCGTGGGGAGCCCGCCTGCTCCCCGTTGCCCTGGGGGCTCAGTCACCTCTGCATAAGGGGCCTGGAGGACATGCAGCCTGTTGTCACGTGGGCTGGGCTGGGCTGGATGTCCAGAACATCACCCATGGGCTCGCCGTCTCTAACTCGCAGCCTGAGTGCACCCATGTGGACACGCAGGGGCCACGCTGTGGTTCAGGATAGCGTCGCCGTGTGCTCCCGAAGCCCCCGTTTTACCGGGATGTTTGATGAAACAACCGTGGCTGCCCACCCACTGCGCACTGAGCCCCGCCCTCGGCAGGGAGGGCATAGGGGACAAAAACAAAACACGCATGCCCCCCTGGCCGGTGTGGCTCCGTGGATAGAACATCAGCCTGCAGACCAAAGGGTCCCGGGCTCCATTCCAGCCAAGGGCACGTACCTTGACTGCAGGCCCCTCCCCACCTGGGATCTGGTAAGGGTGGGTGCAGTAGACAGTCCACCGATGTGTTTCTCTCACATCCATATTTTTTATCTGTCTTTTTCTCTGTCTCCCATTCTCTCTAAAAATCAATGGGAAAACACCCTCAGGTGAGGGTTAAAAAAACAACAACAAGACATTCATTCCTGCCCTCAGGGAAGTAGTGAGGGAAACATAACCATATAGAATAGACTACAGACTGTAGACGGCCCATGAAGAAAAATAAAATGTCTTAAGGAAAAACCAAGCCAGGTGAGGTGGGTGGAGGCTGGGACAGGGGCCCTTTTAGAAATGGTGTCTGAGGAGGTGACACTGAGCACAGGAAGGAAGGAAGGAAGGAAGGAAGGAAGGAAGGAAGGAAGGAAGGAAGGAAGGAAGGAAGGAAGGAAAGAAGGGAGGAGGTGAGCCATGCGGACCGAGAGATGGGTCTTTCCAGGCCAGGCAACAGCAAGTGCAAAGGCCCTGGGGTAGATCTGCGTGTCGGAGGCCAGGGAGGCTGGAGCAGAGGGTGGGACGTGGAGAGTAAACGTTGTGGCTGAGGAAGTGAGGTGCTGGGGACAGATGGTGGCATGCTAAGATGTGGTTGGTACTTTGGATGTTAGAATAGCGGTTGGGAGGCAGGGGCATGATACCATCTGATCAGACAGAGAAAGCGTTGCTCTGTCACAAACAAAACCACTACGAAATGCCACCTCGTGCCCACCAGATTGGCCAAAGGCAAAGGGTCTGGAAGACCTAGCATCGGCAGGAGCTCCCATCTGGTGGCAGCGCGAGTGGAAAGATCGGTGCCGATTTGGCAAGCAGTCTGGCATTGTCCCGTAAGAGTACCATGTGTGCGGCCTGCAGGCCAGCAGCGCACCTCCAGGCACATCCTCTAGGGATCCCCTCAGCTGCACAAGCCGGTTCTTAGCAGGCTGCCTCCCTCCGCAGGCATCCATGCAGCCGTGAGAGCGACTAAGCGAGGTGCAGGGACATCGGTGGGGCCCCAAAAATAGGTTGTACACAAAAAGCAAGTCCCAGTAAGACAGCGTACAGCATGCTCTCAGGTACACAGGGCTTAGCAACAGACTAAATTAGCCATGATTGGTCACGGGGGTGTCTGTAGGTGGTGAGACTGGGGAGGAGGGGGGGAGGAAAAGCATGATTGGCGTGGCATTGGCTACCTCTGGAGAAGGGGGGATGTGCCTGGGAGGGGTGCAGGGCGGGGGGAGGGGGCGCAGGACCCGGTTTGTTAGAGTTTTGTCTGGAGGTGGGCCCTGGGTACACGCGTGTTTCTTCAATTCTTCTTTAAATGACGCCGATAATTACGCTCGCTCTTTTGTGTGTAATGACATATGTCCTGGTAAGAGCTGCTTTAGGAATAAATAAAAGCCTTGAGTAGACTCTGAAGCAGAATGCCTCCTGCCCCAGACCTTGTCAGCTGCAGCGAAGACACGGGGGCATGGGGAGGCCGCCTCCGGCTGCGCCCAGGCCCTCACCGCAGGCTCCGGGATCGGTGGGGCAGCCGGATCAGCACGGCAGGGCACACACGGGTATTCGCCGCGAGCGCAGGAGAGGAGGTGCGGCCGCCCCCGTGTCTGCCTCAGCGCCGGGAGCTCTCCCAGAGGGGCCGGGCCCGGCCCCTGGGCTGGGGCCCTCTCTTCTCTCCCTTCTCCTGAGTGAAAGCTGAGTGACTCCTTCCTGGCGGCCCTGCTGCTGCCAGTCAGTCCGTGCCGGGCTGTGCCCGGGCCCAGCTGCTGAGGCTCCGGCTCCTGCCAGAGTCACAGAGTGGATGGGGAGGATGGGAGGGTGCGGGCCCTGAGAGCCTCGGGGAGGCCGGGAGATTGTGGGACGGAAAGGCGCAGGGCAGTGTCCACTGCAGGACTTGGAGCTAGGCCAGCTGTTCCCTTCCTTCATCCATCCACCATACATATATGCATGCATACATGCCAACACATGTGCATGCATCCTACCGTACATGTGTTCACATGCATTCAGGCGTACACACATGCAGACAATTTTCCAGGCCTCCATCCCTCATCCCTCCTTCCTTCCATCCATCTATACATGCATACATACAAACACATGTATGCACATACATGTGCATACATCCTATTATACATCCATTCAGACATACACACATGCAGACAATTTTCCAGGCCTCCATCCCTCATTTCTCCTCCCTTCTATCCATCCACCCCCCCATCCATCCACCCACCCATCCACCCATCGTTTATCCATCCATTGATCAGACCCATGCCCTTGCCTACTGACCTTTCATTTCCTCTCACTGTCCTTCTCTCCGACCTCCTAGTCTTCACACGCTCCCTCTCCCCTGGACCATCAGCCCCCACAGCAGACTCACACACACGCAGCTAATCCCTTAAAGGAGCCTCTTCCACCTCCGTCTGCAGGAGGTCTCCTGTGCTGGCTCGCACGCAAGGACCCCGTTTCTCCTTCCTCACAGCCGTCAGGTCTGTCACCAAAGATTTGTCTGTACGTTGGCTTGACCAGACTCGAAGCTCCTGGAGCCAGGGATAGGGTCCTCTGGTGCCACGAGGCCTGCCGGGCCCAGGGAGTGACTCCATAAATCGTGCATGACGGCGTCCGGTGAGCTTAGAGAGAGCACGGGGCCAGGTGTCTTGTAGGGGTTCGCTCATGCGTGCCACGGGCTAGAACAGCCTCTTGAGGCTGACGCGGTAGCAGGAAGAGATAAAGAACGTGCGTGAGGAATGTCAATGCCGGGTGTGAGTCATGAGAGAGGCGGCGAGGGATCGGGAGGGGGGCCAGGTTGGCGCGCGGGCCCGGCCCGGCCCTCGCCGCTGAGCAGCGCCGGATCAGCCACTCCATCTCCATGAGCTTTAATTTCCTCGCTGACGAAATGGAGCTAATAAAACTGCGGAGAGGAAAAAAGAAACACTATTACCATGAAATTGCTTCAAATTGTTCAAATCTATCTTCGGAGTTGTGTGGAAAAGTTTTTTTAAATAGATAAAATTATGGTAAGGACTGGAATCAAGCTGATTTACGGGAGCGATCTTTTGTAGGCAGAGCCGCGTCGTGGCAATTCATCAACAACTAAACGTGTTTGCTTACCAGCGTTGAGCTCCTCGTGTTGTCGTGACGATTCCGTGAGACAGTGCCCTGGGAGCTTTGAGGAGGGCACGCCCACTGGGAGAAAACCCTGCGCTGGGTCCCCCTTCCACGCGTCTTTGTTCTTTGATCCCGTTTGGGTCATGTAGGATCATCTTTGTGGAAGGGGTGGATGCTGACACAGAACTCTGAAAAAGTCTATGGGGTTCTAATGTTTTAACACTACAAATAAAAGATATCAGATTTAGCACGTGAACATGCTTTTCCGGTCTCTATGGCTGCATAACCCCGCGGGCCAACACAGGATGGCGTGGTGCGATCGTGTCTCATGCTCACAGGAGCTGTGAGCCTTGACTCTGGGCAGAGCATAGTAGGGCAGCTTGTCTGTGCTCTGGGAGGACTGAGGTTTTCAGAGACCAGGGGGCTGAGGTCCTCTGAGGGCCCACACCTTCACTCCCGTGTTTGCGTTGACCGCTGGCTGTCACGTGAGCGGTTCCCATGTCTGTGTGGGCTACATGGAGCTTCCTTCCAACGTGGCGGCTGCATTTCAAGCAGGAGCCTCTGGAGGTCAGGGCTGAAGGACAGCGTGGCCTGACACCAGACTCTGAGGACCCAAGTTCAGATCCTGACGCTGCCCCTTCCGTGGCATTCCCCGGCTCTCTGAGCCTGCGTGGGCAGTACACGGAGTGGCCAGATGAGGATGATCTCTGGACATGTAATAATCTGGCTACTCAGTGCATATCCTATAGAATAAAAGGCTAATATGCAAATTGTCCCCTCGACCAGGAGTTCGACCAGCAGGCAGGTTGGCCAACCGCCCATGTCCCCTCCCCTCCCCCTGGCCAGGCTGGCCAGACCCCACCCACACACGAATTCATGCACCGGGCCTCTCATATATATCAGAGATCATCCTAACCAGGATACTCAGTGTATTCCAGTTGCAAAGTGTGTGGGACAGCAACCAGCCTCTCATGACTGTGGGGCCAGTCTGTTGCTCCACGGGTAGAAATGGATGTAAACCCCAAAGCCCAAGGCAGGGCCCCTGACAGCAGGGGCGGTGAGGGCCTGAGGGTTGGTCTGAGCGTGGTGTCGCCCTGCACCCTGGTCATCTGCCTGCCTTCCCCCTCCACTGTCACCACCCCCCCCCCACCTCCCGCCCAGGAGCTGTCAGTCTCTGCCACGGCCCCGACCCCCGACCCCCGACCTCTGACCCTGCGTGTGCTCTTCCCTCCGCAGACATGGGGAGCTTTGAGGAGGGCGAGAAGCGCCAGGCCGTGTCCCACGGAGAAGCCGCCGTCATCCGCGCCCCCCGCATCGCCAGCTTCCCCCGGCCACAGGTGACCTGGTTCCGGGACGGCCGCAAGATTCCGCCCAGCAGCCGCATGTGAGCGCCGGCTCGGGGGGGCCCGGAGAAGGGGGGTCCCTGGGAGGGAGGGGGGCCATAAAAAGCTGAGCTCACAGCCCTTCTGGGACACAGCAGCCTGGGGACCTCCCCGGTGACGGTGACGGCGTGAGGGCCTTTCTGGGAATATGCGTGCGAAGACGGGGAGCAGGGAGCGAGGCCGCCTTCCTGGGGGATCCCGGGTGCTGGCCCTTCTTGGCCGGAGCGTAGTCCTGCTCCCAGCGCATCCGCCAACCCAGACAGGTCCGGGCGGAGGCGCCTCCCTGCGGTCCAGGCCCAGGAGTCCGGCCAGCGAGGCCAGGGGGCGGCGGGCTGGCAGCGCCCGGCGGGCGCCGGCCCGGGGTGTTTCCGGCGGCGTGCGGGTGCCGGGGGGTCCGTGGCGTGCCGGGCTCTGTGTGTCTTGGCTGCCGGGAGGAGGTGAGGTTCGGGGCCCGGCAGGGAGAGAACACACGGCCCTTTCAGCCCGAACAAAACCCCTCTGTGCGGCCCGTGGCATAGGTGGTGCCGGCCCGGCTTGTGGGCAGGAGCGAGGGAGCCAGCACCTCCATGGAGGGCGAGGGCCAGCACTTCCTCCCGCTCCCCCTCGGAGCCCGGGCCAGCCAGGCTCCCCCTTCCCCGGCTCCCTCTCTCCCAGGAGAGGAGAAGGATGCACGCCCTGTTGGGTCTCCTCTGTTGGGTCTCCTGGGGCAGGAGCTGAGGGGGGAGCCGGGCCTGCCTCTGCAGGAAGCAGGAGCTCAGGTGGACGGTTCCTGCCTGTGGGTGGGGGCCAGGGCGTCTCAGGAGAGAAGCATAAGGACCCTCAGGGCGGCTGTCATTTGGGGGGATATCCTGTGTTCTCAGGCCTGGGTTAACCCTTTGAGTGCCATGCGCGTCTAGAGACGCTTTAAAAAAAAAAAAAATCATTTTCCGTGAGAATTTCCAACGGAAAAACACTCCAGGACGCCCCAATTGTGAGTAATGTATTTATTTTTATAAGATTCCTTGCAAACTTGTTTTGTTTGTTTTTTTAATTAAATTCAACACATCGTGGCGAGTGGGGATGGTTTCCGTTTTGGACGCCTGGCAGGTGACTGGTTAGGCACACCCCACACCTCGCCCTCCCCTCGGGGCCAGGGATGCACCTCCAGGGAAGAGACACCCTCTCTCCTTCCCTTCTCCATGCCCAGAGGGGGGCACGCTGCACAAACGTAACCCTCAGGACAGCCCCAGGAGGCGGCTGGTTTTATCCCCATTTTACAGATGGCAGCGTCAGGCCCCCAACGTTTAACAACTTTGCCAGATCTCACCACAGCAGGTTCCAGGCTTGCCGACTCCAGACTCGGGCCCTTAATTCTGTCTTACGTAGGCATTGTGTGAGAAGAGGGTCAAAGATACAGGAACAAAATGGGTCAAATGGTTGCCCTTGGAAAGAAGCGGTGCTGGTGTAGTGATTCTCAACCTGGTGACCTCGTGAAATCATTTGGGACACTTTAAAATATACTGATCCTTAGATCCTACCCCTCCCCTACACACACACACACACACACACACACACACACACACACATTCTGACCTCATTAAATGGGATGTGCCCTGGCATCGGGATTTTTAAGTGCTCCCCAGTGATTCCAATATGCAGTTGAGAACCACTGTCCTAGAATGTATCGGTTACATACCGGCATGTTAATGCTGCGTAACAAATGGCCCCAGGGGCCTGAAACAAGAAGCGTGTATTGGTCGTAATGAGTCTGTAGATGGGTGATGGTGGCTGGGCTCTGTCTCTCGGCCGGGTTGGCTGGCTCTTGGCAGATCAGAATGGCCTGGTGACTCATCTGTGCGCCACACGGCTCACCCTCCAGCCAGCTTGTCCCAGCCTCCTCCTCTCCTGGCCACTACGAAGGAGAGAAGCAGAACCAGATTCTGTCAGGCCTCTGCTCACCACCCTTTGCTCAAAGAAAGTCACGTGGCAGAGCTCGAACTCAGGAAGCGGGAAACGGACTCCGCCTTTTGGTTGAGAGGACCTGGGCCCTGACATGGCAGAGGCTGTGGGTGCAGAACTGGGAGAGACTTAGAGCCAAACCCCTCACAGGGGGACAGGTGGCCTCAGGCTGTGTGAGCCAGGTGCTCCCTTCAACCTGGTCACGGTTCAACACGCCAGCAGTACATGGTCAACCGTTAGCACAGACAGTGAGGTTGACCTGTAGAACGCTGCATCACACGGGGGCGGAGACAGGTGGAGCACCCTCGTCCCCCCACCCCCACCCCTCTCTGATGTTATCTCCCACGTGGGTGCACATCCAGACGGTGAGAGATGGCGGCACCTGCGTGGCTGCGGGAGGGGGCCCGTGGGCCCCCACCTACCACCCGTGCTGGGATCGGGGGAACCCTGTCTGCATCCTCACTCCCATCATCCCTTTCCCGGCACCTTCCCACCTCCCCTTCTCATTCCGGCCTCTGTCCTCACCCGCATGGCATGCCCAGCAGCCCGGGCACCGGGGCAGGAGGCCTTCTGAGCAGGATAGCCCACCGGGGTGATGCAATCTCCGCAATTACAGCGGATTAATACTCATAACCCGGAGAAAGGTTCCCGGTAGGAAATCCTCTGGTGTCTGTTTGCCAGAGATACCTATCTGTGAATGCCGCCGGCCAGCCAGGGGTGTGCAGGGCGAGGGCTGCTCTCTGCCTGGCACAACCGGTGATTAGCAGCCCTTCGCCCACCCATCCCCCCTTTACCCCACCCCCCACCCCCGCCCCGCAGACCAGGTTCCTAACAGCCTCATGCTGGGGCTTCGGGCAGGTCCTGGGATGATTTATTTATTCTTAATTAAATTATCCACTGGGCCCCCTGGAGCCGGGAGAATAAGCTGGCTTAGAGAAGCAGTGGATGCAGGCGGGTGGGGAAGACCTGGCAAATGGAAACGGGAGGAGGATGCCTAAACATCGAGCCCAGCCCCCGCCTGAGAGCTGAGCCCTGTGGGCCTGGTGCCCGAAAACTCCACCGGCTTCTCTCAGCATGGGTGCATGGGGTGGGGGGCGGGAGGGGGGGAAGATGCAGGCTGGGAGCCCTCCCGAGTGCCAGAACAGCTTTGTGCACTTGGGAGTGAGGTCCAGGGCGGTTTCAGAACCCCCACCCTCGGGGCTGGAAGGAACCCTCAGGAACACGTGCGTCCACCTCTTGCTCAGATGGGGAGACTGAGGCCCAGCCGGGAGGAGGTTGTGTGCTCCTTAGTGGCTGGGCCAGAGCTCACCCCTTGCCCTGGCCAGAGCCCTGCCTCCCTCCCCCAGCCCTCCTCCACCCCACAAGCTCCACTGAAGGGGAGTCCCCGGTGCGGGCATGGTCACCATCCCTGGCCCATTTTTGTTGCTTTTTCAGTATTTTAGCCTCACTCTGCCCCACCTCATTAGCTGGAGGTTACAAGACAAGGGCTCTCGGAAAAAAAGACACGGACACCATCAGGACACCCAGGAATTGGGGCAGGAGGGCATTGCCTTCCTACTTCCCCGCACCCTGCTGAGAACTCCCCCAAAGTGCACACGAACCCCCCAAATACTCAGGAGCGAGAGGGCCCCAGCCAAGCGGCTGGCAGAGCGGCCGGAGAGGCATTCGCGGGGCTGTGTGTGCGAGAGCTTGTTGGGAACCCGGTAACAGTCACCTAATGGGGGAATTTGAAAAGAATTCAACTGGATGTGTCCTTGTTAAACTAACATTAAGGATATTTAACAGCTGTCTCGGGCACATCACATTAAAATCCGGGACCAATGTGACAACCCAACGGCTCTGTCTGTCACGGGAAGAGGGGGGGAGCGAGGATGACAGGGAGTGGCGTGGGCAGTGCCCCGGGCACGGCTTCCCCCACATCGAACGGGCTGCCCAGCTGCCCACCTGGGCAAGCCCCTTGTCCTGCCTGAGGGGGTCCCCGCAGCGGGAACCGGACTGGGAGCCCGCAGCCCACACCTGCACCCCACTGCCTGGCCACCTCCTTTCCCCTCTCCCCCAGCCCAGCCCATCCGCTCCACAGGCCAGCTTTGGGGCGTGGACACCGGTCTCACGAGAGGGAGCTGGAGGGGGACGGGAACCCCAGAAGTCCTTGCTCCTGGCGATCGGGCCCTTTGGATCAACCTAGACCAGTGGTCGGCAAACTGCGGCTCCCAAGCCACGTGCAGCTCGCGAGCCACGGTTTGCCGCTCTGTTGACTGAGTTTGCCGACCACTGACCTAGACACATTTAGGATGAGGATAAGGCACTGGTTCCGGAATGGTCCTGTTCACTTCTGAATGTAACATCATTGCTCATCGTTCATCCATCCATTCATTCATTCATTCATTCATCACTCATTCATTCATCCATCATCCATCCATTCATCATTCATTCATTCATTCATTCACTCATCATTCATTCTAGGACATTTCTTCAGGTGTCTGGATGCCCGTGGTGCATCCACAGCGCTAACTATCCGCCCACATAGTCATCGACACGTCCCAGGGACCTCGTGGACACAGCCCGCAGTCCGGGCGTCGGGTGGGGACAGGGAGCCTTCCTGTGGGTGGCCTTCTGGGACTCTGGCAGGGGCTGCATTGGGGTCTAGTCCCCAGCGCTGGCAGCGTGTTCTCATCAAACCGCGTGTGGGTGGATGGCAGGTGCCGGTGGTTGCGGGAGGTGGGCTGGAGGAGGGAACACCGGCTCCTGCCCTCACTCCATCCTGAAAGCCCCTCGGGCCCCTGTCAGCCAAGCCTATTCCCTTCCCCAGAGCCATCACCCTGGAGAACACGCTGGTCATCCTGTCCACGGTGGCCCCGGACGCCGGCCGCTACTACGTGCAGGCGGTGAACGACAAGAACGGGGACAACAAGACCAGCCAGCCCATCACGCTCGCCGTGGAGAGTAAGTCCGCAGCGGGCCTGGGCCGACAGCAGCGCTGACAGTAAATCTCGGGATTGGCGCTCGGGGAGGAACGGGGTCATGGGAAAGATAGAATGAGTGGAGGTTACAAGAGCTCTCAGAAAAAAAAGACATGGCCATCATTAGGGGGCCCAGGAATTGGGGCAGGAGGGCATTGCCTTCCTACTTCCCAGCGCCCTGCTGAGAACGCCCCCAAACTGTACACGAACCCCCCAAACACACAGGAGCGAGGACGCCCAGCCACGCCGGCTGGAAGAGCAGCTGGAGAGGCTTTCACGAGGCTGTAGGGAGATGAGGAGACCTGCCGGGGGTGGAGTGTCAGAGGCAGGAAAGGAGGGGGCTGCGTCCGGGACCCCATTCCCAGGACAAGTCTGAGACCCTGTTCCAGGAGAGGGGACACCGACTTGGCGGTCAGCGGGGCCCAGGAAGCCGGGGAGGGAAGAGGAGGGGAGAGGCGGGGAAGGTTACATTCGTGAACTGCGCCACCCCTGGGCTCAGGTGCAGAGAGGGAGGGCGGCCAGGAGGTGGGGAGATCCTTTTTCTTTTTTTTTTTCTTTTTTTAAAATATATTTTAGTGATTTTCCACAGAGAGGAAGGGAGAGGGATAGAGAGCTAGAAACGTCAAGGAGAGAGAAACATCGACCAGCTGCTTCCTGCACACCCCCTACTGGGGATGTGCCCGCAACCAAAGTACATGCCATTGACCGGAATCAAACCAGGGACCTTTCAGTCCGCAGACCGACGCTCTAACCACTGAGCCACACCGGTTTCGGCGGGAGCTCCTTCTTAAACATATACACTCGCTGCCTGTGCTCAGCCGGTGCCAGGCCGTCCTCGCTGTGGGAACACAGTGCCGGCCGCACTCCTGCCCAGAAGCACCTCGTCCCCCGTCCCCAGCGACCCCCGGGGCCCCGGCACAGAGAGGCCCCGCCCTCCCCGGGGCAGCAGAGGGCAGCCCATGGACAGGCTGTCTCCCTGAGCTTCCTTTGGCGAAGAGGCGTTGAGATGGAGGCGATGGGAGGTGCTCCCCGCCCGGCCGGCCCCCTCCCTCCCCGCCCCATCCCCGGGATTGAGGGGTGGGGGCCGGCCTGCAGCAGGCCCCGGCGGGGAACCACACAGGGTGCCGGAAGAGGCCAGCGCCTCCCGCAGCAGCTGAGCAGCCATGCAAGCTGGGGAGCCAGATGTTCCCGCCTCGGCACATCTGTCCCAGCCCCGCTCCAAGCCCGAGTCTCATTTATCATCGCGGTCCCGCTGGGACACGCCCGCCAGCAGCGAGAGGAGCGTGCGGGCACACAGACCTTCCCGTGTCCTTCCTCTGACCCGGCCTCTGCCCGCCTGCCGGTGCCTGGGAGGCCCAGAACATTCCCCAGCCCCTCCCGTCCCCGCTCCTGGGCCTTCTGAGCGCCCGCAACGCGATCC
Source organism: Pipistrellus nathusii (assembly GCA_963693515.1). Taxonomy (NCBI): domain Eukaryota; kingdom Metazoa; phylum Chordata; class Mammalia; order Chiroptera; family Vespertilionidae; genus Pipistrellus; species Pipistrellus nathusii. The sequence continues at coordinate 44,648,301 of OY882873.1, read as the reverse complement.
CTCATTTCTGCAGCTCTCTCTCCTGCACCCCAGGTTCCAGTCTGCCTAGAGAGAGGCCTGGATGCAGGGAGAGGGGTGCATGCTGGGGGCTGGCCTTTCCGGGTCCAGGTGTAACCTCAGACATTGACCTGAGCCAGGGTCACGCTAGCCCCATGGTTGGCAAACTGCGGCTTGAGAGCCACAGGCGGCTCTTTGGCCTCTTGAGTGTGGCTCTTCCACAAAACACCACGGCCTGGGCGCGTCTATGCTGAAGGCGTGGCATTAGAAGAAGTTTAAGTTTAAAAAATGTGGCTCTCCAAAGGAATGTCAATCGTTGTCCTGTTGCTATTTGGCTCTGTTGGCTGATGAGTTTGCCGACCACGGCTCTAGCCCATGAGCTGAGGCTGCTGTTTCTGTGGGGACAGGATTTGGGAGATGTTTATCCCCATGTCTTCAGTGGGTCCAGGGGCATCAGTCATTGGTAGAAAGCCAGGTTCATGGTCCAGGTCAAGGCCATCCATCGTCCTGGTGACTCAGGCTCCCCTGAGACCAGAGGCCACAGCCTCCTGTTCCTTCTGTATTCCTCCCCCTGCACCCAAGCTCCTGGCCGACTGCGGATTGTTCCCTCTTTTGCTCCGTGTTAACGCCCCACGGGAGGCAGGCAGGGCCCCTCTGGACCCGCGTCCACCGAGCCTCCCCAGCTGTCTGTCTCCCCAGCCCCCCGCCCCCGCCTCCTGCGCTCACACAGCGGTTTGAGCCTGGTCCCCGATGGGAGCAGAACCAGCGGATGGTCAGTTCATTTCTCGTCCCACGAGCGACTGTGCCTCCAAACCCTGCTCCTCTCACTGACACCTCCCTGCGTGCCTGCTGCCAGCCGGGCACTCCGGGCAATTGCATCACAGCCCGCCACCACCACCGGCTCCAGCTCCTCACGTTTATATCCCCCCCCCTCGGCCCTCCCCACCCTCCGCTCCCCCCCACCCCTCTCCCCTCCTCTGCTCCCGAAACTCCGCTTCTCAGCAGCCCTCCCAGGGATGCCCATGCTCTTCGGGAATGACGGACAGAGCCAGGCCCGTGGCCCCGGGCGCTGTCCCTGCCCAGGTGTTCCCGGTGACCTCACCCGGGCTGTCACACCCTTGAAAAAGCCCGGCCCTGGGTGGTGGCCCCACCCCGAAGGGTCAGCCCTGCCCTGCCCCATAGCAATACGATGGGAGCTGCACACGTGACCTAGAACTTGACAGGAGCCTAATTTTTTTTAATATATTTTATTGATTTTGTACAGAGAGGAAGGGAGAGAGATAGTTAGAAACATCGATGAGAGAGAGTCATCACTCAGCTGCCTCTTGCACACCCCCTACTAGGGGTATGCCCGCAACGAAGGTACATGCCTTTGACCGGAATCGAACCCGGGGCCTTTCAGTCCCCAAGCCGACGCTCTATCCATTGAGCTAAACCAGTTTCGGCTGGTAGCCTAATTTTTTTTAAGAAAAAAAAAAAGGGATGAGAAATAGGAAATACATTAATATGTCATTGATATATTTTATGTAACCCGGCATGTCTAAAACAGTAGCAGGGTAACGCACCATCGGTACAGGAACACAGCCCTGCGATGTCTCACACGGGCGTTTTCTCTTCCCCGCAGCGTCTTCAGAGGCCGGTGTTTCGCCCTGGCCACGCATCTCAACCCGCATGCAAACTTGTCACCTGACACACACGGGCCGGGTTCAGGGTTTTTTTTAAATTTACGGGCAGGGCCCCGTGCCAGGCTGCCCCAGGCTTCCTGAGAGTGTTCTGGTAACTGATGGGGGGAGGGGGGGGCCTGTTTTTAATTAAACGCAAATTATTTTAAATTAAATCCCATTCCATCAAAGGGGCGCGGGGCACGCATTGCAAGAACTCACAGCCGCCAGCGGTCCGTGGCCATCCCGGCCACCCCGGTCAGCCCTGCCTGCGCTCAAGGCCTGGCCGGGAAAGGCCCGGGTCCAATGGGAACAAAATGTCAGAAACAAAGTAAAACGAAGGAGGGGAGGAAAGGGAGCGTATAAAATAAAATAATTGCAACAATATAAAAGCCGTAAAATGCGATCCGATTGAAGGCTGCTGATACAGCCGAACCCGTAAAAGCGTGCTCCGTGGTGTTTATGACATCTGGGCGCGCGGGGACCCAGATGGATGGGTCCGAGGAGGAGACGGACGGGGCCTGAGTGGTGCCCCTCGGTGGAGCCGGAGGAGCAGCGCCCTCAGAGTTTAACGATACAAGGCCGCCCCGGGCCTCGGGGCCGGCTGGGTGGCTCTGGGAGAGGAGAGGGGAGATAGTGACCCTCCAGCCCACCCCAGAGACCCTGAAGCTCATGCCCAGGTCCAGGCGGTAGCCCACAGAGCTCAAAGGGAGGGACAGCCAGTGGCCGGGGACCCTGGACCAGAGAAGAGGGTTCTGGGATTTGGGGAGACCTGGTTCAACACCCCTTTCAGCTCCAGGTGTCCCCGAGCTGAGCTGGTCTGGCGAGTGCAGACCATCGGCACATAGTAGGTGCTCAATAAACGACAGACAGCCTCCTGGGGATGTGCCCGCCTGGGCCTGGGACACCAGGGGCGAACCGGAGCTAAGGGGGGGGGGGTGTTTTTCACACGAGCTTCTGATGTGGACAGCCCCAGGGCGGGAGGGAGCAGAGGAGCTCCCCCCATTTCGGCAAAGCTGGATCCTGCTAACGCCTGACCTCTCCCCAGATGTCGGGGGGCCCGCAGACCCCATCGCTCCCACCATCATCATCCCTCCCAAGAACACCAGCGTGGTGGCCGGGACCTCAGAGGTGACTATGGAGTGCGTGGCCAACGCCAGGTGGGCAGTGCTTCTCCCCCCTCCCGTCCACTCCCCCCCACTGCCCACCCAGGGCTGCTTCAGGAGACCTGCCGGCTTTGGGGAGGGCAGCCCTGGGCTTGGGGGCAATCAAGGCCCCTTCCTAGGCGTGCACGACCCTCACCGCTGTTGATGTTGTTGTTAATCCTCACCTGAGCATATTTTTCCATTGATTTTCAGAGAGAGTGGGAGGGACGGGGAGAGAAAGAGAGAGGAACATCGATGTGAGAGGACACAGGGATGGGTTGCCTCCCGCAGCACCCCAGGTGTGTGCCCTTGACCGGAATCGGTCACTGAGCCAGCTAGCTAGGGCCAGGACCCTCACGTTGGCTCACGGGAGACAAACACATCCGTCCTGCGTGTGGTGCCGTGTTGACTGCATGCTGTGTTGCCTGCATGTGGTGTCGTGTTGCCTGCATGTGGTGCCGTGTTGCCTGTGTGTGGTGCTGTGTGCCTGCCTTGGAGGACCGGCCAAATAGGAGAGCCAGGCAAACCCAGTTCCAGGGAACTTGGCGGTGCCGGGGGGGGGGGGGGGGGGGAGTAGGGGGGATGGTGGGAAAGGGCTCGGCTCTCATCCTCACCCCATGGAAGTTGGGGGATGGGTACATCCGCCCACCTGCCTTTGTCTCCCCGTCTCCACACGGTGGGTGCTACCCCCGTGTCCCCCCTCATCCCATTCCCTCGCCTGTAGCCACCTCCTGTCCGTCCGCTGAGCTACGTCCGGGGCCTGGCACACGGGAGGGCAGGGGAGAAAGGTTCGGGGAAGGAAGCCTCCGGCTCTCGGAGCCCCGGGCACCGAGTTATACCCGGGCCGCCCCTGCGTCCGTGCGCCCACTGTCACCCCAGCCCCGCAGAGCACAGCGGCCCCATTCCACAGAGAAGGAAACCGAGGCCCAGAGCCCTGAAGGAACGTGCCTGAGGGCCATGCACTTAGAAAACCCGGGAGGCTGGGCAAACCCCGGCGGCCTGGCCCCAGCCTCCCTCCTCACCCGGGCCTGCCCTCCGGCCTCCAGAAGTCCCCGTGGCTGAGGCCTGCCCCCTCTCCCCACCCCTCCCCGTTCCAGGCCCCTGATCAAGCTGCACATCCTCTGGAGGAAGGACGGGGTGCTGCTGTCCGGCGGCATCAGCGACTACAACCGCCGGCTCACCATCCCCAGCCCCACGGGCAGCGACGCCGGCTTCTACGAGTGCGAGGCCGTGCTGCGCGGCAGCAGCGTCCCCTCCGTGGTCCGCGGAGCCTACCTGTCCGTGCTGGGTGAGCCGGGGCGGGGCTGCGGGGGCGCCCGCAGGGGGAGGGGCAGCGTGGTTCTATCATAAGGAGCATGGCTCTCATCCCCTCCCCTGCCTTCCTCCCTGCAGAGCCGCCTCAGTTCCTCAGGGAGCCGGAGAGACACATCACGGCAGAGATGGAGAAAGTGGTGGACATCCCCTGCCGAGCCAAAGGTGCCCCAGGGGGCGGCGAGGGTGAAGGGGGACGAGGGCCCCCCGACCCTGCAGCCTCTCCTGTCTGTCCCGGACTGTTCCTCAGTGCCACTGCCTCCTCCAGGCACCGCCCTTGAGCAGAGCGTCTGCCTGGCTGTGAGCAGACACCCCCCCGGGAAACAAACAGGCCAAATTACCATAATCTCGGGCCTGGGAATCCACCTGCGTTATCATAACCTGAGGGTTACAAATGAACCCAAATCACTGTGATTTCAGAATAGGTGACAGACCCAAATTGCCTGTAATTCGAGAGTTGTCGGCTTGGCGCTGCCCAATTACGGGAACTAGGAGAAGGGGAGGGAGGGGTGAGGGGGGGCGGCATCTCGCCCTAGATGTGCCTCAGAAGGTCCGCCTGGTTTCTGGGTTATGTTGTTCCCTCTTCCCCACTCCCCGCCCCGCCCCGCGACCATTTCTACTTGACATTCTCCCTCCCCCCCCCCCCAGAGCTCCTGGGGAATTTCTGCTTTTCCCACCCCCTCCCTCCCCCTTTCTGGGGCAGCTGAGCCAAAACACAGCCCGAAACCAGGATAAATTTGGGGTGCAAAGCACTAGGGAGGAGATGCGGGCGGGCTTCGGGGGCACGGAGCCAGGGGTGCGCTTTGGAACGGGCAAGGGGAGCCCTCTAGGGAAATGGCATTTGAGCGGAGAGGCCCAGAGGGAGAGTCGGAGGGGGTGGGAAGGCTGAGGCAAGGGGGTCCCCCTTCACTCCGTTGTGCAGACCATGTACCGGGGCTTCTGGGGGATCCCCGAGGAGTCCTGGTCCCCTCGGCGGGCTCCATGCCGTGGGCTCTGTGGCCCGTGGGGTTGGGGGACCCATTCCCGCAGGAGGGTCCCGGAGCCCACAAGAACCGGTGCTGAATGTTGCAGAAAAAAAAAAAAAGTCTCCTTTAGCCAACCCAGCATCCCCAAGCTGAGCGAAAGCCGGGTGTTTTAAATGGTCCTGAAACACCTGCTCTTTAAGAACTTGAGATCATCCTCCCCCTCTCCCAGGGCCAGCCGTGCCCGTCCGAGAAGATTCTAGAAACCAAGTCGCCCAGGGACCCCCTCCCAGACGCCGGGCCTCCATTGCACACTCCTCATTGGGGAGGGAAAGAGGGAGGAGGGGAGGCGGGCGGCTGACTGGGCCCCTCTCCCCAGGCGTGCCCCCGCCCGCCATCACCTGGTACAAGGACGCGGCGGCCGTGGAGGTGGCCAGGCCGGGCCGCTTCCGGCAGCGCGGGGACGGGGGCCTGCAGATCAGCGGGCTGGTGCCCGACGACACCGGCATGTTCCAGTGCTTCGCCCGCAACGCGGCCGGCGAGGCGCAGACGTCCACCTACCTGGCCGTCACCAGTGAGTCCCTCCCCGGCCTCCCCGGGGCCCCTCCCTCCGGGACCGGATCCTTAGCCCTTCGTACCCAGGACGGGATCCTGTCCCGGAGAGCAGAGGCAGGGCCCCCGGGCACGACCCTGAGCCACGTACACCCACTGCTCCCGCAGCCCCGCGTCCAGTGCCCGGAGGAGGCCTCAGTCCCCACACCTGCCCCCCCTCCCCAAATATCCGGCTGAGGACGGCCTCCCTGGCGCTCAGAGAGGCTGAGGCATTCTGGCTTCCCCGGTTCCCACCCTGCAGGCTGACACGGTCCCAGCCCCACTGACCTGCCCGCTTCTCCAAAGAGAACAGCACTTTCCCCTCTCCCTCCCCCCAGATATTTTTATTGGTTTCCGAGAGGAAGGGAAAGGGAAAGAGAGAGGAACATCCATGATGTGAGAGACTCATCCATCAGCTGCCTCCTGTACGCCCCCCACTGGGGATGGAGCCCACAGCCCGGGCATGTGCCCTGACCCGGAATCACACCGTGACCTCCTGGTTCACAGGTTGATCCTCAGCCACCACGCCACGCCAGCCGGCTGGGCGAGAGCCAGCACTTTAACCTCAGCTCCCCGACTCGCCGATCCCACCCCCCAGGAGTGGCTTTGGGGTGATAGCAGCGGCCCTGCCCCTTAGGGAGCCGCCTCCGCCCTCAGGGGCGCTGTGCGTGGCCGCATGGAAGCTCTGCAGATGCCACGCCTGCTGGGCCCTCCTCTCCGCAGCAGAGCTGGTCCCCAGGCCGCAGAGGCCGCGGGCAGAGAGGACTGGGTCGCCCCCAAGGCAGGGGGAGGTGCAGGAGGGCCGCCCCCAGGCCTGCAGCTTCCATGAGCTCGGCCCGGGCTGGTCCGTGTGGGAGCTCGGCCCCACACCCACCGGGCAGGGGGTTCCGAGGGGGCTGAGGCCAGAGAGGGGGACAGAGAGCGTCCGCTCTGGTGTAGAGGGGCCAGGGCTCCCCCGGGCTGCTGGGCGCAGTGCCCGCCTCTCAGACAGCGGGCGATGCCCGGGCGGCAATAGCTGTCCTGTTTTTAGGAACCAGAGCCTCAGTGTCATGTCTAACAATGGTGAGGGGGCGGGAGCTGCTCTGGGGAGCCCTCCGTTTCCCCCACCGGGAGGCTCGAGAAGCAAGGCAGGCGGGAACTGGGCTCACCTGGGTCCTTCCGCGGGGCGGGTAACGTGGGAGCCCTCGAGGGTCCTCCCTGCTCCTTCCTGTTGGTGCAACCCCTTGAGGCCCCTGCAGCCTTCCCCAATGGGGATGGGGGGCGGGAGGCAGCCTTCCCCAATGTGGGGGAAAGGGCCCCACCCCAGGGGGGCCCCTCCCAGCTGCAGCTGAGCGGCCCCGCTGTCTCCCTTCGCAGGCATCGCCCCCAACATCACGCGGGGCCCCCTGGACAGCACGGTGATCGACGGCATGTCCGTGGTGCTGGCCTGCGAGACGTCGGGGGCCCCGCGGCCCGCCATCACCTGGCAGAAAGGTAGAGGAGATGGGCTGCTTTGGGGGGACGGGAGCAGGCACGGCGTCCTCAGAGCCCGTCAGGAGCCAGCCAGGCTGGGTGGGTGTCCCCGGTTCCGTTGTGAAGGTCACAGGGCACAACTCGGGGGGAGGGGGCCACCTGTCACACTCCAGTGAGTGCCCCCACCCCCGCCCCGCTGCCTGCCGGACTCCGGGCACAGCTCGGCGTCTTCTGAGACCTGTGACCTTGGGTGAGCTGCTCACGCACCCTGGCCTCGGGTCCCCTCTGTGGTGGGGACAGTGTGCTTCGGGGTGGCGTGCTCCCCGGTCCGTGGTCTGTGGGTGTGGATGCAGGTAGGGGAGCTCCGGACGCCAGAGCCAGCAAAGCCTGGCCGCCCACCTTCATCCACCCACTCCGTGCCTCCTGTCCCCCCTGTGTCTCACACTCACCTTCCAGCTCTCCCCGTGGACACGCATGGACACACATGTGCACACGTGTACACACACACCTCTAAACCTCGCTCAGAGGCACCTTCCCCACGGGCCTCACCCAGGCCCTGTGCCCCAGGCCCTCCCCGCAGCCCGCCTGCCTCACCCCCTGGCGTCTGACACACATGATCGCTCACGAGGGCAGGGCTGGCAGCTGCGTCCACTGCTGTCTCCCCGGAGCCTGGAGCAGAGGCTGGCACACAGTAGGTGCCTAGACACGGAACCGGACACACATACCTAACACGCTGGCTAGTTCAGTGTGTCTGCACACGTGTGCAAACAGACACACCTGCTCACAAGCCTGCGCCTGGAGAATCTCCCCCTATAAGGGCTGGTGGGGTGTTTTTTTTTAAAAATAGAGACAGCCATGAAAACCTGCCCTCCCAGGCTGGCTCACACACAGCACATCCTCCCTCCCTTCCTCCCTCTCTCTCTCTCTCTCTCTCCCTCTCTCTCTCTCTCTCACTCCACCTCCAGGCGCCAGGCTTCCCTAGGTCCCCTGCACAGGGAGGTCTGTCCTGGCCAGGGCTGCCCCCGTCCCTCTCTCCATCCCCTACCCCCTCCCGGCTGCTCCCACCCTCCAGGTTCCTCCGCTCTCCGCTCTGAAGGTGACTCCAGAAGCATCCTCCCAGGATGCCTGTCACCACCTCTCAGAGCGGCCCGCCCCGCCCCCGCCCCCGCCCGCCCCGGTGCCGGCAGTGCCCGGCCGGCCCGGTGAAGGGCAGACAGTGTGGTGGGCGAGAGGCGTCAGGAGCCCTGGCTCCGGGCTGCCGGCCGCTCTGTGACCGGTGCCCTGGGCTGTCAGCCGTCAGGAGCCTCAGCCCTCCCCCCGCAGCCCGGTCACAACCCAGTCCCGGCCTTTCTAAAGCCGGGAGCCTGCCTGACCCCACCCCACCCCCACCCCCACCCGGGGCAGCCCAGGAGGGGGGCGTGGGGCGAGCGGTCAGTCGGGGCTGCCCCTGAGCCCGCTCCGTGCCGCCCGCAGGGGAGCGCATCCTGGCCAGCGGCTCCGTCCAGCTGCCCCGCTTCACGCTCCTGGAGTCGGGCAGCCTGCTGGTCAGCCCCGCCCGCCTCTCCGACGCCGGCACCTACACCTGCCTGGCCACCAACTCCCGGGGCGTGGACGAGGCCTCGGCGGACCTAGTCGTGTGGGGTGAGTGTGCGGAGCGGAGCACCGGGCCTCGCACACGTCCATTCAGATGGAGGGCTGCTCAGTGTGGCCGGGCAGCGAGAGGGTGGCGGCGAGGGGCAGCTGTCTTCGTGCGCCTGAGGCGGGACCCAGCCAGCGGTCTCTGTGACCGGCCAGAACGCACCTACGTCAGGCGTGCAGGCCAGGTGGTTGCAACTCCTCAGCCAACGCTTTGGTTTTACCAAGAAAGGACCCAGATGCTCCCTCACCCATGGCCGTGGCTGTGGTCCAGCCCCCGTGTGCTCACCCAGGCAACCCCCGGACGTGACCCCAGACTGTGATGAGCTGACCCCTGCTCTACGGAAATGTCCCGAGTCCTTTCCAGCTCTGCCTGCACCCCCACACGGGGGTCTGCACCCGCGACAGACACGCCTGTGGGCCTGCTGGGTGGGCTGCCAGGCGGTGGCCCCGTGAGCAGCTCATTAGGCCTGCGTGTACCTGGCCTGGACCACTCGTGTGCTGGGAACAGGACCCTGCCCACCCCCTGGTTTCTGGGTTTTCATCCCGCACACGCGTGTGTGGGAGCACCGCTCAGTGACCCCCGCTAGGCCCGTGGCTCCCGGGATCCCAGGTCTCAGGGAGGCGCGGTGCCCTCATGAGCGGGCAGGACATTCTCGGCGGTCTTCCTGTTCACCTGCTGGTCCGCCTTCACCCCCCACAGAGCCCAGCCACGCCGTCCGGTTCGCCGGCCGGCACCTTCCCGGACCCTGCCTCTGGCGCCCGCCCCTCTCCTCACCGCCGCCCCCTGCTGTCTTTCAGCCCGGACCCGCATCACCAGGCCGCCCCAGGACCAGAGCGTCATCAAGGGCACCCAGGCCTCCATGGTGTGCGGCGTGGCCCACGACCCCCGGGTGACCATCAGGTACCCCCTGAGGGCAGCTCTGAGGGTGGCTGGTAGCTGGGCCAGTGTCTGCACCAAGGAGGTGGGCATTGCCCGTGGGGCCACAGAGCATTTTTTTTGGGGGGAAGGGGGATGCCATTTACAGACCTGGTGCAGGGCTGGGGTGTCGGGGGTGCTGTGTAAATGCCTGGGGAGCAGAGGAGCTTGGACTGAATTGGGCCATGTGAGAGGGAGAGGGGGAGAAGGGGGTGTGGAGAAATGGAGGAAGGAAGAGGGAAGAAGAGGGGAGGAAGGGGCATTGGGCTGCTGGCTCTCCCAGACCCTCCGCCCGCTGAGTGGACAGCAGAGGGTCTCGGTGGGCAGGTGTGGGAGAAGGGAAAGGCCGGGCCAGGAGAGGGCCTGAGGCACACACGCAGGTGCCCAAACGGAGTCACCCCCACCGTTCCCCTGGGCCACGCGCTATGTGGTCTGGAGGCGCCAGCGCCCTCGGTGGAACCCTCTGGGGTGGCCCAGGCGGGGCAGCTCGGGACAGAAGCAGCCGTGAAAGGCTGAAGATGTGGGACCCCACCCCCCACCCCTGTCCCACCCCCCCCCAAGCTTGGGGTGAAGACCCCTGGGGGCCAACCCTAGGGAAGGCTTTGGGAACTAACCCCAGGAGAAAACCGACCTTTGGGATGCTGAGTAAACAGTTGTAGCGGCTTCCTCGGAGGTGACTATCCCCTCCCTGTGGCTTCTGTGTTGTGTGGTCCACGATGCTTCCTGGAGCAGCAGCCCCCACACTCCAGAACAGCTGCATCCTGGGGCGCCATCTGGTGGCCACTGGGCATATGACAGTCTGTCCGGCCACACAGCGGGGACCCTGAAGCCAAGGCTGGCCTTGGGGCTGGTAGACTTGGAAACCAAATCCGGCTCTCGGAGGATCCGCCTCGGGCCCCAGTTTGAGAAACAGCTCCTGTGACTCCCCACACGGACCCTGTGGGACGCCCCCGTGCGGTGCCAGCGCAGAGGCCAAAAGGAGCCGAGAAGTCACGCAGATATGGGTGGAACACGGTCCACGGGTGATCCCGAACCCCCGACACGGGTGCCTGCCCAGGGCCGGCCGCCCACGCGTGTCCATGGCAACGACGGTTGTACGTCCTCCAGAGCAGTTCCGAGGAGAGGCCTCTCACGCTCAGACACGGGCACGCGGGGCATTGCTCAAGGCCCCCTCGGTGCCGACCGGCCGAGGCGAACGTGGTTTTTGGACACGGAAGTCACTTTGTCACAGGGATGCGGGGTCTCTGGATTCTCACACAACTGATTGCCACGTGTAGCCTGGGCGGCGTGACCTCGTCCCCTCGTGGGGAGAACACCTGTGCCCGGCCCCGGGCAGTGACTTCTGGCGCAAAGCAGCCAGGCTTGGCCCTGGACCGGAACCGAAGGCGTGGATGACCGATAATGACAACGTGCTGACCCTCCTGCACGGATGCGCACCCTCCCGCAGAGATGATGGATGGCAGGCTGCCCTGGCTTCCGCCACACCCTTCCCCGAGACCAGCCCCGGAGGCCGGTGCCGCCCAGGGTCCCCTGCCCACCTTCTCTCCTGCAGACCAGCCCGGGCTGAGCACACCCCAAGAGCACACCCGCTTCCCTACCTCTCTATTTCTTAATATATTTTTATTTTTTATATTAAATCAAATCTATTTGATTTCAGAGAGGAAGGGAGAGGGCAAGAGATGATAGAGATAGAGATAGAGAGTGAGAGTGAGAGTGAGAAACATCAGTGATGAGAGAGAATCATGGATCAGCTGCCTCCTGCACGCCCCCTACTGGGGATCGAGCCCACAACCAGAGCATACGTAAGCCCTGGCTGGGAATTGAACCGTGACCTCCTGGTTTATAAGGTCGACGCTCAATCACTGCACTGAACCATGCTGGCCGGCCCTTCTCTACGTCTCTTCACCTGTCGGTTCCTCTTCGCCGTAGGTACGTGTGGGAGAAGGACGGAGCCGCCCTGGGCGTGGAGAGCAACCCCCGCGTCCGCCTGGACAAGAACGGCTCCCTGCACATCGCCCAGACGTGGTCGGGGGACATCGGCACCTACACCTGCCGGGTGCTCTCCGCAGGCGGCAACGACTCGCGCAGCGCCCACCTGCGGGTCCGGTAAGCGCCCAGAGGAGCAAGCACACCCACCCACCGAGAAGCCTCATTCTGGCAGGCCCCCGGGAGACCGGGGACCACCCGCTGCCCTCAGGACACGCCCAGGCATCCTGACAGGCGGGGCTCCTGCAAGAGCCTGGGTGTGGGTTTGGCCGGGTGGGTTCCGGGCCCGAGAGGAGACTGTGCAGGTAGATGGCTCCAAGGTAAGGTGACCAGATCGTCCAGGTGTTGGTGGGACAGTCCTGATTTCTAACCATTTTTCCCGCGTCCCGCGGTGTTTTAAAAAAAAAAAAAAAAAAAAAAAAAAAGTCCTGATTTTTTGAAAGATTGGAAAGATTCTTTCCAAAAATCAGGACTTTTTTAAAACGTCGTGGGATGCGGGAAAAATTGTTAGAAATCAGGACTGTCCTGCCAACACCTGGACGATCTGGTCACCTTACTCCAAGGCCACGTTCTGTGTCCGAGCCCGAGGCATCCGGGGAGTCCTATCCAAGTCCGGTCCGCCCGCGTGTCCCCCGACCGTGGACCTCACCGGGGCCCGGCCCCACCTCTCTCCTCCAGGCAGCTGCCCCACGCGCCCGAGCGCCCCGTGGCCACACTGAGCGCCGCGGAGAGGAGGGCCATCAACCTGACCTGGGCCAAGCCCTTCGACGGCAACAGCCCCCTGCTCCGCTACGTGCTGGAGATGTCGGAGAACAGTGAGGCTCGCACAGTGTGGGGGGAGTGGGGGGCTCAGCCGTGGGGTCCCCACGCCCAGGTCCCGGGCCTCTGCCTCGGGGTAAACCCTTCCCTCTGGAGACTCAGCCGCCTGGGCTGTCACATGAGCCCATCGGCTCCCTGGGGCCCCCGTGACAATTGGACAAGATACTCGCCAGGCATTTTCTCCTCCTCACTGCGAGCTCCAGAGCGGGCATGCATAATTTAAACGGCGTTTTAAGTCAGCGTGCCCGGAGCTCATCGATCTGAGGGGGAAAAAGATGGAAAAGACGGATGCATCTCAGTCCCTGCGAGCGCTGGTTCCTCCCCAGCGGCCTCCACCTCCCTCCCTCCCTCCCTCCCACCTCCCTCCACCCCTCCCACCCAGCCCAGGGGCCAAAAGAGTGACGGACCAGCCTCTCCTGGACCAAGTGGGTGGCACTCCTCTGCTAGCCCAGAAGAGGCTGGGCCCTGCTGGGCACAGGGGTAAGAGGCATGGCCCCCCAAGATGCCCACCTCTGCCTCTGCCCTCTGTCCCTGCAGACGCCCCGTGGGCCGTGCTCCTGGCCAGCGTGGACCCCGAGGCCACCTCGGTGGTGGTCAAGGGCTTGGTCCCCGCGCGCTCCTACCAGTTCCGCCTCTGCGCCGTCAACGACGTGGGCAAAGGCCAGTTCAGCAAGGACACGGAGAGGTGAGAGCGGGTCTTGGGGGCAGGCTCGGGGAGGGCCCCGAGGGGCTGCCAACGCCGCTGTGGCCAGGCTGGCCGGCTCTCCCCGGGCCCTCCAGCCTCAGTCTCCGCATCTGTAGGGTGGGGTCACAGCACACACTCCTGCCTCCCAGGGAGATGGTGATGCCGACATGAAATCACACGCGTGTAGCTCTGTGAGCGGCGCCCGGCGCTGGCCAGGCTTCCACCAAGCTCGGTCCTCCCTCTGCCCCCCTCCCCGACCCAAATCAAACTCGGGACCCTCTGGTCTGCCGGCTGGCACTCTAGCCACGGAGCCACACTGGCCAGGGCCACATTCTCCTTTTCGTGGTCTCTCCTCTCTGAGCAACGTTCCCGCATAACATAGAGGATCCGTAGCCCGAGTCAGCGTGCTGTCCATTAGAACCCCCGAGGAGCCTGCTGACCTTACAAGGAGAGTGGTGCCCTTTGACCGGTATCTCCCCGTGCCCCCCCGCCCCCCGCCCTTCTGTGTAGCCACCATCCGACTCTCTGGTTCCCTGAGTTAGGCTTCTGTGGAGTCCACGTCCGAGTGATAATCATAAACGGGGTGTCTCTCTGTCTGGCGTCTCTCACTTAGCACAGTGCCCTGGGGGTGCAGCCGCGTTGTCTCAGAGGCAGGAGTAAACATTGGTAGCTGCTTCCTTGGCAGCGACTTGCCCGAAAGCACACAGCCATGGTGCAGCACCCGGGAGCAGAGCGGGGCAGGCAGGGGGCAGCCTCCTCCGGCCCAGGACGCTCCTGTGTTTGCCCTCGGAACGGGAAACCCGCCCGCTCCCTCGCGGTGTCTCCTCTCCAGGGTCTCACTCCCCGAGGAGCCGCCCACCGCCCCACCACAGAACGTCATCGCCAGCGGCCGCACCAACCAGTCCATCATGATCCAGTGGCAGCCGCCCCCCGAGAACCACCAGAACGGCCTCCTCAAGGGCTACATCATCAGGTAGGCGCCCGCCGGAGGGACGGGGTGGGGCTGTGGGACGGGGAGGGCCGGAGGGACTGGGGAGACCATGGATCAGGGGAGGGCCGGAGGGACAGGGGAGGGCTGTGGGACGGGGGAGGCCAGAGGGACAGAGGAGGGCCGGAGGGACAGGGGGGGCCGGAGGGACAGGGGAGGGCTGTGGGACAGGGGAGGGCTGTGGGACAGGGGAGGGCCGTGGGATAGGGGAGGGCCGGAGGGACAGGGGAGGGCCGGAGGGACAGGGGAGGGCCGTGGGATAGGGGAGGGCTGTGGGACAGGGGAGGGCTGTGGGACAGGGGAGGGCTGTGGGACAGGGGAGGGCTATGGGACAGGGGAGGGCCGGAGGGACAGGGGGGGCCGGAGGGACAGGGGAGGGCTGTGGGACAGGGGGGGCCGGAGGGACAGGGGAGGGCTATGGGACAGGGGAGGGCCGGAGGGACAGGGGGGGCCGGAGGGACAGGGGAGGGCCGGAGGGACAGGGGAGGGCTGGAGGGACAGGGGGAGGGCTGTGGGACAGGGGGGGGCCGGAGGGACAGGGGAGGGCCGTGGAACAGGGGAGGGCTATGGGACAGGGGAGGGCCATGGAACAGGGGAGGGCCGGAAGGACAGGGGGTGGCCAGAGGGACAGGGGAGGGCCGTGGGACAGGGGGGGGCTGGAGGGACAGGGGGAGGGCTGTGGGACAGGGGAGGGCCGTGGGACAGGGGAGGGCCGAAGGGACAGGGGAGGGCCGTGGGACAGGGGAGGGCCGGAGGGACAGGGGAGGGCCGTGGGACAGGGGAGGGCCGTAGGACAGGGGAGGGCCGTGGATTGGAGAACAGAGCAAATTCACACAGGCCCTCCGCCATCTGGCAAAGACCCAGCAACAAGAAGAGCCCGTCCTGTGGTAGGCAGGACGGGGCTGGACATTAAAGAGCTCCCGGCACTGAGAGCCCTGGAGGCCACTCGCAAGCCCCACCCGGCCTGAATGGGAAGCACCGGGGTGGGGGGGTCCCCAGCAATCTGTTTTGCGAGGCCTCCATCCACACAAAGGCTTTGAGGACTGCTGCTCTGGGTAGAATAACCCCCAAACCATCCGGGGCCCCTAGTTACCCAAGGTTAGAACCTAAGGTAAATGCATCGTGGTCCTCTGAGCTCCCAGCCGCCGGAATTTGCCTGCACAGGTGTCACTTCCTCGTTCCCGGCGTGCTTTGTTCTGGCGGCAGCAGAAATGCCGGCGTAGGTAGCCTCGGGTTTATTTGTTTCTCTCTACCCACGGGAGTGACCAGCCAAAGAAAGAGGCTCTGTCCTAGAGGGAGAAAGAAAATGCGCCCAGCCCGGGTCGTGTGGCTCAGTGGATAGAGCGTCGGCCTGTGGACTGAGGGCTCCCGGGTTCGATTCCGGTCAAGGGCTTGTCTCTTGGTTTCGGGCACATCCCCAGTAGGAGACGTGCAGGAGGCAGCTGATTGACGATTCTCTCTCATCAGTGTTTCTCTCTATCCCTCTCTCTTCCTCTCTGTAAAAATCAATAGAATATATTTTTTGAAAAGAAAAGGAAATCCACCCTGCTGGGTGGTGTGGCTCCGTGGTTCAGGGTCAACCTATGAACCAGAAAGTCACAGTTCAAGTCCCGGTTAGGGCACAGGCCCAGGTTGCGGGCTCCATCCCCAGTGTGGGGAGCCGATCAACAATACTCTCTCATCCTTGATGTTTCTCTCTCTCTCTTTGTCCCTTCCTCTCTGAAATCAATTAACATATATTTTTTAAAAATAAAATAAAAATATTTAAAAAAAAAAAAAAAAAAAAAAAAAACCAGGATGGTCCCCAAGTCTTGTGTTAACCAGTCCGGTAGCCCCTGGCTGAGGCACGGGAGCCACCGCCGACCGCTGCCTCCCGACTGCCCCTCAGGTACTGCCTGGCCGGGCTGCCGGTCGGGTACCAGTTCAAGAACATCACGGACGCCGAGGTCAACAACCTGCTGCTGGAGGACCTCATCATCTGGACCAACTACGAGATCGAGGTGGCCGCCTACAACAGCGCCGGGCTGGGCGTCTACAGCGGCAAAGTCACCGAGTGGACGCTGCAGGGAGGTGGGCGTGCGGGCGGCCCCGGGGGAGGGGCTGCGGGGGAGAGGGAGAGGTGGGGGCGAGCCTTATGCAGGCGGCGGTTACAGGGGACCAGGGACCTTCTGGGAAGGCTCACCTTAGCTGGATCGTGAGCCTGCTCACGTGTTAGCATTGGACCTAAAACCACCCGGGCATTTTCATACCTAGCACTTCCCTTTGCCTGTGCCCTGTCAATGGGTCAGACAAGCTTTATTTATATATATATATATTATGGATTTCAGAGAGGAAGGGGGAGAGATGGGGGGGAGAGAGAGAGAGAGAAACATCAACGATGAGAGGGAATTATCAATTGGCTGCCTTCTGCACGCCCCCAACTGGGGATGAAGCCTGCAACCCAGGCATGTGCCCTGGCCAGGAATTGAACCACGATCTCCTGGTTCATAGGGTCAACACTGAGCCACACCGGCTGCCAATGTTTCTCTCTCTCTCTCTCTCTCTGGGCCAGATAAAGCTTTATTCCTACAAACTAATCAAGAGGAAGAAGGCATTTGGGTGTAGACCAAAATGGAGGGGGAGGGGGGCCAAGCAGAGCCCACAGACCCCTTCCCTGTGTTTTCTCTACTCAACTGCACCCCTCCACCCCCACCCCTGCTCTGCTCTCCTCCAGTCCCCACCGTCCCTCCGGGCAACGTGCGCGCAGAAGCCACCAACTCCACCACCATCCGCTTCACCTGGAACGCCCCCAGCCCCCAGTTCATCAACGGCATCAACCAGGGCTACAAGGTACGCGAACCGCCCTCGCCCCAGGAGGATGCTGGGAGACACGCACGGGAGGCCCCAGCGAGGGGGCGGGCAGGAGGGGTCCCGTCTGTGTTCAGAACCATTGGTTCAGACCGAGCAGAGGACTCGGGACCAAGGAAAAGGGCACGGGGGCTCTCGCCAGGGCCAGGTGCGGGCCCTGGGAGGCTGTGACCGGGGCAGGGGCGCGGGCCCCGGGAGGCTGGCCGGTGAACAAAGCCGGGTTTGTTTCAGACTGAGGACTGCGGAGCATTGAGGTCCAGGACGCGCTTCTCAAGGGCGTCCTGCGGGGTCCGGGGTCCTAGGCTGGACGTGACCCCACACCCCGGGAAGGGCTCGGGTCTAGGATAAGGTGACCAGCCGTCCCGCTTTTGGCAGGACAGTCCCGATTTTTAACAATCTGTCCCGCACCCCTCGGCGTTTTGAAAAATCGGGACTTGTTTAAAACGCCGAGGGATGCGGACCAAATTGTTAAAAATAGAGACAAATTATTAAAAAGCGGGACGTCTGGTCACCTTAGTCTAGGACACTCGGGGCCTCGGGTTGCCGACCCAGCGCTGCCTGCCGCTGGCGCCCGGAGCGGCCTGCCCTCTCGCTGAGCTTCCCTCAACCGTCTTAGCTGAGCCCAAAGCCATGAGTCGTGCCCGCCGCTGGGAACCACAGTAACCTCTGCCCCGCGTTCGCCAGCAGCGAAGGTCATGGTGCCTGTTCCCTGGGGCCGTGGTGGGCACAGCTCGAGAGCCACATGCGGCTCTTTGGCCCCTTGAGTGTGGCTCTTCCACAAAATACCACGTGCGGGCGCACACGTACAGTGCGATTGAAGGAGTGCCCTAATGAAGTTAATGGCAATGTACCTACCTAAATAGCTAAAGTTTGAAAAATGTGGCTCTCAAAAGAAACGTCATTCATCGTCCTGTTGATATTTGGCTCCGTTGACTAGTGAGTCTGCCGACCACGGCCTCGGGGCTGTGCGAGGACCAGATGGACAGGGTTTGTACCGTGTTGAGCACCACGACGAACACGTGACACGTGCTCTGAGGAGGACTGCGGGAACCGTGGCGGCAGGAATGTATTCATTTGCTTGGGCAGCCGTAACGAGTGCCCTCTGTCCGCGGGACTGAGAACTCTCTTTTCTCCCCGTCCTGGAGGCGGGCAGCCCCAGATCCAGGTGTCCTCTGTCCGTCTTCTCCCTGCGTCCTCGCGTGGTCTCCCCTCTGCGTGTGTCCGTGTCCCAATGCCCTCGTCTTACAAGGACACCGGTCTGATGGGAAGAGGCCCAGTCCTCAAGACCCATGTTAACCTCACTGCCCCTTTAAAGGCTGCTCCCAGATACCGGCACCTTCTGGGGGCCTGGGCCTTGAGACGTCAGTGTCTACATTTAGGGAGAAACAGTCCAGCCCGTAACCAATAGCGACAGCAGCAGGGAGAGAGACTGTAATGATGTAAGCCTGGCAGTATCCGTGGTAACAGTGAAAGTGTCAGTAACGGTGTTACAGTAAGTGGGACAGTAACGATGGTAGCAGGAAGAGTGTCAGTAACCATGGTTACAGTAAATGTCAGTAACCGTGGTAACAGTAAGAGTGTCAATAATGGTGGTTACAGTAAATGGGACAGTAACCGTGGTAGCAGTAAGAGTGTCAATAACGGTGGTCACAGTTAGTGGGACAGTAACAGTGGTAACAGTAAGCCTGGCAGTAACCATGGTTACAGTAAGTAACAGTGGTAGTAAGCGTGGCAGTAACTGTGGTAGCAGTAAGAGTGTCAGTAACGGTTAGTGGGACAGTAATGGTGGTAACAGTAAGCCTGGCAGTAACCGTGGTAGCAGTAAGAGTGTCAGTAGCGGTGTTACAGTAAGTGGGGCAATAACAGTGGTAGCACCGGTGGTGGCCGTGGCAGTAAATTTGCTATAACTGTAACTGCCCTAAAAGCCAGGACTTCTCAACCCTCCCGCCCCAGAGTGCCCCCTGTGGCCCAGTTGCAGCCTGGCCTCGGCAGCTTGGGCCGGTGGGAAGAGGCGGTCGGCCCCTCCAGATGTGGGCGGAGGCAGAGTGTCTGAGGCGCAGTGTTGGGAGCCAGCGGGGACCGGGAGACCCTGCAGGCTCTGGCTCTGAGCCATGGGTCGGGTGAGGGCAGACACCTCCCTCCGGAAGGTTCCCGCACACCATCAGTGCCGGGTCTGCACGTGTGCGACAACCGAGATCGCTTCAAGGACTGGCAGCCGTGGCCGTTCCCACAGCCGTCGGGCGTGGCTGGGCGGGAAGGACTGTCTGCCAGCTGAGCGTGAGGTCCCCTCGGCTGTCTCTGGGCCTGCTCTCTTTCCTCTCTTTCCTCTCCTCCCGTCGGTGCTGACTTCCAATCCAGGGCCCGCGTCTTCCATTCTAAACAAACAAAGTGGGACGGGCCAGAGCCGCCACCCCCAGCCACTCACTCACTCACCCCAGGAGGGCACTGCAGCCTGGGCTGTGGGGGGACAGGTGCTGGGGCCGAGGCTGGCAGCCCTGAATGGCTGGAAAGCCTGCTAATTGGGACTCTGGGGGGAGGCAGGGGAGAGAAGGGGAAGGCCGGACTCATGCCGAGGAGCTGAGCAGTGAACAATCAGCTTTGTGCTGCCCATTCTACATTTCCTTCCCCACACGGGAGGGCTGGCCTGCAAACTTCTAACGCCCATGGCTCCCGGGGCGCCGAGAAGGCCAGTCGAGTGACCAGGACATGAGAGCCCAGAACCGAAGGAGGCTGCAGAGCCCCCCTTCTCCGCCCCCCCCCCCCCCGAGCCCAGCCCATGCCCAGCACCCGGGAGCTGCTCAGGACGAGTCAGGGAACGGATTGCCCAGATGTTGGAACACAGGAGCCAGCAGGAAAGTCAGAGGAGCTCACTCATTCATACAGGGCACTTTCTACGTGCCGAGTGGGATGCTAGAGCTACGTTCTCATTCCTCTCTCACACAAGCTGCACGAGAGCCCCAAGCAGCAATATCGGCATCACCCCATTTTACAGACGAGGAAACTGAGGCACGAGCGGCAAGTAAGTTGTTCCAAGTCCGAGGACCTGCAAAGCTCAGACTCAAGCTCCAGAGCCTGCACCTCTTCTTAGGTAGAAAAGGAGATGTGTCCTTTGCGTTTATTATAAAATAATAAGGATAGTCATTTTTTTTTTCCCCTAAGTACAAATGGATCCAAGCGGGGATTCTGTTTCTTGCTTCTGTGGCCTTGAGTATCACGGAGAGGAAAAAGCAGGGTTGGTCCCCGCAGACCCCAGTGGAAATGGGCTTTTCTCCCTTTTAATGGGGAAGCGTTTCAAACACCTGCAACAGGAGAGAGAGGCTTGTAGTGAGTAAGCCAGACGCACATCCCCGGGTTCGGAAGTTACCAGCTCACAGCCAAACGTGTTCCGTCTGCCCTCGAACCCTCAGCTACGCCCTGGAGTCTCATGTCCCCCACAAATATTTCCATCAAGAAACAGGAGCCGAAACTGGTTTGGCTCAGTGGATAGAGCGTTGGTCTGCGGACTGAAGGGTCCCAGGTTTGATTCTGGTCAGGGCATGTACCTTGGTTGCGGGCACATCCCTGGTAGGGCGTGTGCAGGAGGCAGCTGGTCGATGATTCTCTCTCACCGATGTTTCTAGCTCTCTGTCCTTCTCCCTTCCTCTCTGTAAAAATTCAATAAAATATATGAAAGAAAGAAAGAAAGAAAGAAAGAAAGAAAGAAAGAAAGAAAGAAAGAAAGAAAGAAAGAAGTCTGTGTTTAAGCCCTTATCAGTCTCGGGCCTCAAACGGATCAGCAGTCCCTTTCATCCGATCAGATACCCGCTGGGATTTAAATTTCTAGTAAGCTTACTAGTCGGTCTATTTGCTTTGGCCTCCGAATGAGAGGCACATAATTGCATTTGCTTTGGTTTCGGTTGGCGTGCCTTTGTTGTTCCAGTGGCAGGGGGTGAGGGGGAGAGGAGGTGTTAGGTCTCCGTTGATCTACAGATCCCCTCTCTCTTTTGCTCTTTTGTTTCTTTTTTTCCCTGGCAATGTACCGCAGTAAGAATCTCCGCCGTTTGTACTGCAGACTTTCCCACAGTCTGGATCGCGCTGATTGCCGCCCTGGGGAGCCATTGAACACGGGGCTCTGGATGCCGCCTCTGTGTCCATTGGACCTGGAGTGAGAGGCCTGATCAGATGCGGGTCTGCGGGTTTTATGTTCCCAGGATGGCTCCCTGGATGACGCGAGGGTTTTCATTAGGAGGCAGGGCGTGCGGCCGCTCTGACCGCGACGTGGCGCCCCCTGCCAGGCCTCGCGTGGTCTGCGCTTTCCGTGGGACTCGCACCATCGGGACGGTCCAATGTTAGGGTTTTGTCTGGACTGATTAGCTGAAATCTTTTCCTTTTTTTTTTTTTTTTTTTTTTAAGAATTTTCCCCTTCCCCACTTGTTGTTTAGCCTGGATGAAAAGCCTGGCAAACACTCCGCTCTCGCCCATTACTGAGCCGTTTTCAGAATAATGAGCTGGTTCCTTAGCAACTGCTGAGGTGACAGGTGACTCTGGATTGGGGTAGGGGAGGCGTCTCTTTGTCTTGCTTTGATTTGGGTAGTAGTATTATGTACTTAAGGATTCTTACAAATGCCTCTGATGTGTCTCAATCCACTGCCATTATAATGCTTTTCGTAAAAATACAGCTTTAATTGATTTCAGAGAGGTAGGGAGAGAGAGAGAGAGAGAGAGAGAGAGAGAGAGAGAGAGAGAGAGAGAGAGAGAGAGAGAGAAGCATCAATGATGAGAGAGAATCATTGACCGGCTACCTCCTGCATACCCCAAACGGGATCAAGCCCAGAAACCCGACCATGCGCCCTGACCAGGAATCGAACCATGACCTCCTGATTCATATGTCAACTCTCAACCTCCTTCCTAGACAGTCCCTGGGGTACTGTTTTAAGGCGCCTGTGTCTTTGTAGACACCCTTTATCCTGTGTCTTTGTAGTTGTTGTCTTTTTTTTTTTTTTTTATCATTTTGTTAATCCTCACCTGAGGATATTTTCCCACTGATGTTTAGAGAGAGTGGAAGGGAGATAGAGGGACACACACAGAGAGAGAAACATTGATGTGAGAGAGACACATTTATTGGTTGCCTTCGCACAGGGCCTGGGATCGAGCCTGCAACCAAGGTATGTGCCCTTGACCTGAGTCGAACCGGGGACCCTTCAATCCCCAGGCCGATGCTCTTTCTGCTGAGCCAACCGGCCAGGGCTGTCCTTTGTTTCTTTAATTGCAGCAAGGGTAACTGGCCACACCGATACCATGATATTTACCCGGATTCTGCACCCGTTGGGGAACAGGCAGCACAATTCATCCTGATGGCGTAATTAATTCAAATGTACATTAATTAAATTAAAACATTAAACTTGTTTCTTAATCTACTCCGAAGAAGTTCGGGCCGATTTAATTGCTATGAAACAAGATAACCGAAATAAAGAGGATATTTAACATACTTATTAAATGCCACTTAGGATTTCTGATTAGTATTTTTAGGGTCTAATTAGTGTCTAATTAGCTTGCTATCGGCTATCTTTTCACAAATAGCGATTAGATTTCCAAACATCCCGAATAAACACGAGTCCGTGAAAGGAGAAGATTAAGCGTGCGATGGGCGGGCGTTAATCAGGCGGCATCGGCAGGGTATTGTCTTCGACCTATAAATACCCGCTCTTATTAAAACCCATCCAGTGCTGCCTTTCCCTGTTAATTGCTGTTTAATCAACTTCAAATAAACGAGGGAATCTCTGAGCCCAGCTGTCATGGCTGGAGACAGATGAAGGGCCAGGAGTGTGAGGTGAGAGATCAAGAGGCATGAACAGCTGAAACCGGTTTGGCTCAGTGGATAGAGCATCAGCCTGTAGACTGAAAGGTCCCAGGTTTGATTCCGGTCAAGAGCATGTACTTTGGTTGTGGGCACATCCCTAGTGGCGGGTGTGCAAGAGGCAGCTGATCGATGTTTCTAACTATCTCTCTGCCTCTCTGTAAAAAAAAAAAAATCAATAAAATATATTTTTTAAAAAGAGGCAGGAACAGCCTGGGTGTTGTGGCTCAGAGGTTGAGCATGGACCTAGGAGTCAGGGGGTCCTGTGAACCAGGAGGTCACGGTTCGATTCCCGGTCAAGGCATGTGACCAGGTTGCAGGCTCACTCCCCAGTAGGGGGTGTGCAAGAGATAGCCCATCGATGGTTCTCTTTCATCAGTGATGTTTCTCTCTCCCTTTTTCTCTGAAATCAATAAGAAATATATTCAAAAATAAAAAGAGGCAGGAAGTGTCCAGACTGGGTGGCTCAGTTGCTTTGGTGAGCACCATCTCACACATCAAAGTTTACAGATGGGTCCCCAGTCAGGGCGTATATGGGAGGCAACCAATCCATGTTTCTCTCACATCAATGTTTCTCTCTCTCTCTCTCTCTCTCTCTCTCTCTCTCTCTCTCTCTCTCTCTCTGTCTCTCTTTTTCTCAAACTAGTAAACATATCCTCAGATGAGGATTTTTAAAAAATCTTTTTACTAAGAGGCAAGCAGAGGAGGAAGGGGAGACAGGAAGCTTATGCAGCCATGGGCGATGTTTCTAACTATCTCTCTGCCTCTCTGTAAAAAAAGAGGCAGAGAGATAGTTGTGGAGGGAGATGAGACAGAAAGAGGTGTTGAATTTCCACGGGGTTTCCCGGCTGGTGCCCATCTCTGGGGCAGGGTTAAGATTGAAACCCCAACTTGGAACAAGTTTAAAGAGTAAGAGTTAACTGTGAACCAACATTCCGGCTCCAGATTCAGGACCCCCAGGGAGCAGCCACCAGCCCCCAGGGAGAAGGGGTGGGAGGCCAGGTGTTGGAGTGAGAGACCTCGTCACTCTACTTGCTATGGGATTCAGTCCATCGCTGAGCCTCTCTGGGCCTCAGTTTCCTCGTCTGTAAGAGGCAGTGCCGGCTTCCTGGTGGCTCAGGGCTCCACGCTCAGAAAGGCCCCAGGCCAGGCTCAGTGCCGTCACCTTGAAATTCTTAATGATTTTTGCCAAGGGGGCCCTCCATCTCCCTTGTGCACCCGGCCTACAGACCATGAGCTCCTCTTGGTAAAGTATCAGCCCCTCTCGGGTGGGGTCCCTGTGGGATCTGCAAAGCCCTCGTGACTCGGGGTGCCTCGCCATCACCTTCAAATAAACGAGGGAATCTCTGAGACCCTCGGAGTGGGCTCCCGGGACACGGGCTCTGGTGGCCCGTGGGTATCGGCACGGCCACCCCTTCCCTGGGAGGAGCGATCGCAGGGACCTGGGCTCCTGGACGCTCGCTGTCCGTCAGCCCAGCCTGCTCTTCTGGAACCTTCCGACGGCCCTGCCTTCCTTGCCGGGCTCTCTCCTCAGCTGATCGCCTGGGAACCGGAGCAGGAGGAGGAGGTTACCATGGTGACCGCCCGACCCAACTTTCAAGACAGCATCCACGTGGGCTTCGTGTCGGGCCTGAAGAAGTTCACGGAGTACTTCACGTCCGTGCTGTGCTTCACCACGCCCGGGGACGGGCCCCGCAGCAGCCCGCAGCTGGTGCGCACCCTCGAGGATGGTAGGCACCCCGCTCCCTGCCCCCCCACCCCTGCCCTGCAGCCTCGGCCCCGCCCGCCCACCCACCCAGGGGCCCAGGTCCTCTCCCATCCGGGGCGCCCCGGGCTGTCTTGCAGATGGTGGTTCTCTCTGGCTCTAACTGGCATTGGGCGGGGTGGGGGTCCTCTTGGGGTACAGTGCCTGGGCCTGTGGGGCACCTGAGCTTCAGTGACATCCTGGACACCTCGCTGAAGGTCAGCTGGCAGGAGCCGGGGGAGAAGAACGGCATCCTCACAGGTGGGCACCGCGCTGTCTCGGGCCTGGGAGGGGGGAAGGTCCCCGAGCCTGTCCTCTGCCTCCGACCCGGTGCCCTCCCCGCGCCCAGCAGCCACCCCTGCTCAGAGCTTCCGAGGAGGAGGAGCCGGCCCTCCCTCCCAGGAGCACCCGCACTCCCCACCCCCTCCTTCCCCCTCAGGCACGCACGCACCTCCTAGATTCTGAGGGACCCCAAGAGTAAGGTGACCAGACGTCCCGCTTTTGGCGGGACAGTCCCAATTTTTTTTTTAATATATATTTTATTGATTTTTTTTTTAAAGAGAGGAAGGGAGAGGGATAGAGAGTTAGAAACATCGATGAGAGAGAAACATGGATCAGCTGCCTCTTGCACAACCCCCACCGGGGATGTGCCCGCAGCCAAGGTACATGCCCTTGACCGGAATCGAACCTGGGACCCTTGAGTCTGCAGGCCGGCGCTCTATCCAATGAGCCAAACTGGTTAGGGCAACAGTCCCAATTTTTAACAATTTGTCCGGCGTCCCGCGGCGTTTTAAAAAAGTCCCGGGTTTTTTTTTGTTTTGTTTTTTTTTTACAAAAATCGGGACTTTTTTAAAACACCGCGGGACACGGGTCAAATTGTAAAACATCGGGACTGTCCGCCAGAAGTGGGACATCTGGTCACTTTACCCAAGAGGCATGCACCCAGGGCAGCAATGGGCAGTAGCACCCCCCTCCACCCTGTCCCTGAGGCCCCCTAGTCTCTGACTTCTGAATGGGCAAAGCTCACCAGCCTGGGCTCCTTTCCCTAGCCCTTCCTCGTTCCAGTGTCGCAGCTTCAATTAAAAAAATTTTTTTTTTAATTTTTTGGGTCGGGCAGTCACCATGGTAACTCTCCAATTAAAAAAGGAAAGGGGAGCTACGGCCCCTCCACTCTGTGATGCATCCCACGTCCAGCCCCAGCCGCCCTCACGTGGCCACCTCGAAGGCTTGCTCATCCTCGCCCCTACCCATGAGGTCCCCCCCCCAAGGAGGACATGGGACCCTGGGCCAGGTGCCTCGGCCGGCCTCGGTCCCAGGGCTTCCTGGGCGGAGCTCACTGTGGACAAGTGAAGGCGTGAGGGGCGGGCAGCGGGTCCAGGCCAGCTCACGGCCATGGCCATGGCCAAGCTCACGCGGCCCGGGGCCCCCAGGGTACCGGATCTCCTGGGAGGAGTTCAACCGCACCAACACCCGCGTGACCCACTACCTGCCCAACGTGACCCTGGACTACCGCGTGACGGGCCTCACCGCGCTCACCACCTACACCATCGAGGTGGCCGCCATGACCGCCAAGGGCCAGGGCCAGGTGTCCGCCTCCACCATCTCCTCCGGGGTGCCCCCAGGTAGGTGCCCAAGTGGGGGGACCCCTGCCTCTTGCTCCCGATCGGCACCCACTCCGGAGGCCCCTCGTCCTTCAGGAGTGTGGTCTGCCTCCCCCAGAGCTCCCCCCCTGGGCCCCCGTGCCCAGTCCTTCCAGAGCAGGTCCCCTCGTGAGTCCAGGCCTCCTCCGTGGCTCCCAGCTCCCCCTTAGCCTCTTGCTCACAGGCGAACCCCGGGAGAGGGAGCCGTGCCGGCCCAGCTCATTCCCTGGCCCGGGAGCCTCCCTGGGGGGACCCGTCAGCCCCTAAGCCCGTCTCAGGACCCGGGGTGTGAGCCTCGGGCGCAGGAACAAGGACTGAGGTGTCAGGCTGAGGCCGCGCCACGCTCCTTCCTCCTCAGAGGCTCCTCGGAAAAGGGCGACCCGGTGCCCTCTGTGCCCGGAGAGTCCTGTCCCGCATGGCACGACGTCCCTCTCGCCCCACGTCCCCCAAACCGCTCCCATCCCGCCTTCCTTTTCCAGAACTCCCCGGCCCCCCCACCAATCTGGGCATCTCCAACATCGGCCCCCGCTCCGTGACCTTGCAGTTCAAGCCGGGCTACGACGGAAAGACCTCCATCTCCCGCTGGCTGGTGGAGGCCCAGGTGAGGCCTGTGCCGGGGGCCCTGGCGCCCGGGAATCTCACCCCTGTCCTTCCAACCTGCAGGGGAGGGGGAACATTCAAGGGTTCCAGCATCCAGTCACACCCCCAGAAATTCTGGTTCTGATTTAGCTGGGGTTTTACTTTATTACTAGAGGCCTGGTGCACCAAATTCATGCACCGACCGGTAGGGTCCGTAAGGCCTGGCCAGCGATCAGGATTGATCTGGGCCTTCCAGCTGCTGGCTGCAGCCTTCCTTCATTTCGCACCGCCCCCTGGTGGCCAGCGACATCATAGGAAGCGATCAAACTCCTGGTTTCCCATTGGAACTCCCAAGGGGACATTTTGCCTATTAGCCTTTATATATATATATATATATATATATATATATATATATATATATATATATATATACATACATATATATATATATATTGATATTTTTCTTTTTAAAATATACATATTTTTATTGATTTCAGAGAGGAAAGGAGAAAGAGAAACATCAGTAATGAGAGAGAATCATTGATCAACTGCCTCCTGCACGCCCCATACTGGGAACTGAGCCTGCAACCCGGGCACGTGCCATGACTGGGAATTGAACCGTGATCTCCTGGTTCATAAGTCAATGCTCAACCCCTGACCCACGACTGGTCAGACTAGCTGGGGTTTTAGAAGCTTGCCAGGATGTTCTGGGAATCACCTAGGGGGAGTATTGGATGCAGATTCCTGGGTCCCAGCCTCCGTGATCTGCTAGGTCGGGGGCAGGGCACAGGAGCGGGTTTATAACACGAGACTCAGATGCAGGCGGGCTGAGGGTCACACATGAAGTCCCGCTTAAGAGCCTGGACAGATGGTGGCCCCCTCTGGTGCCCTCGAGGTGAGCCCTGGGGTTTAAATCAGGGCCTTCCCAGGGCAGGGCTGGTACCTCTTAGACACTGGGGCTCTGAGCGCCTGCCGCGGGCTCGCAGGTGGGCAGGTCTAAGGGTGTCTCCCTCGCCAGGTGGGCGTCGTCGGGGAGGGAGAGGAGTGGCTGCTGGTGCACCAGCTCGCCAACGAGCCCGACGCCCGCTCCATGGAGGTGCCCGACCTCAACCCCTTCACCCACTACAGGTAACGGGGCCGGCGGAGGGAGGGTTGGGAGGGGGGCCTGCCCAGACCGGGACGGGATTTGGCCCTGGAGGCCTGCCCTCACCATCCTGCTCACCCCCGCCCCCACCCCAGCTTCCGCATGCGCCAGGTGAACATCGTGGGCACCAGTCCTCCCAGCCAGCCTTCCAGAAAGATCCAGACCCTCCAGGCGCCCCCCGACATGGCCCCGGCCAACGTGACCCTGCGCACGGCCAGCGAGACCAGCCTGTGGCTCCGCTGGACGGTGAGGCCCCCCGAGGGCCGCGGGCGGGGCGTCCCCTCCATCCCTGTCACCCACCAAGGTGCCCTGGCCTCCAAGGGGCCACCGCGGCTCGAGAGCCACGTGCGGCTCTTTGGCCCCTTGAGTGTGGCTCTTCCACAAAACACCACGTGGGGGCGCACACGTACAGTGCGATTGAAACTTCGTGGCCCATGCGCAGTAGTCGGTTTTCCGCCTGGGCGAGACTATTTTGAAGAAGTGGCGTTAGAGCACTCCAGGGGCCAAAGAGCCACATGTGTGCCGACCACTGGTGTAGACTCGTGGTCAGCAAACTCGTTAGTCAATAGAGCCAAATACCAACAGGACAACGATTGACATTTCTTTTGAGAGCCACATTTTTTTAAACTTCTTCTAATGCCTCTTCTTCAAAATAGACTTGCCCAGGCCGTGGTATTTTGTGGGAGAGCCGCAGTTTGCCGACCACAGGGGTGGGCGATAAGGAAGTGCACATGGGCAGCCTGAGGGCGGGAGCTGAGTGGCAGAGACAGCCAGGGCCTTGCCCATCTGTGTGTGGGGCAGCCAGCCTTGGTGGGCCTGCCTCCCGGGTCCGCCACCCTGAGCGGGGCGGTGCGTTTGTCACGGGCACAGTAGAGAATGGGTGCCCCGCTCCTTGGAGCCTGCCGCGGAGGGATGGGGAGATGCGGGCGCGGTTCCACCGTCTGAGGACGGTGGGCGGAGTAATCCTGGAGGCCCCCTGGAGGAGGAGGAGGAGGAGGAGGCGCGGGCGGTTCTTTTTTTTAATTATTTTTTTTAAATATATTTTATTGATTTTGTACAGAGAGGAAGGGAGAGAGATAGAGAGTTAGAAACATCGATGAGAGAGAGTCATCGATCAGCTGCCTCTCGCACACCCCCTACTGGGGATGTGCCCGCATCCAAGGTACATGCCCTTGACCGGAATCGAACCTGGGACCTTTCATTCCCGAAGCGGACGCTCTATCCATTGAGGCAGGCGGTTCTTTGTGCCCAGGGCGGGCCTGGCCTCACAGCCGTCCTGCCCCGCCCCGGCCCCCCCACAGCCGCTCCCGGAGATGGAGTACAACGGGAACCCCGAGTCCGTGGGCTACAAGATCAAGTACAGCCGGGCGGACGGCCGCGGCAAGGTGCTGAGCCACGTGGTCCCCGACCGGGTGGAGCGGGAGTACACCATCGAGGACCTGGAGGAGTGGACGGAGTACCGCGTGCAGGTGCAGGCCTTCAACGCCATCGGGAGCGGGCCCTGGAGCCCCGTGGTGATGGGCCGGACGCGGGAGTCAGGTACCGCCCCCTCGAGCCACCCACCCCGTGGCTCCCCGTCTGTGGCTGGGACACCCCACCTTGTCCCCCCGCCCTCCGCTCCTCCCAAGGGCACAAAGCTGGAGCCGCTGTTCTGTCGGGGCTCCCGTCCCAGGGCTATTCCCGCTGCTCAGGCTGTGCCCACCGTCCCTCACCCCTCCACCCTCACCTGAACTCTGACACCAGGGGTGCCCGAAAGATACGGTGACCAGACGTCCCTCTTTTGGCGGGATAGTTCCAATTTTTAACCATTTGTCCCGCGTCCGGCGGTGTTTTTAAAAAGTCCCGATTTTTGGGAAGAAATCGGGACTTTTTTAAAACACCGCCGGACGCGGGACAAATGGTTAAAAATCAGGACTGTCCCGCCAAAAGCGGGACGTCTGGTCACTTTACTGAAAGAGCCTTAGGGGGTGGAGTAGGGCCCGGGGAAGAAATGGGGCACAGACCCCAAATAGAGTAGGCGTTGGGTTAGCTCCCAGAACATTCCAGAAGCACAACCAGCAGCTCACAGGGTCACCCAGAGAATCTGAGCCCCCAGCCTGCAGGCCGCCTCATTGGTCCATGTGTGGCTCTGTCCTGGCAGGTCCCTCCCACCCGTCCCTGCCTGCTGTGCTGGCAGGAAATGCAGGCTCATCCCAGCGGCGAAGGCAGCTGTGAGGCCCGGCCTGAGCGGCGGGGGGGGGGGGGGGGGGGGGGGGGGGGGGGGGGGCCCTAACCCGAAGAAACAGCATCTGTCATGGCCAGAAGGAATCGTGGAGGGAAATGCTCTCTCTGGGGACTGAGCCCCGTTTTCTCCCCCAGAACCCCTCCCCTCTTGTCCGCTGCCCAATCCCATTAACCCTTCTCCCGCCCCTTCTCTCCCTCAGTCCCCTCCTCGGGCCCCGCCAATGTGTCGGCGCTGGCCACCACCTCCAGCAGCATGCTGGTGCGCTGGAGCCCCGTCCCCGAGGCGGAGCGCAACGGACTGGTGCTGGGCTACAAGGTGAGTCCCGCCCGGGCTCTCTGCCCCTCCCCCACCAGGTGCCCCGCCCCCAGAGCGGGCACCGGGATCCGTCCGTCTCCAGAGCGGGCACCGGGATCATCTGGCTTCCCGTCCACCAGTCGCCCTGGCAACCAGAGTCCTCCCTTGGTGGGAGGGGCTTCCAGGGAAGGCATGGGGTCCTCAGGGCTGTGCTGCCTCCCCCAGGAGGCCACGCTGGGTGCCCCAAGCCTCACTCTGGGCTCCTGTGGGTGCAGCATCCGTTTCTGTCACCTTCTAGAATCTTCTAGAATCCATCCCCAAAGCCCAGCCTACTACCTGCCTCGTCCGGCCCCGGCCCGGAGGTCGGGAGATGTGCCTTCGGGTCCCGGCTCTGCCACCACTGGCTGTGTGACCCTGAGCAGGTCACACGCCCTCTCTGGGCCCGTTTTCTGGGTGCTCCCTCAGGAAACTCCCCGCTCCCTGGCTGAGTGCGTCTGTGGGTCCCCCGCCTTCCTGTTCCCCATGCCCCCCTGGGGCCACGCCACTGCAAGGAGCCCAAGTAACCCGCCCCATCCACCCCTCCCAGGGGACTTAGGAGACGAGCTGGCTGGGCAGAGCCAGGCCGAGGCCGAGGCGCGGTCCTCACCGGCGCTGGGCTCCCTCCGGCAGGTGCTGTACCGGGAAAAGGACTCGGACCCGCAGCCCCGGGTCTGGCTGGTGGAAGGGAACGCGTCCCTCAGCGTCCAGCTCACGGGCCTGGGCAAGTACGTGCTCTACGAGGTGCAGGTGCTGGCCTTCACCCGCGTCGGGGACGGCCGCCCCAGTCGGCCCCCCGTCCTGGAGCGGACGCTGGACGACGGTGAGTGCCCGGCCCTGCCCCACGCCCTGGGGTGTCCCTCTGCTCCTGGGAGAAGCCGGCTGCGGGGGTCAGCAGCCCCCTGGGAGGGGGTGCTGATGACAGACTGCACCTCTGAGAGGACGGGAGGACCATATGGGCAGTTTGGCAGCTCATTTCGCTCTCGCTGGGACAAATGTCCAGAACAGAGACTTTGCACCTGTTTTGAGACTTTGCACCTGTTTTGAGTCTTTGCACCTGTTTTGAGACTTTGCGTCTGTTTTGAGACTTTGCACCTGTTTTGAGTCTTTGCACCTGTTTTGAGACTGCACCTGTTTTGACGTCCTGTTCACCTGGGACAGGTTTGCCTTTGAGTCGCGGTCCGTGGGAGGGAAGGGCTTGATTTTCCCTGGCACGAGCCCCCTGGTCCGGTTTGCAAAAGAGAGAGATGCCAGCGGGACTCCGGGCATTCCTCCCTGCGGCAAAGGCAGACGGACCGGTCCCCTGCCCCCTCCCTTTCCCCACGCACGTGCTCACAGACTGCCCTCCCCCCACAGACATCTGTGGGGTCCAGACAGGAATGCAAGAGGAAGCCCAAACACCTATGCCCACAGAGCCTGAAGTTATAAATCAAGCTAATGAGCTGTTAAATGTGTCCTGTCCACCTACCTTGACAAATATATCCTCAGAGGACCCAGAAGGCCAAGTTCAAGTTTAGAAATCTCAGACTTCTGGGCATACTGAGGCATCACAGGAGGAGTGCCCCTCTGCCCAGGGCTTCTCCCTTCCTCTCCTCTAGCCTGAGCCACTCAGGCCCCCATCCACACACACCCAAGAGCCACCCCTCCGTCCAGAGGTGCCCGCCTAAAGGGGTGGGCCTAGGAGCCAGGCCGTGCAGACCTGGGAGCAGGCGTGGGCCTGTCCGGGCAGAGGATTCCAGGTCTAGAAAGAGGAGTGGTGAGGGCTCAGGGTGGCCATGTTCCCTTCCTCCTCCCCCCTTCCCCAGCCACTTCACCCATGGGGGCAGGAAGTCAGAGTGGTACCTTCTAAAGCACAGTCCTGCCCAACCAGCGTGGCTCGGCATTGCCCTATGAACCAGGAGGTCACAGTTCAATTCCTGGTCAGGGCTCATGTCCGTTTTGCTGGCTGATCCCCAGTAGGGGGCGTGCAGGAGGCAGCCGATGGATGATTCTCATTATTGATCTTTCTCTCTCTCCCTTCCTCTCTGAAATCGATAAATATTTTTTAAATAAAAATAATGATAATTAAGCACAGACTTCCTTGCCCAGCTCTGAGGGATGGACATGATGTGCGCACATGTGCACAGACCAAGCTAACGGTCCCTCCTCGTTGCTGCCAGTCAGGCCCATGTTGAGGGCAGAGACCTCAGATAGCATCTTCGTGTGCGGACACTGTGTTAGGACCCGGTGCCCGGCACAGAGCAGTGCCCACGGGTTCTGTGGAGCTGAGCGCCCCCCGCCACGCGGCTGTGCCAGAACTGACCTGGCTCAGGGCTGAGCTGCAGCTTCGCTCACTGTCGCCCACTTCTCCTCTGTCCCCCCAGTCCCGGGACCACCCACGGGCATCCTGTTCCCCGAGGTGAGGACCACGTCGGTGCGGCTGGTCTGGCAGCCCCCCGCGGCGCCCAACGGCATCATTCTCGGTGAGCCTGTCCCCTTCCCGCGCCCTGGCCGCAGGAAGGCGGGAGGCAAATCCGGTGTTGGCGGAGGAAAACTAGCCAGGAGGTGCCCCAAGAACAGTTCTTCCAATAGAAAGCTCAGCAGCTGGAGGGCAAGGTCAAGTCAGGGCTCACTGGTTAACTTGGTTCCCTCAAGAGTCCCAGGTCGCCAGCGCAGGGGCCATCTGGTAAACCTCAGCTGCTGTTTCCACGTCTGACCAGGTGGGGGTGCCCTGGCTGGATCAGCAAAGCCATGCTCACAGAAGCTAACCCCCCCCCACCCCCCCCCCCCGGGGTTGGGGAGCGGGGTCACAGTGGTGCCTCAGAGGGCAGACTGGAGACCAGGAAGAGCAGGTGGGCTGGATTGGGAAGACCTGGGCTGGAATTGCAGCTCAGTCACTTCCAAGCAGGTGGCCTGGCCTCTCTGAGCCTCCCTTTCCCCACCTGAGGCTGTTAAGTGGGTCACAGACCCTGTGGGTAGAGCCCCGGCCATGCCCCCCCTCTGCCCCCACCATCACACTCCCCACAGGCAGCTGAGGTCACAAGAGTGACCAAGAGGGCTTCACGCAGAGGGACCACAGCCAAGCTGGCCCCCCTGCAGACGCTGGGGTGGCCGAGGAAGGAACGACCTTTTCTCAGGGATCTGGGGGGCGTGTGTCCTGCTTCTCAGCTCACGTCCTTCCTCCTCAAACCCCCCCCCCCAGCTTACCAGGTCACACACCGGCTCAACGCCACCACCGCCAACACGGCCTCCGTGGAAGTGCTGGCACCCAGCGCCCGCCAGTACACGGCCGCCGGCCTCAAGCCCGAGGAGGTCTACCTGTTCCGCATCACCGCCCAGACCCGCAAGGGCTGGGGGGAGGCTGCCGAGGCCCTGGTGGTGACCACCGAGAAGAGAGGTGACTGCCCGCTGGGGCTGGGGAGGCCTGAGGGGCAGCTGAGGGCGCCCCCGCACCCACCCAGGTGTTCAGACCCTCTCCCCACGGATGGCTGGGCTCAGCTTGCCGGGGTCCCCTCACCGGGCCTGGGATAGAAAGTGGGCTCGCGTGCCTGACTGCCAAAGAGAGCTCGGGACCCCCAAGGCCTGGCCCCAGTGTGTCCCGTGTAACAGGCCTTCCTTCTGAGCCTTGGTGTTCCCATCTGTGCAATGGATTAGCACCCCTGACCCCTGACTCTGCCCTGGGCAGAGAGCGAGGCGAGGCGAGGCTGTCAGGGAGAACTCTGAACAGCTCTCTCGGAGCCCGGGGCTCCCGCCCCCCGCCCCCGCCCCCGCCTGCTGCCGGTTCTCTGAGGGGCAGGTTGCCGAGACCAGCTTCTGGGTGTCCGGCGGGCGGAGGGCGGTGTGCAGCCCTGGTGCCGCCCGAGGTGGGCTGTGGGGCTTTCCAGAAGCAGACCCGAACCCCGCATGCCTGCGAATTAGACGTGTTCTCAGGAAAACCGAGGGCAGCGGCCTCCACCAGTCCCACGGAGGGAAGGGGCCTGTGTCCCTCTCAGCACCGGGCCTGCCGGTCCCCTCTCAGCACCGGCAGGCAGGGAGAGGAGCCGATGTGGGCGCCTCCTCACGGCCCCGCTCTGCCGGGCTGCCCTGGGGCGGGGAGGGGGAGGTGTACGTTCCCAGGCTCCTGAGGACCGCCAGGGGCCGGGAGCCACACAGGTGCTGGCCGTCGGGCGGGAGGGCGGGGCAGGCCTGAGCCCAGAGCACCCCCTTCCCCCACTTGAGTTGCTCCTCCCCCCCCCCCCGCAGCCCGCCCGCAGCCCCCCAGCAGGCCGGCGGTGCGGCAGGAGGACGTGCGGGCGCGCAGCGTGCTGCTGTCCTGGGAGCCGGGCAGCGACGGGCTGTCCCCCGTGCGCTACTACTCCGTGCAGGCCCGCGAGCTGCCGGCCGGCCGGTGGGCGCTGCACGCCGCCTCCGTGAGCCACAACGCCTCGGCCTGCGTGGTGGACAGGTGGGTCTCCGGCCCCTCTCCCATCACAACCCACCCCCCATCCCCACTCTCCCCTCCTCACCCCCCATCCCCACCCCCCACCCCCACACCTCACCGACCATCCCACCCCCCAACCCCACCCCCCACCCCCCCTCCTCACCCCCCATCCCCACCCCCCACCCCCCATACCTCACCGCCCATCCCACCCCCCAACCCCCACCCCCACCCCACCCCAACCCCCACCCCCCCACCTCACCCCCCATCCCACCCCCCACCCCCACCCCACCCCAACCCTCACCCCCCCCTCAACCCCCCATCTACCCACCAACCCCCACCCCCCCACCTCACCCCTCCATCCCACCCCCCCACCTCAACCTCCCATCCACCCCCCCCACCCCCGCTCAGACCACTCTGCAGTGCCCGAGGGGCGCCTCCGCCCCAGGACCTCTCTCCCGCACGCTCAGCCCCGCAGCTCGGTCCTAACCGCCCGCCTCTGTCTGGGGCCTGCGATGGGGGCTCTCATTATCCATTTCTGGAGCCTGGACGCCTCAGCCGAGCGCGCTCCGTCCCTCATTAGCGGCTTCCCCTGCCAGGCGGCACCTGCAGCTCCTCTCTGACCGGGAGCGAGCTTCCCCCCCCCTCCACTCCGGCTTCAATAGCAGCCTGGTGGGTCATGTGTTTCGCTCCGGTTGACGTGACCGGGAGTTTTGAGCGATCCTTTCCTCCCAGTAAATCAAAAAGGAAGCCGTTTGCCTGGAGAGGAAGTGAGGCTGGGAGAGAGGAAGGGTGGTTAACACTTGAGAGCCACGACCCGTCCCAAATTTACTGAATTCGGGAAAGGGATGGCAGTTCCCGGAGGGGAAGCTGCTTGTGTTCCTCCTTTGAGGCAAGAAATATGCAGAGGGTCCCTCCCGGGGACCCTCTCTCCCAGGACCCTCCCGCCCTGGGACCCTTCCTCCAGGGGACCCTCCCTCCAGGGGACCCTCCCCCCCTCTGGGGACCCTCTCTCCCGGGACCCTCCCCCCCTGGGACCCTTCCTCCAGGGGACCCTCCCTCCAGGGGACCCTCCCTCCAGGGGACCCTCCCCCCCCTGGGGACCCTCCCTCCCAGGACCCTCCCCCCCTGGGACCCTTCCTCCAGGGGACCCTCCCTCCCGGGACCCTCCCTCCCGGGGACCCTCCCCCCCGGGACCCTCCCTCCAGGGGACCCTCCCCCCCTGGGGACCCTCCCTCCCGGGAACCCTCCCTCCCGGGGCCCTCCCCCCCGGGGACCCTCCCTCCCGGGACCCTCCCCCCCTGGGAACCCTCCCTCCCCGGCACCCTCCCTCCTGGCACCCTCCCTCCTGGGGGCCTCTGGCTTCTAAAGGAGCTAGAGTGTGGCCACACCCCGCGCTGGCACGGTCTAGGCCAGCCTGGGAGCTCAGGGCCTGGCCCCTGATTGTCCCACGTGACAGACCTTCTCTCTGAGCCTCGATGTCCCCATCTGTGCAATGGGTCCACAGCCCTGCCCCTCGTCCCAAGCGGAGAGGACGAGGCGCTCACTGAGCCCGGTTCCCCACCAGGCTCAAGCCCTTCACGTCCTACAAGTTCCGAGTGAAGGCGACCAACGACATCGGGGACAGTGAGTTCAGCGAGGAGTCGGAGCCGCTGACCACCCTGCAGGCCGGTCAGTGCCCCCACCCTTGGGTGTCTTTCTCCTGGTCCGCTGGGCACCTCCTGAGCACGAGGCGACCTCCTTGTGGGGAGGGGCCTGTTGGGCCTGTTGTGGGCTCAGGAGGGTGGAGGGGGGCAAAGTGGGAGGAGGTTTGGGCTAGAGGGGCCTCTGCCTGGGGCTCCGCGCCCACAGCCAGCCTGGCTCCCCGTGTATTTCTCCTCTGATCTCCCTCAAGCTGGTGGCCAACCCCAGCAAACCAGCGAACGGGAGTGGGGGGCCTCGGGGGCCGGGACGGAGAGGAGGGGGCACTGGGCCCTTGGGCTGTGGTCTGGGTCCCAGCCCCTCGCTCCCTCCACCCTGGC
The DNA here is from genome assembly GCA_963693515.1 of Pipistrellus nathusii. NCBI lineage: Eukaryota > Metazoa > Chordata > Mammalia > Chiroptera > Vespertilionidae > Pipistrellus > Pipistrellus nathusii. The sequence goes on along the minus strand of OY882873.1, from coordinate 44,611,389 downwards.
CCTTGGCTCTGCAGGAGTTGGGGCGGTGGGGGCCCCGAGGCGGAGCCGCCCACAGCTCCGTGTCCTCCCGGGGCCTTAGTCCCCGCCCCCAGCGCTCACCCGTCCACCTCTCTCCCCAGCCCCCGAGGAAGCGCCCACCATCGTCTCCGTGACGCCCCACACCACCACCTCCGTGCTGATCCGCTGGCAGGTGAGGCCGGCGCAGGGAGGGGCGGGCACCAGGGCCCCCTGCAGCCCCCCTGCAGGGAAAGCCCTTAAAGAGAAAACAGGGCGGGACCCCCCAGCCTCTCCCCTGTCCCCCAGCCCCCGAGCCCAAGGCTACATCCCTCAGATGACCGTGAGGGAGGCAGCTGGGAGCCGGGAGAGGCAGAGGCGAGCAGGTGGGGCCGTGGTGGAGAAGGGGGAGGGAGATGCCCGCAGCCGCTAGGGATGCAATTAAGGATCAAATAAAAGGCTGAGTGGTTTCAGCAGGGTTTTTAAGGGAGGTGTAAAAAGTAGCTCTCACCGTCTCTGAAGCTTGTTCTGCTCAGCTGCGGACGAGAGCAGAAAGCAAAGGAGACACAAACGAGAGGCAGGGAGGGTGGGGAGCGGGGGCCGATATGGGGGGGAGAGTACATCTGCCCTTGTTCTGGCCTAAGAGCTGGAGGGGACTGGGCTCTCCGGGCAGAGGGGTCAGCAGGCTGAGGGTGGCTAGTGGCCGAGTCCGGCGACTCCCAGGCGAGGTCCGACTCGGGGGGAGGATCCAGGGTCAGGCTGGGGCCCCAGGGATGCTGTGTGGCCTTGGGCAAGTTCCTCACCCTCTCTGAGCCGTGCCTTCCTGTCCGTTAGGCGGGACGGCACGGCGATTCCCGCCCTCCCTTGCCTCGTGTGGGGCATGCTGCGAGGAGGGAATGACCTTGTGCATTAAAAAGGCTCGGTGTCATTTTGACTCCTTTTCTGCTCTGTGGCCTCGGGAGGCAGGATGGGGAGGGAGGGAGGGCGGGAGGAGCAGAGCGGAGGAGGGTGAGCCGCAGGGTCCCGGCCCCTCTCCATTCCCCGCTCCCTTCCCTGCAGCCGCCAGCCGAGGACAAGATCAACGGCATCCTCCTGGGCTTCCGGGTCCGGTACCGGGAGCTGCCGTACGAGGGCCTGAGGGGCTTCACGTTGCGTGGCGTCAACAACCCGGGGGCCAGGTGGACGGAGCTGACCTGTGAGTGGGGCGGCGGGGCCGGGGGGCGGGGCGGGGCGGGGGGGGGGGGCCAGCTCGCCTGCCTAAAGCTCTCAGCTTCCTGGAATCACGCTAACCCGAAACCCTGCCGTCCACCCCCGTGTGTGCCTCTCACCCCTGTCCCCTTTGGTCACTGAGCACCCTCTCTAGGCCCTGGACACCGGGGACCAGGCAGACAGGGTCCCTGCCCTCCCTCTCAGGGTGCTGAGGCCGGGAGGACATACCCCAGGAGAGCCCAGGCCAGCATTGGAAAAGGCTTCCCGGGGGGATGGGCACGATGGAGGGTTCCATGGCAACCGGTCCAGTGGGACAGGGCGAGCCCGTCATGTGCAAAGGGCCTGCGGTGGGAAGGAGGGCCAATAGGCACGCTGGTCCCCGCCCACGGGCAGCAGCCCGGCCCCCTCGGGGTCCAGGGAGGTCCCTGCTCTGCTCTGGGCCCCTCAGGCCCAGCCTGCCTCTGGGGACGGGGGCATCCCGGGGAGAGGCGTGAGGGAATGACCCGTTGCCTTTGGGGGTTAGGAGGGTCGTGTCGGTGGCGTGATGGCTGGCGATGGGGGGCAGAGGCAGGGAGGCCAGAGGGAGGCGGATGCAGGAACGTGGGCAAGAGCGTGAGGCTGGGGCCGGGGTGGCCGGCTTGGGATGGGACGGAGCGGGGGGGGGGGGGGGGGGGGGGCGGTGTCGGAGGTGACGTGCCTTGGGCTCCATGACGGACGCAGGCCAGGGACAGGGACAGGAGGGAGAGGGCAGAGCCCCGAGGACCTGGGTGCCCAGGTGGGAGGTGGGACCACTCACCAAAACAGAGGCGAGCAGATGGGCTGGGGCCCTTTAAGATCCTCTCGGCTGTGGATTTTCCTCCCATCCTTGCCCTGGACCTTCCCTGCCTGGTCTCTGATGGACTGCGTAGCACGGGCGCCTTAATATAAGGGGACCAGATGTCCCGTCCCGACTTTTAACTATTTGTCCCGCGTCCCGCGCCGTTTTTAAAATTGGGACTTTTTTAAAAACGGCGCTGGACGCGGGACAAATTGAAATTGGGACTTTTTTATTTATTTTTAAATATATTTTATTGATTTTTAACAGAGAGAAAGGGCGAAAGATAGAGAGCTAGAAACGTCGATGAGAGAGAAACATCGACCAGCTGCCTCTTGCACACCCCCTACCGGGGATATGCCCGCAACCAAGGTACATGCCCTTGACTGGAATCGAACCTGGGACCTTTCAGTCTGCAGACCGACGCTCTACCACTGAGCCAAACCGGCTTCGGCAAAATTGGGACTTTTTAAAAACACCGCGGGACGCAGGACAAATTGTTAAAAATCGGGACTGTCCCGCCGAAAGCGGGACGTCTGGTCACCTTACCTTAACAGGAAACCTCGGGAGTAGCGAGTCCGAAGCCTGCGTTGTCTGTGTATTCAGCAGCCACGTGCTTGTGACTTTCCTGTGGCCCCTGATTCCTAGTCCTGTTTCCGGGCGGGAAACTAGCTCCCGGTTCCGATGAGGACATCCACGGCCACTGCCTGGCGGTGGTTTGCAGGAGCGGAGGCCAGGGGACGAGTGGGGGCCAGAGGGTCCCCCCGGCGTGTCCCCAGGGGTGCTGGGCTCCAGGGGGCTCCGGGCACCCCGGGACCTCAGACCAGCGCACCCCGGGGCAGGGCGAGCACTGGTGCCTCGCTCAGTATCAGGGACCCTCCCCTCTCTCCGTCCTATCCCCCTCATTGGGGTCTTGGTAGAGGGGAGTGTGTTCTAACCTCCGCTGTCTGCTGTCTCCCCCCGCCCACCCCCGTCCCCGCGCCTCCCCGCCCGGTAGCCTTGTTCTCCATGCGGAACCTGAGCCGGCCTGGCCTCACGCAGTACGAGCTGGACAGTAAGTCTTGCATGTACGGCGGCTCCGTCCAGGGCCCGCGCCCGCCGCAGGGATGGGGAGCGGACCTCCAGGCCTCCGTCCATGGGGTGCAGCACACAGGAGAGCAGCCCGCTCTGGGCTGTGTGCAGGGCTGGGGGCAGCGGGGCCATCCCGGGGGCTGTGTCACTGCTGTGTCCGTGTCACTGCCGTGTCCCTGTCACTGCCGTGTCCCTGTCACTGCCGTGTCCCTGTCACTGCCGTGTCCCTGTCACTGCCGCCCCGGCAGGCCCAGCAGCGGCACCCTGGCTGGGCTCTGTCTTTCGGCCGAGCCCCAGCCGTGGGGGGAGCAGGGACCCCCCCACTCCCCTCCAGGGACCTGGAAACCTCGCTGCCTGTGCATGGCCCGCCCCTGGTCCTGTTTCTCCAGCCCCAGCTGGGGTTCCCGGAGTCCTGGGGCCTCGGACACGGGACCCCCACTCTGTAGGACTGAACTGTCCCTCTCCTTCCTCCCTCCACCGGTGGCCGCACGGCCCGGTCCCCACTCCCACTCCAGAGGGAGAATGTGCACCCCGGGAGGGAGATGGGGGGTCAGCCACGACCCCAGCAGGGACAGCGTCCCCCACCCGGGACCCACCCAGGATGTGAGAGCCCATTTCCTGTGCCTGCTTCCCGCCCGGCTTCTGTCCAGGCATCTCACCCGGGTGCCCAGACCCAGGAAAAAACGCAGTTCCTCAGCCCAGAGTTACATCCAACACACCCCTTCCCTCAGGGCTGAGCCCCCTGTCAGGCGCTGGAAACTTTCAGCATCTGCCACGTGGGGGAAGGAGTGGTCTGTGACCCAGGACAGGCAGGGAAGGAGTGACCCGTGACCTGGGGCAGCCGTGGTTCTCGCCCGTGACCTGACACAGACATGACGAGTGCCCCTTTCAGTCTCAACCACGTGCCCGAGGGTCCCCCGGGGCCAGGAAGCCAGCCAGCATCACCTGGTCCCGGTTCCCAGGCCTCCTCTTACTGCTCTTCCCGAGTCTCCCCTTGGGGACCAGCATCCCCCAGCATCCCCCAAGCCCACCTCCATGGCTCTGCCCCGAGGGACTGTGACCTCTGTGTGTCCCCCCTCCCCCTCTCGCCTACCCCAGACCTGAACAAGCACCGGCGCTACGAGATCCGCATGACGGTGTACAACGCCGTGGGCGAGGGGCCCCTGAGTGCCCCCCAGGAGGTTTTCGTCGGGGAGGCCGGTGAGTGCCGCTGCCCGAGGTCCCCGCCCGCCTCTCCCTCCCCAACGGGCCCTCTCCCGCCTCCTCCCCCCCGGGAGCCGCCGGCCCCGCACACTGACCTCCCTCTCGCCCTCCAGTGCCCACGATGGCGCCCCGCAACGTGGCCGTCCACGGCCCCACGGCCACGCAGCTGGACGTGACGTGGGAGCCTCCCCCGCTGGAGAGCCAGAACGGAGACATCCAGGGCTACAAGGTACAGGCGCTCCGGCCAAGGAGAGGGTCCGGGGTCACAGGCCGGACTGGGGGCTGGGGTGGCCCAGGGGAGGTGGTGGGAGGGGCACCCGGGCCTGCACCCGCTGTGTGTGCACAGCCCACAGGACAAAAGTCCGCCCGCCTGTGCCCCACCCAGGCCCCACCCTCCCAGCCCCCCAGCTCCCAGCGCCCACATCAGACCCATGCAACATGGCTGATGGCCACCCCTCATTACAGTGATGCTCAATTGGATGGCCACTGCCTAAATCTCTGTTTTAAAAAATGTTTTAAATCTGTACTGATGCCGCCTATTAGGACAGGAGTCCGTTAGTCCCCATAAGTCACAGGGCCCTTTAGGACTCCTTCATCCTCTTGAAAGCCCTGGGACGCTGGTAGATGGTCCCTGTGTGTGCCCATCGCACAGATGAGGAAACTGAGGCCCAGTTCCGGTGACCCGGCCAGGCCACAGAAATAGCAGGTGGCAGAGAATCAGACCCCAGGTGTGCTGGCTGCCACGCCACCGGGAGTGGAGAGGGAGCGCTGAGCACACAGCCACCAGAGGAGCTGGAGCCTGCCTCACTGTTCCAGTGTCCAGGGGACGGTCCGGGCCAGTGATCGGCAAACTGCGGCTCACAAGCCACATGCGGCTCTTTGGCCCCTTGAGTTTTTATCAAAGGCGAGCTCAGGAGCATCCTCATTAAGTTGTTCATAAAAATGTACCTACCTAGATAGTTTAAGTTTAAAAAACTTGGCTCTCAAAAGAAATTCCAATCGTTGTGCTGTTGAAATTTGGCTCTGGTGACTGATGAGTTTGCCGACCACACGCCCAGGCAGTGGCAGGTGTGGCCTGAGGCCCGTGGTCCCCTGGCTCAGCCGTCCCTGCACAGGCAGGAACGGAGTCTCCGGAAAGGCGCCGGGCTCACCCCGGCTCGGAGCTGGTGCGTGCTGGTGGTCCTGGTCTAAGACGGAATCCGGAGTGGGCGTCTCTCTCCGTCTGGGGCGAAGGAGGTGGAGGGAGGGGGGAAGACATCTGCCAAGGAAGCGCTGAGGACGGATGACCCCCCGGAGTCCTCACCGGGGAGTGCCAGCTGGGAACGCTAAATACTGCGCCCGAGCATATGCCTCCCGGGGAGTAGGGAGCCGGGCGGAGCCTGCGGAGGGTGGCAGCCCCCAGGCGGTCGAGATGGGGGAGCCTCCTGCGAACGGGCAGACCCAGGAAGCGTGTGGGTGCGCAGACGCCGTATGCCTTCCCCCCCCTCCACACACACACACACACACACACACACACACTGACCTGCAGACGTCTGCGCGCTCAGGGAAACCTCGCCGCCACGGGTGTAAACTGGGGAAACGGAATGTCCATCTCCCAGACATGGGTCAGCAGCCACGTCCATTGCCATGAACCATGTGCGGGGTCACGGACCGGTAAGCACGGCTGAGACGGACGGCACGTGGGTGAGGCCGGGCTGTGCCGGGTGCACGGGCAGGCCCGGCCCCGCAGCTGCTTCCTGAGCACCTACCTGCTTCACGCTCAGCCATGCTCTCGGTCCCCGTGGAGGCAGATTGTCCGGGAAGGAGACGGGCCATGTTCCAAGCAAGCGGCGGCGGCAGGTGGCGGCCAATGGAGCCGGTTCCGCAGGGAGAGACCAAGGGGCCGTGTGGGAGGGTGAGGAGGTTTGTCAGGGCGGGACTTAGCGGGAAGCTGGCACTTGAGGAAGCACGAAGGCTAGCAGGGCCCAAAGAGGAGAGTTCTAGAAAGAGCACACGGATGTGCAAAGGTCCTGGAGTCCGTGGCCAGCAAACAGTCCTGTGCGTCTCCAAGTGAGCGGGGGAGCAGCGTGAAGGGACGTGGGTCTGGGCAGTGACCCGGGCCGCCCTGACTCGGAATGAGGTCACAGGGCAGGGAAGGTTTGGGGCAGAAGGAGGGACGTGGGTGACCTGGGTCTTGAAAGGGCAGGCTGGCTGCGGTGCAGGGAGGTGTCTGAAAGGAGCGGGCACAGAGCCATGAAGCGGCAGCCACATGAGACCTGGCGGCGGCTGAGCTGAGACCGGGCGGTAGTGTGGGTCCCAGGTGAAGGGTAGAGCCATCCACACGTGCTGACGCAGTGCACGTGGGGCGTGAGGGCAGCAGGAGCGACGAGCATGTCCCAGCAGCTGGACGATGGCGCTTCCAGCTACGGCGCAGGCATTGGCACAGGCCAGGCGGGGACTCTGGTGAGCGCTTGCCCACTCTGATTAGCTTCCTCCGGGCTAACGGAGACATTGGGCCAGTGGCAGCAGAAACCTCCTCTGTCAGCAGGTGGCGACAAACGCCCACTCATCCCCCACCAGCCATCACGGCCTTAGTAAATGGTGCGCTGGGGTCATGCCGCTCCAGGCCAGCCGGCTTCTGCAGCTGGCTCTGCAAACTGCAGGGTGCCCGTGGGGCGTGTCAACACACCCTGCATCCCTGCCCAGCACCCAGGAGATTCGACCCCCTGGTCCTCGAACCCCGCTCTTGGTGGGGTGGACCCTCCGCTGTGCTTGCCTCCGGTTGCTGCAGGTCCTGCCTGCACCACCATGAACACACAGCACAGCAGGTCTGCGCCCGCGGGAGGGTCCCAGACCAGCAGACACTGTAGCGTTAGAAAAGGAAGGTTCTGGAAGGGTTGCTACGCTCTTCAATGCTTCGACGCTGTCACCTCCCGTCCCGTGAGCGGGCGGCTCCC